>WNGS01158745.1:8420749-8448041 GCA_020271785.1 Procambarus virginalis | reverse complement strand
AATCGATTAATTAATATTAGTAGCTGAGAGAAATGTGAAGGAAGTGAACCACCGGCCTGTGCAGTTTATACACATTACAAGCGTTTGCCGTGCTGACATATTCAAGTTTTCAATTAAATCAATTATAATTTATATTGCATATTCATAAACTATGAGTGATTCAAATTCATATCACAATAAGTAAACTTTCTAGGAAATCATAGTGACTCCAGACTTACCCCAGACTTACCTCTTAGTGACCCCAGACTTACCTCTTAGTGACTCCAGCCTTACCCTCTTAGTGACTCCAGCCGTACCTATTCCCTCCAGCGGGTTGAACTTGGCCAAGACCTCTTTGGCGAGGGAGTATTTATCGGTGTAGTCGCCGGCCTCTGTCAGCACTGCGTCGTAGTCTGATGGGAGATATCCAGGATACATTATGTGCGTGCGTGCGTGCGTGTGTGTGTGTGTGTGTGTGTGTGTGTGTGGGTGTGGTGTGTGTGTGGTGTGTGTGTGTTGTGTGTGTGTGTGTGTGTGTGTGTGTGTGTGTGTGTGTTTGAGCATATTTCAAAACAAGGATGTTTGTATAAACAATTACACAGAGACCTAAGAGGTCTAGAGTAGATACGAGATACAGAGAGGCACCTCCGAGGATGGAGCAGGAGTAACAGTACAGGAGGAGACACAGGCGATAACTTTCAGCTATTTCTGTTCCGGACGCTGTGTGGGACGAGGAAGGAAAAAACACGGAGAAGCAAATGCTTTTATAAGAGAGAGAAAATACAGTACACAAGGTGAAGCACTTGCATAATTACGGAATCTTATACAATAGCTCAAGGATAATGTGGAGTGAGAAAATGATCTTAGGAATGACAGGGTCGCGACGACTGTAGTAGAGGTTCATATAAGCCACAGAGGGGGATGAGTCTATCAAACGTAACCAAGATAATCAAACCGGAGAAGGCTTGCATCTATACCATGATCTGAAAGTTGCCCCAGGGATTATCATAGACGTCTTGGTTCAACACCAGAAGGAGGAGCAGGGACTACCTATGATCAACAGGACCAGACGGAGGAGCGAGGACCTACCATATGATCAACAGGACCAGGAGGAGGAGCGAGGACCTACCATATGATCAACAGGACCAGGAGGAGGAGCGAGGACCTACCATATGATCAACAGGACAGGAGAGGAGCGAGGACCTACCATAGGAGGAGACATCGGGGGCGAAGTGGGGCCAGACGGCGAGGTGTTGGCGCCCGCCATGAAGCCCAAAACTGGTGCCACCGATGAACATGTACATGTGGACGGAGGGCGTTGTGCTGCAGGATGTCCTCCAGCATCTCTGAGAACTCTGTGGTGACCACAGGTGGAGGGCAGCGAGGGAGAGAGAGGGAGAGGGAGAGGGGGAAGAGAGGGGGAAAAAGGAGAGAGAAGAATTACTTTACAATTATGATGGTAGAATATAGGACAGTCCTGTAAAATTTAATTTACAATAATAATGACAGCATAGAACTGTATGTAAATTTATTTTACAATAATGAGGACAGCATAGGACGTCCTGTATAATTTACAGGACTATATCCTGGCTACAAGGATTTCTTTAAATATTGCTCAAATATATATATATATATATATATATATATTATAGGATATATATATTATATATAATATATATATTAGTTTTTTGATATTGATGTTTTTTGATAATTTTTCCGATATTTTTTTAATTTTTCCGATATTTTCCTCGCACAATCTTCTCAGCCAGCTTGCATGGTATGCAGGTTAGGGACACTGGCCTGTAGTTCAGTGCCTCTGTCTATCCCCCTTTCTTGTATATCGTGACTACATTAGCTGCTTTCCAAATTTCTGGCAGTTCCCCTGTTACCAGTGATTTGTTATACACTATGGAGAATGGCAGGTGTGTGTGAGTGTATGTGTGCGTTTTCTCACTCTTTCACTCATAAAATACACCTGAGTTCCCCACATAATAGTCGCCAGCCCTGTATATGTGTCACCCTCAACGTGTCCCTCCTAAGCCACAGCTGAGACCCCGACACATGTGGTCGGCAGCCCCGTGTCCTCGTCCCAGCACCACCATCCATCAGCTCTGAAGCGATCCTACCTATCACCCCATGTGCTGTCTCCTCCACTTTTGTGCCTTTAATTGCACTATTATAAATCTTTCACCTTCCCGGCCAGACTCGTCCGTCATGGGCCCGGCGGGAGCCTCGCCGGCCTCAATCTACACCACTCGCTAATGACTTCCTCGGCCGCCGTCTCGTTAAAACCCTTTGTTCACTTCGGTATCTGTCTTCTTAATTTCTCGAGTATTTTTCACTGCCACTCTCACTGCCCGGCGTAAATAGGCACCCGGGGAGTAAGGCAACTGTTGTGGAGGGTTGTATGCTGTCAGTAGTAGTTTGACCTTGTGGGGGGTGGGGTGAAGACCTCGATACATGCCTCAAGTATGTATATATATATATAGGCTTTCTGTCCCCGACACCTGGAATTATTATTAATTATTATTGTAGGGGGTCGGGAAGCTTGTTAGGTTTATGGACGTTCTTGAGCCAGCGACTGTCCAGCCCACGTTAGAATTACGACGTGTTATGAGAGAGGTCAGGTGGTCCCCCAGGCCACTGAGAACGATACTGTCTTCTGTATGGTACACCTAACTTATGGAATTATTTAACTTACTTCCCTTTATATGTATTACTGATATATGTGATATATATATATGTATGTATTCATCTTTTGTAGATGTCCACACCTGCACTCGTTCCTGTACGAAGGCAACTCTCCACACCTGCACTCGTCCAACTACGACTGTAAACTGTCATAAAAAGTCCGGTGTGTGTGAATATACCTGCATTGGACCTGGTTAACTACCAGCATGTGTTTACAGACTGACTTGGGTGATAGAGAAAGTTGCAATTGTTCCATTTTCCAAAGTTCCACTTTTCAACCACGCGGCATATCACAGCCTAACCTTCAATGTTTTCCCTAAAACACGATTCACCAATTGATTTACATCCAGAACCAGGGGCCAGATTCACGAAGCAGTTACGCAAGTACTTACGGACGTGTACATCTTTCCTCAATCTTTGACGGCTTTGGTTACATTTATTAAACAGTTTACAAGCATTGAAAACTTGCCAATCAACTGTTGTTGTTGTTATAAACAGCTTCTTGGTGCTTCGGAGCTCATTAACTGTTTAATAATTGTAAACAAAGCCGCCAAAGATTAAGAAAAGATGTTCAGGTTCGTAAGGTTTGCGTAACTTCTTCGTGAATCTAGCCCCAGGACTCAACAAGCACTTACGAGCATTAACGGTTTAATAACTGTAAACAAAGCTACCAAAGACTGAGAAAAGATGTTCAGGTTCGTAGTGTTTGCGTAACTTCTTCGTGAATCTAGCCCAGGACTCAACAAGCACTTACGACATGTGTGGTGGCTCATACGTGTTCACCTACGATAGCCTGTATCTCTTACTTCGATCATGTCGCGTTTAGACTGTATTTACTAAATAGTTTACGAGCTGCGAAGCGCTACGAGGTTGTTTTCAACCCAAGATAATTATTATTATGAACGATCTCGCAGCTCAGAGCTCGTACACTATTTCCCAATGCAGACGATTGATGTAGAACAGGTAGAGATCTCGGAAGTGGATACGTAAGAAGTAGAACTCTCGTAAGTGTGCATGTAAGAAGTAGAGATCTCGTAAGTGAACACGTAAAAAGTAGAGCTCTCGTAAGTGTGCATGTAAGATCTTATAAGTGGACACTTAAGAGATAGAGATCTCGTCAATGAACACGTAATTCACGATGAAATGGCAATAACGTGCTATACCTAGGACAAAAATCTTTGGAGCAGGACGACGGGATCGAAGCAGCGTCAATCCTGTGAATCCTGGCCCCAGGTCCTTAATTACTTACCGATCTACATGGGGGGGGGGCGGAAATGGTGAAGTTGCCACAATCATCTCTCGTCACCTGGAGTGGAACCTAAGACCTCTTGCTTGTGGAGTGAGTGGCACTCCTTGGCACACCCCAGTGTGTGGGTAACCTGCATCCGTGTCACCCCCACCAACACACTTGTAACACACTCAAACACACACACTTGTTCATACACACATAATGAGCCACACTCAGCGCGGGCCCTCATCTTCTCCCGCCTGGCATCAAACTCAGCTCAGTCCTCTGAAGCAGAGCAATGTGTGTGAATATCATCTGAGGCTACGAGTGCACCCAAATAACTTCTTCAGAGTCCCTCGGAAATGTGGTTTAAACAAAATGTAACAGTTCCGGCATCTTTTCATAGAGGAAGTTGTAGATCTGTGACCATGCAGCTTGGTGTTGATAGAGAGCATCGCTCTCAGGAGTCGGGGAGGCCAGTGAGCTGTGAAGCGAGGCTTGGAAAATATGTCATTACTTTTCATTTCATTTCCTCGACCGAAAATGATTTAAGTTCTACCGTGAGAGTATCAGGTGGGACGCGTGTCACTCCCAGATGGCTCTTTAAGGTTCGCTGTAAATGCCAACGCCAAAACGAGGCCGTCATTAGCGCTGGCAACGCGCGCGAGAAAAATTCAACTTTACGCCAACGAATTTTTATTAATTAGCGTTTGCTGGGGGAACTAACTAACCAGGCTGTTGGAGAAAGGTCAAGGGTGCCAGGTGCCAGCTGCTGGAGAGAGGTCAGATGCCAGCTGCTACATCTATCTGGACAAGCAATTTGTCCAGATAGATGTAGTTGTGCCCAGACATGCAAATTATCATGCAAAGCACCAAACACATTTCATTTCCTCCCTACGATGCAATGATTACAGAGATCAATGTCCCAGCGGCTCCTTTGTGGCTTCCTGGTTGGTGGCCTGGTCAACCAGGCTGTTAGATGCCGCTGCTCGCATTCTGACGTATGAATCACAGTCCGGTTTCTTATTCAGGGAACTCGCTTAACGAATTCTTTCAGACTGTTCGTTATTGCAACTGGTTCACATTATTCTTTCAAGTTGCCTTACCATGTCTGCAGGACCGAGCTCTGGCTCTTGGGCCCCGCTTTTCTAGCCGTTGGTTATCTAATGCAATGACCCCTGGCCTATTTCCCTATCATACCTGGTTTTAAAGTTATGAATGTAGTTTGCCTCTAGAACCTCCTCCTTTAGGCATTCTATTTACTCACTGCCCGCACGCTAAAAGAAAACTTTCTAACATCTCTATGACACATGTGAGTCTCAAGCCTCCATCGGTGTCCCCTTGTTGTACTGTTATTCATTAAAAACATTTCCTCTGCTTCCACCTTGTCACTCCCTCTTAAGTATTTTATACGTCTGTATCATGTCCTCCCTCCCTCCTCCTTTCTAACGTCGTCAGGTTTAGTTCGCTGAGTCTGTCTTCGTACCTCATCCGTCGCAGCTCCTGTCGTCTCTGTCTATCTTCATCTGTCTCGATTCTTCTCATAATTTTTGCGTCGCCAGCAAACATTGAGAGGAATGAGTCTATACCCTCTGGAAGGTCGTCGTCATATATCAGAAACAGGATGGGTCACAAAGATAGGAACAGATGTGTGTACTCATCTAGTTGTACTCACCTAGTTGGGTTTGCGGGGGTGAGCTTTGCTCTTTCGGCCCGCCTCTCAACTGTCAATCAACTGTTGAGAGGCGGGCCGAAAGAGCAAAGCTCAAACCCCGCAAACACAACTAGGTGAATACTCACACACACACACACACACACACACACACACACACACAACACACACCACACACACACACACACACACACAGTGTGTGTGTGTGTGCGTGCGTNCAGCCTCCGCGTGCATGATATAACTGATGAACTAGTCAGAGTAAATTCTCGGAATTAAGTCTATATAACGTTGGATTTTTTTGCCTAATAACCCGTGAACAATTATGTGTAGATTTAAAAACTTCGTAGACCGGGTACAATGTCATATACACGACTATCACCAAGCAACAACAATCCAATAGCTGTGGTTTAACCGGCTTTCAACTCAACATCTAGAATAAACATGAAATGAATAATAAATAATCTTCGATTGGCTGCGAGCAGCAAAGGTGAAAAAAAATTGAGTGAGTGTGGAGAGAGAGAGACAGAGAGAGAGATGTGTGTGTGTGTGGTGTGTGTGTGTGTGTGTGTATTCACTTAGTTGTATTTTACGGGGGTTGAGCTTTGCTCTTTCGGCCGCCTCTCAACTGTCAATCAACTGTTTACTAACTACACTAACTCCTTTTTTTTTTTTCCCCACACCACACACACACACACACACCCCAGGAAGCAGCCCGTGACAGCTGACTAACTCCCAGGTACCTATTTACCGCTAGGTAACAGGGGCATTCAGGGTGAAAGAAACTTTGCCCATTTGTTTCTGCCGGGTGCGGGAATCGAACCCGCGCCACAGAATTACAAGTCCTGCACGCTATCCACCAGGCTACCTGGCCCCCCCCTCTGTGTGTGTGTGTGTGTGTGTGTGTGTGTGTGTGTGTGTAAATTATTGTACAAATATGGACGAACCTCACATTTGCACTGACAGATCTATTAATATTTCCTTAGTGGACACAATATGCAGAACCAACGCCAATTCAACGCTGAATCTACATCATCAACGTTGATTCAATGTTTATAATATTCATTGAAGGGCGTACCAATAAAAGACGATCCTTCATAAAAGTCTTTCATTATTTATTTTTAACGTCGTGCCAAGGCCAATCTTGGATAATGTGCGCTCACCGGGGAGGTCGACCCCTCACAGTGGCCGCAATGACCTTGACCCTACGTCAGTCATACATGGTTTAATGCTGAGGTCAGGGCGGGCGGTCAGCGGGGGACCTTCTGGCATCACACATCATGCTTGACACGACCTTACCCTGGCACGAATACGGCTCTTTAGACCTTGGCACAGTGACCCTACCTCGCTCCTCTTAATCAATTTGTGAAGGACATTAAAGAGTGAATGACTAGCCTAGCATTCTACAGGTAAGTCACCGAATCCCTTGATTATTTTTATTCCAATCCCAACTCCTCTGGCTGATGGCTGGCTAATGGACTTGTTCAACTTGTTCTACCTGCTAATGGACTTGTTCAACTTGTTCTACCTGCTAATGGACTTGTTCAACGCCTCCGTCTGACGAAGCTATCCACATAATGTTCTCATTTACTCTGCTCACCCAATCCAGGGCGCACTTACAGGCAGTGGTCACGTGTAGATCATTGTGACTATTGGTTAGTTCCAAGCATATAATTAAACAGTCTAGTAATACATGGTTGATAGTGGCACTAGGACGTATGACTATGTCCTGTAATACAATCTTGCTTTAAGGTTCTGTAAGAGCAGGTCCTCAATGGTTGAGAACTCGACACGCTCGTCACCTCGTGCTCTTTATTGTAGCTTTAAGTACAAGAGACAAGAGAGGGGAGGCAATAATGAACAATAAAGAGGAGGAAGAACGCACACGTGAGGTAAAAATGGAGTGAAGGTGAAGCAGAGCTTCCAGCGGTGGACCAACACCATAACGCCGTGACGGCCGCAGGTCTTATAGTCACAAGAGATTAATTAGACGTGTCAAGAAAATGACAAGAACATGGAGGGGGGGGGGGAATTGTGTGTAAAAATCTGAAGAGAATTCGTGTTGTGCGCTTAGTAATGTTCTACACAAAAGGAAGGTAAGTATGAGGAGAAAGTGTCAAGCCAGTTTGACTATTCAGCACGTGGATGGGATACGAGAACAGGATAGAAGCTGACTTAAGAGAGTGAAGTGAATTAAGGAACTATGCCAAACCACTTGTACCATCCGGAATCGAACGCCGACTGCAAGAAGCGAGGCCGCCTGTGTACCAATCAGTCAAGTGGTCGAACTAGATGAAATACCCAATACTTTTTTCCTTCATATTATCACAGTTGTCTCTATGGTGTCAAGTCTCTATTCTTTTATAAGAATTATAAAAGAGCGGAATTTTAGAAATAGTGATAATATTAAATGCCTGTAATTTATATTTTGTTGACCAGCCCAAGAAGGCGTCGATTACAAGATTATTTAGAGGACTAAACATACAACTAGGGAAGATATATTACACGAGTCTGTTACACGTTTGGGTCGGGTAACCCTGTGCCATAATGGCCGCCAGTCAAGCAGTGAGGCACGAGGACTGTACAAGTATACTACACTGAGGAATGAGGTGATTTGGTTTAGAGAGAGGAGTGCTTCTCCGTCGTTACTGTGATTTAATGGTTCATACTCAGCTTCCATGACCCTGCTGTGACTTGAGTGAGAGGTGGTGCTCAAGGCATGAAATGAGCAGCAGTAAATAAAAGTTTGTGTGGGGGCAGGTCAGGGAAGGTGGAACAGCAAGTCTGCAGGCCAGGATGGTCTGCTTTGTTGCAACTTAAACATGTTGTAGACACCTCCACAATGCTGGCAATATACATCTCTCAGTGGTTACTGTATTCCAGCAGAGGAACCCGCTGTATTATTACGTGGCTGTTGATTCCCCTCCCTCCTTTCAGTTACCCAAGAAGCCATCTCCCTTCCACCCACGCACCCCCACAGTCCCTCCCCTCCACCCACGCACCCTCCAGCCCCTCCCCTCCACCCACGCACCCTCCAGCCCCTCCCCTCCACCCACGCACCCTCCAGCCCCTCCCCTCCACCCACGCACCCCCAGCCCTCCCCACCACCCACGCACCCTCCAGCCCCCTCCCCCTCCTCCCATGCACCCCCATCCCTCACCTCCTCCCATGCACCCCCAGCCCTTCCTCCACGCACCCTCCAGCCCCCTCCCCTCCTCCCATGCACCCCCAGCCCCTCCCTCCTCCCATGCCTCCCCAGTCCCTCCCCTCCTCCCACACACCATCCAGCACCTTCCTCCATCTCCCCGCATTCTTTACCTGTGTCGACTGTACCGAGGCACTACTAAGGTTAACTCTGGAGCCTTTCACTGAACAGTTTAGTTACAGTAGAGACAACCTCCCCTCTCTCTCTCTCTCATGTTGACCTCCTCTCTCATGTTGACCTCCTCTCTCATATTGACCTCCTCTCTCATGTTGACCTCCTCTCTCATATTGACCCTTCTGATTGGATTTGTGAGGACTCTTAGCCTCGGAGAAGAAAATATATGACATTCGAGGGAGCCATTTACCAGGGATACGACATAGGCACCAGTGACACCGTTAATACCATGTATTCATGCTAGGGGTCATTCCAGTGGTAGGCCTACCAGGAATATGTTATAAATACCATTCGGGACGACATGATTGTTTCTTATTTGTTCTAACGTAATGAGCAGGTTCTTGATGATCTGTCGCGGACACTTATCATGTTCTCTCTCACACGCAAAATTCACGTTCTCTCTCTACAAATACGAAAATCGCAGATAAATAGAAACAAAATATTATACTCAATTTGGGAAGAGAAGAGGTAAGTTCAGTTCACATTGTATTATTTATTACAGGCTGCCATCCGCCTGCCACAACAGCTCTGGTTTGTACCTGACGAGCACCTGTCACACTGGTGCTTACTGGTGCAAGTCGCTGGATTTAACCAGTTTAACAAGTTATTAAGGATTACTTCCAGACTAATAACTGAAGTAAGAGGACTAAGTTACCATAACAGGTTAGGGGCTTTTAGTCTCTCGGTTTTAGTGAAGGGAAGGAACAGAGGAGATATGATCACAACGCAGAAAATACTGACGGAGCAGGAGACATGATAGACAAGGATACCCTCATTAAACTGAGCGACATAGAGGACGAGAAGCATCAGAGGAAAATAAAAACGAAAATTTTAAGCAAGGAAATATTCGTACCTCTTACAGGTAGTCAACCATTGGAATGTTGTGAAAGAAGTTGTAGAAGCCACCTTCATCCACACTCAAAGAACCAGACCTCACATACCCCGTTGTCGCTGATAGGAAAGTACCAGCCATTTGGAAGGCGACTGTTAGTCTAGTAAGAGACCACTGGAGACTCAAGAGGCGGTCATCATCTTGTGTTAGGCGGCCGAGAGCTTGGTGTTGACCAGGTTTATATGACAGCAACTGGGGCCGGCGAGGAACACCTTATGGTGGCCAGGCCGTAAGCTGCACTCCTCCAGCGGAAAGTAATGATCTGCAGAGCCAGCCAGAATATTTCCTGATCGTTTTCAAAATTTTTACTGAAATATATAAACGATTGTCCGGGCTACACCACTTGCCAAACTTGAGCGTGGTGTTTAAGATCGTGTTTGAGAATCACCACCAGCGTGGTAGCAATGAGTGAAACAGGCCACGCAGCCCAGCCTCCAAAAAAGGCTGGGTTCCCCCCCCCCCAAAAAAAAGAGTTCACTTTTTGCATTATTAAATTCGCCTAAATGGCATGGCAGAAAAATAGAAAACACTAAAACCTAACCTAGCCTGGCCAAGCCTTCCTAAGTCTAATACGCTTAGGCCTAATATAATACACATGAGATATACAAAGCCTTGGAATGTTTTAGTTCGATTGCTAGAGGATTTTCCGTTCCCCTTCCAAATGTATAATACAAAATGCCCGAAACGCTTTGCGTAATAGTGGCTTTAGGCATTGTATGTACTAGCCCTATCTATAACTCCATCACTCTGTACAATCACTTGTCTGTATGTACCTTACCTAAATAAACATTTTGATTTTGATTTTGATTTAGAAAATGTGAACAGTCCATTTATGTACGTTTGACCAAATAGTTCCAATAAGTAATATTTTAGGAGGATGGGGTGACCCAGGAGCGCGCACACGCGCAAGAAAGGCACGAACGCATCTCTAAAATCAGAAAGTATTTTGGTAGGCGTGAAGAACGGCCTCGTGAAGCCTTCACCGCTGACAAGAACGAGTGACGAGGGTGAATGAGGCAGTGACCGTGAACTGTGCAGGAGGAAGGGACAACCTTGACCTCCTATTGTAACCAGCGACAAGGGTCAATAACACAGTGGACCGTGATGTCTTGCGGTCACTACTCACGAGTATTGACTGGATTAAAGTGATAACTCCACTGGCCCGGCTTGTTGAATGACGACTGCCACCCGCGCCATCTGTTGCTTTATAAAATAAACTTTACTATATTTTGGGTTACAATAACAAACTGAGATACAAATTCTGGGTATTTTCTGAATATTTATATAAAATAATTATTTTCGTAGAATGTTCGCGTAACAGGGAGCCGGTCGGCCGAGCAGACAGCACGCTGGACTTGTGATCCTGTGGTCCTGGGTTCGATCCCAGGCGCCGGCGAGAAACAACGGGCAGAGTTTCTTTCACCCTATGCCCCTGTTACCTAGCAGTAAAATAGGTACCTGGGTGTTAGTCAGCTGTCACGGGCTGCTTCCTGGGGGTGGAGGCCTGGTCGAGGACCGGGCCGCGGGGACACTAAAAAAAAAGCCCCGAAATCATCTCAAGAATCATCTGCACGGCACAGGCAGGCAGTCAATGGCCGCTAGGCACGGGGCAGGCAGGCAGCCAATGGCCGCAAGGCACAAGACAGGCAGGCACCCAATGGCCGCGAGGAACAGGGCAGGCAGGAAGCCAATGGTCGCGAGGCACAGGGCAGGCAGCCAGCCAGCCAACCAATGGTCGCGAGGCACAGGGCAGGCAGCCAGCCAGCCAACCAATGGTCGCGAGGCACAGGGCAGGCAGGCAGCCAGCCAGTCAACCAATGGCCGCGAGGCAACCAGCCAATGATCAACTCAAAATGCAAACGCCCCATATAATAAACAACCAAAATCACATCAGAACAGGATTAACATTTAAGAATACTTAAGTGGAAAGATCAGAAAATTCTAGGCACCTTGAAAATTTTAATAAAATTTGGTCACGTGAAAATGCGGATAGTTACGCAGCAATATTGGATTTGGCTTCGTCTGGTGCAGTGGCCGAGGTAGATTAAGGGTCCTATAAGATTTTATACTTATGGGAAAGACGTTTAACAGGCATTTGTGGAGGGCCGTGGTTGAAGTGTGTCCTTGCACTTCCTTCACAATCGACCTCTACTGGCCAGAGAAAGTTGCACTTATTCTTTGTACTGAATACGATTTCTGTTTCCCAGGAACTTGTATATTCCCCTAGTCAACAATCAACAAGTCTACTTTAATACTGAACACAGCCCAGGAAAAGTAGAGTAGTGCAAGCAGGAACTAGCAGATTTATTGTTTATTACAATGAGACGTGTCCAGCAGACATGCGTATGGGGCAAGTAACAGAATCAGCAGACTAATAGACGTTGTCACAGCTCGAACACAACTTGACTACAGGTATATCTGCCAGTTAGACTTGTACAAGGATCTAACTGAAGTAAAGTGTCAAGTGTATGGACAAACTTAGACACATCAGACCATTGCATCTTAGACTAAACAAAGTGAGCTATTTAGAGATAAATTTAAGCTCACGCTGCATGAAGTGGAAAACCATCTTATTACAAATGATAAAAATACCTGAAATCCTTGCACTGTTCCCATGTTTCGCTTCTAGTGAAACTAATAATAATAAACAGCATCTCTTCTATGATCCTGTAATACCCAATACTTAAAAACATTTTATGTACTAGCAAAAGACCTATCGCCAAGGTACAACCAATATCAGTATATGTATACAATGAGAAACGTGGTACACCTTTGTGTATATGCCCTTTGCCCCACACCTTTTTGTCAGTGTAAGAAAGTGTAGTGTAGCGAAGCCTCGCGTCTTGCCTTGGTCGCCCTGACGTAGAGCTGGAGGCCTCGGCAGACATGACTTGCCTCTCAGATACAAAGTTTGCCACCTCCAGCTGCTCCTAAATATCCTTGCCGATTATTTTCAGAGGTGCAGAAGTGTTTACCTAACAGCATTTGCCTAACAGTTTGCATGCCCGAGCTTCAGCACCTGGGCCCCCACATTTTCTTTTGTGGGTCTAATGCAATGACTTCTATCCTCTTGTCATATTTGCTTTTTTAAACTTTTGATGGAGACGAAGTTGTTCCCATATTGCTTCTCTTGTTTAATGCACATACTCTTTCTTTATTATCCTGCTTCTCTATTTTTTTTCAAGTACCCCCCTCTTCCTTCCTCTCCAGCCACTTCCCAGTACACCCCCCCAAGTAACCCCCCTTCCCCGAGCACCTTCTCTTCAGCCCCCCCCCCCTCCCGCCAGTTTCCAAGTAAGGAAATTCCCAGATTTAAAGAACTTGTCTTAATTTAGAGAAATTATAACTTCAGTCATTTGCTCTTCTTGGAACGCTCAGCAAATCAGCTTCACCGGACAAGTTTTGGCGCGCATTTAAGCGACAGTAAATAAATCTGGCGGGAACATGTCTTGCTGTATTTTGGTGATATTCGACAGGTTGAGCTCAACTGGTTGAGAGTGGAGACGTGGCGAGAGTTGACCAATAGGCGAGAGTCACAGAGTTAATGCCATTCATAATGTCAACACTATATTAAGTTAATTTGAATCATGTTGACGCACAAGACCCGTGACTATCACTATTACAGTTAATCAAGAGATCAGCGTGGTATGTTACCCCTCGACATAACTAAGACTAACTTAACAGCAAAAGTCCGACTTCCCAGAATTCTCAATTATTTTGCAAAGTCTACAAATCTCTCTCATTCTTAACCCGAGTCGTGGTAATGACCTGACCTTGAGAAGGTCATACTAGAATTCTCAGAAGAGGTAATGATGTTAAAGCGTTGTGGATCAGTTGCAATTTTCACTTAAGTCTACTTAAAATTTCGGTGATAAATAAAGCTGAAGTTCTTTTTCAAGCAAGACTACTAGATCACTGGGAAGGGGGGGGGGGCTGTGCGCTGACATCGCTCTACCACACACTACCTCTACTTTTTTTTTCTGTTCATTCTTGCAGTCAAATTCAGTGCCACTCTCACAAGAACTGCTCGTTCATTGACCGACCTATTCCCAATTGACAGTTACAAAATTATTCTTAGCTTAGTCCTTATTAAGTTGTCAAGCCTTAAGGTGAAGACAACTGTCACCCTCTCCAGCTGAGCTTAACATCAGGCATTATAACGCTACACAGAACATGGATAATAAACACTATAAACATCAGGCATTATAACGTTACACAGAACATGGATAATAAACACTATAAACATCAGGCATTATAACGCTACACAGAACATGGATAATAAACACTATAAACATCAGGCATTATAACGCTACACAGAACATGGATAATAAACACTATAAACATCAGGCATTATAACGTTACACAGAACATGGATAATAAACACTATAAACATCAGGCATTATAACGTTACACAGAACATGGATAATAAACACTATAAACATCAGGCATTATAACGTTACACAGAACATGGATAATAAACAATATAAACATCAGGCATTATAACGCTACAAAGAACATGGATAATAAACACTATAAACACCTCAACTTAAACATTTTACAACAAGGGCGAACGACAGTCGAGTGACTATAGTAGATAGTCATTCTATAGTAAGTCACCATTCGGGAGCCGGTGGCTGAGCGGACAAAACACTGGGCACGTGATCCTGTGGTCCCGGGTTCGATCCCGAGCGCCGGCGAGAGACAATGGGCAGTTTCTTTCACCCCGATGCCCCTGTTACCTAGCAGTAAATAGGTACCTGGGAGTTTGTCAACTGTCACGGGCTCCTTCCTGGGGGTGGAGGCCTGGTCGAGGACCGGGCCGCGGGGACACTAAGCCCCGAAATCATCCCAAGATAACCTCAAGAATACAACAGCACGTTGTCCTGATTTGCCCTAACGAACAAAATAAGGGGTACTAAAACGCACTAACCCGAGCCACCCACCTAACCTAATCAACCTACTTATAGAAAACATGGATATTAAAACTGTCCTTACGTATAATACTTCGCATTTCGACGTCAAAATCCCCAACTGTCAAAATATGATGTACTATAAATCACAGCGACTCACAAACGTTCCCGTATTTCTATGCGTTAATACGTTTAGTCAGTTTATAGGTTACGTTTACGTATTGTAATATTTGTTGTGACTAAGACCACTCTACAGGGCGGGTTGGGATATTTGTGAGCCCCTACTTTCCATAGTACACCCGCATTTTGTACGTTGGGGAACATAGCGTATAAAATGATATTAGTTGAGAGGACGAGTTGCAGCAAGATGTTAATAATGCTTCCGGTCTAGAAATATTATTCACGTTTGTGATACTTATGAAAATAAGATACACACGAAGCGGTTGTATATCTTTAAGGCAAATGAGACTGGACTAGGCTGTTGTCTTCCATATTAAGTGTGGGACTCTCGCCGCCTCGTAATGCACTCCAGTCATGTCTGGGTTGACGGGGTTTTATCTAAAAACAAACCACAAAAAACTTAATACATTAAAGTTTGTTACAAACTTTAATGCATTAAGAAGTCATCTGTTAGAAAAACAAAAAAATACTGCCCGGGAAAGCGTAGCCTTTTTTAGTGTGGTGGATGAGTCAGCTGATGTAGTTACAATTTGATTATAAGTATTAACACGTTGTCCTAAACAGGGTGAGAATAGCTTGAGCTACCTCATCCTTTGTGTGTATTTTACCTCAATAAATTTATTTCAATTTCAATCACCACCAAAAGCAATTTTAACGAAGAGACAAAAGCAACAACCTCTGCCCTACATAAGTGTACAACTTATCAGGCATATATATTTCATTATGACCATTGAAGTGTTCCCAGTTAGCTAATGACACCAATATCAACAGAACACCAGACACCTTTGTAGGAAGGCCGCACATGACGGGGTCCTCTCCTTACTCCTGACTGTGCTAGGCTTCTGTATCACTTTCCTGCTCATAACTATCATTTCCACCCGTAATAAGACAAACAATGGACAATGTTCACATTGTTTTCCATAATATTACTTATATTGGAAAATATGTTCTCAATTCATGCTCGAGGAATGCAAATTCGGAACTTATCCCCCCCCCCACATTCTCGGCTCAGAAAGCTGGCCATATAGCATCGACAACCAAGAAGGTATGTAGAAGCCGTAGGTGGGTGGGTGGGTGGTTGTGAGGATGGAGAGGGATTTCCACCACTCGCACCGCCTTAATTACCACGATAAGTTGCAAGTTTGATGACGCTAATTAACGTAGTTGGACGGAACTGATAGTGGTATAAGTTGATATTTTTTGCCGTGCAGAGCGGCGGTGCGCGTCATCATCCTTATTAACAAGTTTAGGCTAAGCGAGGAAATATCTCGAGATTATGAGAGATATTGTGTATTCACTGTTTGTGCCTGCAGAATCGAGCTAATGGCTCTTGGACCCCGCCCTTGTAATCAATTTCTTTTCCTTTTATTATGTCTACTACATATTTATCTAATATATATATATACGACCCCGGAGCGCGGTTCACTTACCCACTAGCCCCCCCACCTGTGTATGCGTGTGCGTGTGCTCACTCACGCACACACGGGGGGGGGGGTTATCTGTATGCCTGGTGAGGGAGGGGGGGGGACGCCCGTCCCCTTTCTACTTTTACTTGTGTGTTGAACTAGCCTACGCTGCCTGTGTTTGTGGGGAAGGGATGGGAGGTCGGGCTGCAGGTCCTTGGCCTTTAGCTTTCCAGCTGTCAGTGTTTGGTACAGTAATTTCAAAACGTTTTTTTGCATCTTAATACTTCTATTTTTAAACTTCTAATTTAGAACCTGAAAGCGGTTGCCTACATCCTCCTACCTCTAGTTCGCCTCGCTAACGAGAGATTAATAGTTGTATAAAAGTGCCTAATTACACAGATGTTATCTTTTTGACCCCTGCAATCTTAATCAGCATTTCTTAATGTACCTCTGGAGGGATTTTGAAGGAAATTTATATTAGATGAAAAATCACAATGATTATCAATATGCATACGAGGAGTCACAATAACGTGGGCGCATGAATGATAACCAAACTATAACTCAGAAGATGGTGAAGAGACGAGGTTTCGGTCCTTTCTGGACCATTATAATGACATGTGATCTACTTGGCACGACTTGATAACGGTCCAGGACGGATCGAAACGTCGTCGCTGTAGAAACCACACTACACTGCCATGTGGAGAGTACTGGCGAGCCACACTACACTGCCATGTGGAGAGTACTGGGGAGCCACACTACACTGCCATGTGGAGAGTACTGGGGAGCCACACTACACTGCCATGTGGAGAGTACTGGGGAGCCACACTACACTGCCATGTGGAGAGTACTGGCGAGCCACACTACACTGCCATGTGGAGAGTACTGGGGAGCCACACTACACTGCCATGTGGAGAGTACTGGCGAGCCACACTACACTGCCATGTGGAGAGTACTGGGGAGCCACACTACACTGCCATGTGGAGAGTACTGGCGAGCCACACTACACTGCCATGTGGAGAGTACTGGGAGCCACACTACACTGCCATGTGGAGAGTACTGGGGAGCCACACTACACTGCCATGTGGAGAGTACTGGGGAGCCACACTACACTGCCATGTGGAGAGAGTACTGGCGAGCCACACTACACTGCCATGTGGAGAGTACTGGGGAGCCACACTACACTGCCATGTGGAGAGTACTGGCGAGCCACACTACACTGCCATGTGGAGAGTACTGGCGAGCCACACTACACTGCCATGTGGAGAGTACTGGCGAGCCACACTACACTGCCATGTGGGTCACGCCAGTACTCGCCCCTTACCTCCTGGCTCCGTCCGTGGGGGTCTGTGACGGCATCACTCACGCCAATAAAGCAGGCAACACTGTTTTACGGCCACGTCTATATTACGTCCCAAAAATGTAATCGGCTAACGTCTTCAAATCGTTCTCTTCCCGATCAACAATATAATGACATAACAGCAAACTAGAGACGAGCTGGCAGAACAGAAGATGAAAAACAAGTGAAAGTGAAGACAGTGGAGCTTCAAGTCAAAGCATTTTAAGACAATCAAAAGTCTCAAGGATTCTCGGAAGAGGACTAAACCTATATGAATTAAGAATGTTTACAAATTACATTTTCTTAAGCTTTATTGACGAGCACATTGGGCTAAAGATGGATTTGAGAACTGTCTTGATTTTAATATGTAAACCAATGTATGATTTCAAAAAGGAAATTTATAGATGAATGAAAAGAATAAAGGAATTCTGCCAAGACATGTGCAAACTACGGACCACAGTCTTAAAGCCAGAGGATGAATGCTCTTAGGATAAAACACTTCGTTCTTGACAAGTCTTCGTAGACCTAAAACTATTTGTATTCCACCCCCCCAGAATTTTGTGATGTAAAAATGATATGGACTGTATGTATGTATGTGTACACGCACTTGCATACACACACACACAACTAGGTGAGCACAAATGCGACACAAATCAGGCGAGAAAGAGAAGGGCGGACAGACTGCATATTTTTGGATTGCCAGAAAGCCTTTGACACAGTACCCCAAAGGAGACTAGTGCACAAACTGGAGATGCAGGCAGGAATGAAAGGGAAGGTACTCCATTGGATAAGAGAGTACCTAAGCAACATAAGCCAGCGAGTCACTGTGAGGGGTGAAGTCTCAGAGTGGCGAGGCGTCACCAGTGGAGTCTCACAGGGTTCAGTCCTTGAACCTATCCTGTTTCTGATATATGTACATGATCTCCCAGAGGGAATAGACTCGTTCCTTCAGTGTTCGGTGATGATGCAAAAATTATGAGGAGGATTAAGACAAAGAAAGATAGCAATAGATTACCCAGACAAACTGAAGAAATGGTCTAACAAATGGCTACTAAAGTTCTACCCAAGTAAATGTAAGGTAAAGAAACTAGGTGGAGGGAACAGGAGGCCAGACACAGGAGACCGAATGGGAGATGAAATCCTTCATGAAACAGACAAAGAGAAAGATCTAGGAGTTTATATCACGCCGAACCTGTCTCTTAAAGCCCCAATCAAAAGAATAACATCTGCGGCATATGCGAGGCTGGCTAACATCAGAACAGCCTTCAGGAACGTGTGTACGAAATCATTCAGAACTTTGTATACCACATATGTAAGACCAATCCTGGAGTATGCGGCCCCAGCATGGAGCCCGTAGCATGTCAATCACAAGACGAAGCTGGAGAAAGTTCAGAGGTATGCCACTAGGCTAGTCCCAAAACTAAGAGGCACGAGTTACGAGGACAGGATGCGTGAATTGGCAGACATGATCACCACATACAACATTCTTAGGGAAATTGACAGAGTAGATAAGGGCGGATTATTTAACACGTGTGGTACACACACAAGGGGACACAGGTGGAAGCTGAGTACCCAAATGAGCCACAGGGACGTTAGAAAGAACTTTTTCAGTGTCAGAGTAGTTAATAAATGGAATGCACTAAAAGGTGATGTGGTGGAGGCTGACTCCATACTCAGTTTCAAATTTAGATATGACAGAGCTCAAGAAGATCAGGAACCTGCACACCAGTTGATTGATATTTGAAAGGCGGGACCAAAGAGCCGCAGCTCAACCCCCATAAGCACAATTAAGAGACACACACACACACAGCAGGTTATTTTCATTTATGCCGCAGTGTGGGACTGGAGTAGGTCAAGGAGTCGCGCCTGGCGGCCGTATGTAGGCCAGTGTTGAGGTAATTCTCTCAGGTTGGTCGCAGCCGGAGGTAAGTCACTCAAGCGGTCACCTTCCATTAGCCTAACGCTGCTGTTTGTCCCGAGTCCCTCCACCGGAAAAACCAAATTAGAGAAACTTGAACATAACTTAGATAAGTGGAAGTTAACCTTTATACTACTGGTGTTGGGACGACCATGCTCTTGTTGAAGTATCCTGGTGCTCCAGCGGTTGTTGGGAAGACCATGTTCTTGTTGAAGTATCCTGGTGCTCCAGTTGTTGGGACGACCATGTTCTTGTTGAAGTATCCCGGTGCTCCAGTTGTTGGGACGACCATGTTCTTGTTGAAGTATCCTGGTGCTCCAGTTGTTGTTGGGACGACCATGCTCTTGTTGAAGTATCCTGGTGCTCCAGTTGTTGGGACGACCATGTTCTTGTTGAAGTATCCTGGTGCTCCAGTTGTTGTTGGGACGACCATTCATGTTCCTGTTGAAGTATCCACTAATTCGAGTTCTGTCACCTCACCCAAAAACATTTGTCCTATCATCTCACCCAAAAACGAATATAAGCATGAAACAGAGCATGTAAAATTGTCCATGAAAATGTAATAAGTGTCATGAGAAACGCTTCTAGGCGTCAGACCATAAAGAAAGTGTGAAAATGAACTTTGGAGAGTTAATTTTTCAACTACCCTTGACAGTGAAGAAAAACATTTGAAATATTGAGAAGATTCGTGTTAGAATCATTAATCTTACCCTTTCGGTCATATTTAACAACATACAGTATGTTTATAAGAAAGACTGCTACCAAAATATACTAATATATATATATATAAATATATATATATATATATATATATATATATATATATATATATATATATATATATATATATATATAAAGCAGTTGCCTGTTGGAGTTGTGGACAGCTGTCAAGACTTCGACAAAAATCTGAAATTTGTGATGGAGTGTCGAGGGGACAATCACCGCACACAATGCAATAAATTTAATATACGAATGAATGAGTGTGTATTCGCCTATTTGTGCGTGCACGATCGATCCCTTAGCTCTTGGACCCGCCTTTCAAATTTAATGAATCTGTATATTTTTGTTATAATATATACTAGGCCATACAACTGATCGTCCCCACGTGAACAGAGGTCGCAGGTGAAAGAAATATTTGTCCATATGCTTCCCTTACAGCGGGGATCGAACCAGTGAACCTCGGTTGTGAGCCGATAACTTAGCCCATTGTACCACAGGACTTTGTGTGTATGTGTACCAACTATTGCTTCCCTACACATTCTTGTGGTACCTCAACCCGGATACACTGGAGCAAGGTACCGCTCACAGGAAGAGTATGGGGTGCACAATAAACTACCGCTCACAGGATGAGTATGGGCTGCACAATAAACTAACAATACAAAATCACAGTGGCTCAATAATATCAACGTATGAAACAGCAGGACTGGCGGGTACACACCTAAAGACAGGGTAATGGAGAAATAAGAGCAAATACTGCTCAAGCCACCTTGCGTTTTCCACACAATTGTCGCCCCAAACTGGCGTCCACATGGCTGTCATCCCAACCCACATGATACTTGAAACATGCACAACGCACATCCACCTTCCTTTCTCAGCTCCCCGCGTCGCTGGCTCCTAACACCACTTGTCAACAAAACTTATATTACACTAATGATAACTTCAGTTAGATCACGGGAGACATCTCCCGTCACGCAGGGTGCAGTCGCACCTCCACAGATCTCCAGTATCGTCTATTGATACTGGTAATGGCTCAAAAGGGCCTCCACTTACGGGCTATTCATGCCCGTACCACCTTTTGGGTGGCTTAATCTTCATCATCTTCAGTTAGATACAGCTGCACAGTTACTGAAGTAACTATTGGAACTTTGAAATGGTTCCAAAGATGGTTCTACTAATTTTTATTTTGAATGAACAACATGTCACAATTGATGAACGCGTTTTTCGGGTCGACCGTTGGATAGAATGGACTGGGTCTGAAAACGGGTTGCAACAATATCTAAACACCTAACCTAATCTAAAAAAAATATCAACATTGTAATTTATAAATGAGAAAATGCCGATTTTGATTACACAGTTTGTTAAAATAAATAATAGCGTCATTGGCGTCGGCCGCCGCCTGGACAAGCCTAACCTGAGCACGAGTTGGCAAAATCAATTAACTGCACATAATAATATTAATTTGTATTTGAGTTATACCATTTTTATTACACAATAAAAATGTTAACATACCCGTATACCATAATTTGTATAATTCAACGGTGGAGGATATATTATGGAACTCCAAACCTTTCAGTGGATGACGCTTGCTGATCAAATTAATTATATTTAACAAAAAAATCCTGATTGGCCTTTTATATCAAGGGTTTCAGTGTCAAAAAAGCTGTTGTATAGCGGGTGTCCCGCTTCACCTGAATGGGACGAGGAGTTAAAAGGGATAAATGAAAAGATTCAGAATAGTGAACATGTAAATACTGCAGAGATAGTGAAATTGAAGCGGCAGTCACTCAGCATGGAAGGAGTAACAGAATATTGGGAATCACCATCTGAAGGACTTGGAGACCTATCCAAGGCTTAGTGATAACTCCTATGAGTGCACACTTCACAAGTACTGTGCAGAGGAGCAGAATACATGTACTGAGTAGGGAGGCAGATTACTGGTACTGAGCATAGACACAGGTCACAGGTGCTGAGCAGAGAGATATATCACAGGTACTGAGCATAGACACAGGCTACAGATGTTGAACAGGGGGGACAGATCACAGGTGCTCATCATATGCACAAAACAGCTATGAACGTATAACACTCAAATTATAAAGGAGAATACATGAGCTACAGTATATAAATATATAATAATTATGTATAAATACAAAAAATTTATCTCTATAGGTAGACATGTCACGAAATATAATAATAGCGAGTTAAAAGGTGTGTTCCCAGTTCCCAGCGCCGTCATCTACCAACATCTTTTACCAGTACCAGCACGCCTGAACTTCCATCAACAACAAAAAGCTCTAAATAATCCCCCCCCTCTCCAAAAAAATACAAATCTGCCAACTAAAAAATTTCAAATCCTCCAACAAAAAATCCCACATGCGCAAACAAATTCCAAATTCGCCAACGGAAAAAATCAAAATCCGCCAACAAAAAGTTTCCCAAAAAAGAATATTTCAAATTCTTCCCTGGCCACAAATTTTGACACTTGAATCTAGGACATTCGTAAGTAGGGAAGAAGGGAGTGAACGTTTGATGACGGAAGCATCGACGCGTAATATGGATGGAGGATGCTAGGGCAGAACAAAGGAGGAGGAATAATGGAAGGTGGCAATGGAAGGGAGAAATAAATGGGTTCGGAGGGAGTGAATCCTAGCAGAACCCTGGGATGGGGTCGAGAAAAGTTGGGAGAATATTATCAACAAAACACTAGTTTACATAAATGATAAGATGCAAGCCACTTCAACTTTTATGTCCTTGTGTACGTAACACCTCTTATATTTTTGTTTTCCTAAATATAGAATCTATTTGTTTATTAAATGCAAAAATATCATTATCTATACATTCCTAGACTCTCCTCTGCTTTTGTGATATATATTCATAGTTGTGTTTTCCCGGGTCCATCAGTGATATATTTAGGAGAATAAATCACAGCGCTCTTAAAGTAAAACCGGTTCTAAAATATGGCCGCCAATATCCGTAAAATTGGATATTATCAACATACCGGCCAGACCATGTTGTTTTGCCTCGGCCCAAGGGGCGATAGTGTGGATTGTGGTTAGGAAGCCTCGCCGCTACTCTGTACGACAACTGTCCTCACTCTGTGTACGACAACTGTCGTATTAAAAACGAAAGTACTTAAGGAAATTCCTGTCTTAATCCTTCCTTTGCAGTGTGAGAAACACATAAACAAACACCTCAACACACGAAACATCTAAGAAATTAAACACCATTGAGTCACTTCAGTTTATTATGGTCGTCGTTCACATAATTTTATGTGATAATACAAGAGAAATGTTAACATATAAGGTAGCCTCTCCTTATAGCTCACACCACTCAGCTCTGGGACTAGTCTGGTTGCATACCTCTGAACTTTCTTTAACTTTGTCTTGTGCTTGACTTAATATGGACTCCACACTGGAGCTTAACACAATTAGTTACATTCAATATTTTAAGTCATAAATCGAGAAATATTAATTTTAAACTTTCCTAGATTTAAATATTAAAAACTGGCATCAATTCACAGTAATATATTAATTTTCATGCAAATGAGACTTTTACTATAGTATTTTTACATTTTATATTCCTCTGATATCATAAATATTTCTGTATTAGATTTTAATCTAAGTATGTACTAAGTATTAATCTATGTATGTACTAAGTATTAGTACAGTAAATTAATTAGTGCATTTAGTTACCAAAACGTTAAAGATAAAGTGAATGGACTAAGGCATTGAAACTGAGATAGAATCTCTATTGACAAATTATCAATTATTTGTAGATCAATAATTTAAATTGTTTAATTTCTTGAATTATTTCAATAATAACTGGATTTCTAGTCGATACAACATATTAATTAACAAACAACCTTGAATTATAAAAAGTTGCACTATTAATATGTAAACTTACGTGGGATCACTGGATTCCTTCATTAGTAGGTTCAACATCTATGAATGAATTTGGTTGGATATATATAGGAAATACCTCATATGGACCAATAGGCCTTCTCCAAAGTCCTTTATTCTTATGTTCTTATCCAATGGACATCCAAGCATTTTCTGACAAGGTCTTGCATGTCAGAAGCATTGGTCTGAGGCTCTCAGGGATGCAGCAGAAAGACAAGCGTGTTTAGGAGAGGATGGGAACGTCGGTGAAGACTACCTCAGAGGCTGCTGTGTACTGCTCGAATACCACCACCTGAAAGAAGAAGTTATGGAAGCCACCTTCGTCCACAATTTTCATTCCAGATTCGACCAAGATTTCGAACATTAAGTTAGTTAAACTGTAATGCAACAAGGTACAGCAAGGCTAGTAAGTGGAACATAAAGAACTAGGCCTCACTTCCCCTTGGTCACTTATAAGTACTTATATACTCATCACGTACAACACAACCACAGCGATTTTTAATGCTATCAAGTTGCATATATATATATATATATAGCGCAGTCATGGTACGTAACAGCTTTCGAGCACTTAGTAGTGAGTTCGAGCTCAATAGGGAACTCTTTGTAGCTGAGGCTGTATACTATATTACCACTGTAAGAGCTTCCGCTCTTCATTAAGCATTGATGGCGATCAAATAAGCTGAAAAATAAGCTAATATCTGAAAATTTTCTCTAAGGTCTTAACTAAACACCTTAAGCATAAGCAAACCTTAATGTTATCCGGGCAGCTACTGACTCTTAAGAATTTGGAGTTTCACTTACCTCATTGGCGCCCTCCTGAAGCAGAGGTGCAGGGAGGTATAGGGTCTTGGTTGGACCGGCGTTCCAATAACGGCCCAGGTTAAAGCCGTTGACGAAGGCGACGCCCTTGCCCCAGGTACTCATGTCCAGCCAGGTGTCCTGGGGCTCCTCGGAGATGTCCACTGAGGCGCGGTACACAGCGGGGGTATCTAGGGACCCGCTGAAGGAACTCCATCCCGTCAGGCTGTTTCGGGAGAAAGTTGAAGGTAAAATGTAACAATTCTGAAGGTTCATAGAACTTAAATGAGTCGTGATTTGTCAACCAGAAAAAAAATAAAAAGTATTAATTTTTGTTAATCTGATGCACCGAGATTTGCCTGTCAGCTGAATACATACTGGACACGTGCAATTAAGAGACGTTAATGCTTTTGGTTATACACCATTGAAATGGGGTGCATAATAATGAACTAAATCAATGTTGTTGACAAGCAGCGTCTCACGCACCTGTTGACCAACTCAGCCTTGAACTCGAGCGGGTACATGATCCACTCGTTGATCTGGAGGTCGTCAATCAACACAGGTCCCTCCCACAGCCCCTTCTTCTGGTGGAACTTGTGCGGCTCGCCGTAGTTGACCCGCGCTAAGTTCTCCACCAGGATAGACACCTCAGCTACAGCGTCGCCGCCAGGTAGGCTCAGCTCCTTGTCACTGGTGAACGAGAGACGTCCCAAGTCATGGCGAACCGCCGCTACTTATACACACTGTGGTTATTCTGCATACTTAAATCAGCATTTTTAATAATTCTTCCATAACACTGTCTTAATGTATGTCAGTATGAAAGACTTACATTACAATACATGATATTGTAGACGTTAGGCTTCTTCAGGTGGCCTAAAAAAATTTGGCAAAAACATTTTTTTTGAGAAACGAAATAGTTTTGTTCTCAAGTTCACCACTCATAGAAATACACATCAGGAATTAGCCGCAATTCCTGAGAATTGTTGAGAAGAAGTCACAATAACGTAGTTGAAAATATATAAGCCAACACACACGTATGAAACTAAATGAGAGCGACTACGTTTCGGTCCATCATACATCGAATAATGCATCAAACCGAAGAGAGACTGAAACGCTCCCACTTTGTGAGTTGGGAGCCGTAAATGGTACCGCCAGAAAACAGTTTTGGTTATTAAATCATAATGATTTTTCATAGTATGCCAAATTTCCAACTGTAGAACGACGAAGACACAACAGGTAGAGCGGGAAACTTGAGTATGTAATTCATACTCGCCCTGAACACAGGGTGTTCAAGGCCCAGACAGGTAGGTACAAGTTCACAAGTATGTTAACTGAGACAGAAAAAAAATACATCTGAAAAGGATAGAGTAGCTTAGGCTATATCTACCAGCCCCCCCCCCCACATAGGTACATCAATTCATGTTTTGTCAGACGCACGTTATTACTCTGATACACACAACAACTGCGTATTTCATGTTTCTTGTCTTACTTTTACCAATGAAACGCATATCAACAGTGATATATATATATATATAGATATATAGAGGTTGTGCATTATGATACTCACAGTCCATTCCAGAAGCCAAAGGCACTGACGTCGAGAGGGTTGGAGTAGGGCTTGGTGATGACCTCCCCGTCAACCAGCACTTGGGCCATGTCCCTGGGGGGAGGAGTGTGACGTCAGGTGGCGGGTTCAAGTTCAAGTACGTTTATTGAAATTATAAAATACATCTCAAAAGGATAGCGTAGCTTAGGCTATTTCTACCCTCCTCTACTTGAAGTCCTCAAGGGGGCGCACAAATCCAGTGAGTACAAATCTACAAATCACACAAGTATCATATTTGATACTTGGTGCGTAGTGTGCGCACACACACGCGCGTGTTCGCTTGTGTGAATGCACATGTGTATAAATGTGTACGTGCTTCATTAAATGATGACAAATGCGAAAAAATCTTGAAACTAAATTATATTCTTAATATCCGCACCAAATTAATAATTAAAACGCTACGAACATTTTTTTTTTAAATTTTTGTGTAAATGAAAAGCACTTACACGTAAACTACAGCATTAAATAAATAGTTCTGTAATATGATGAATACTGGAGGTGTGATTCCCAAGTTCTTAAACTATACTTTCTTCTAAACACTGTTAAATGAGAGCTTATATTAAAATATTAAAAATATGAAAAGCATTATAGTAAATTAATAAAAATAGTTTGTATTATTTGTACACTGTTATGTTGCAACCTGTGTGCTGGCTTAGTCAAAATCAGAGGAAACTGACAGGAATT
>WNGS01158745.1:8330008-8415050 GCA_020271785.1 Procambarus virginalis | reverse complement strand
AACTTTTGTATTATCAGGCAGCCTCTGCTTCTACTGTTGAAACAGTTATGAGAAAATTTGACATTCGTGTCTCAAAATATATTCTTAATTTGTTGTAACAAGTTTATTGGTTCTTAATTATTCAACTTTTGTTTCAAATCGGTAGCCCAGGTATGACTTTGGGTTAAAATATTCATTAATATTGCAAGTCAGCAGTTCAACATTGCAGGTAGGAAGCACAACATTCTTTCCAATTGATCTAACAAGCAGAAGGAAATAAAGCAACTTTACCTTAATGTTTTTGGACTCAAATAGCTTGTTGACTCTTTATACTTCACTCAGTATTGGTTTCATAAAGAGCAGAAATACAATATTTTTTTTAATCGGAATACATGTCAAAATTAATTTCATCTGTGTACCACCTCATTTTCTTAAAATGAGCCTTCAGTTTTGAGCATTGTTCAGTTATTCAACCTGCTGCTAGTTGAATAGACAGCCACCTTGTTTTACAGTCAGCAGGTATTTTTTAGTAAACTTGTGTCATCATTGAGAGATTCGTACAACTTTTTATATTCAACTTGTCTAACAGGAGTGAGAGAACCATTTATGGACTTCTGCAGTGAGAAATTCTGCATTTCTAGGTAGGCATTCAAGATGGGTTAGAAACTGCAAATTGTATGGAGGGGGATACAGTGCACATCTTATTAAAATGATTGATGTAACTTCCTCTTTTAGTCTTGCATAAACTCCATTATTATTTTCAATCATAACACACACATTAGCTGTTCCTATTCCAACAAAGTTCTTCAAGTCCAACTTTCTATTTAATAATAATATAATTCCCTCTAGAATACAGTATTCTCAGCATCACATTTTTCAAGCAGAACCAGTCAAAGTTGTGTTAACACAACTTTATAATAAATTTGACTAGAGTAAATAATGAACACTCCTAATAACCTCTTAACTGAAATGTCTTTAGACTCATCAAACAACAAACTGTATTATTACATATATTTAATCAACTGCTCAAAATGGCTACACAAAACGATATTTATTATTTTACTGTACACTATGCGATGCACCTTCAACTCTTGACACAATTTTAGTCAACAATTTTGTTCTTGCACAGATCAACTAGATGATCACAGTTCCTTAGGGCAGAGTGGCATCATAAATACAAAGCAATTGCTTCTTCGAGCTTTGATGATTTATGTTTAGCAGGTGTAAACATTGATGTAAGAAGTGTATAAATCTTGAAAAAGACTTGCATTAATGTTTCTTACACTTAGTGTTATTTTTCAAGTCTTGATATTTTCCTTTTACCTCAGTTTTTGCAGTACTTGTGGTCTTGTATCATCACCTGGAACAACCTCATACAATCCCGAGAAGTTGGTCTTGCAACCACCCGACTGAATTTTTTATCGTACTGCTTAACTTTTGGCATTTTTGTAAAAGGGTTAAACTTTAATTATGTTACTAATAATCCAGTACAATGAACTATGACAACAAAGCACTACTACCAGTTTATAAATAAACACTCACTGTAAGCCATTACTCAAAGCTCTCAGTGTTGCACAGCCACAGACGCCACCGAGTCACCAGTTCTGCTGTGCTAATCGTGTGTACTGTGTCGGTGTGCAGTGATGCCACCTAATTGCTTTATACAAAAACAATTAAATCGACCAGTGAAAAAACAGATAAACATATAATAGCATGCATGGAGATTATGCTGTAGAAAAAAATGAGCATTAATATCATAGTCGCTTTATTTTTTTAGCATGACAAATTTGATTAAATTATTTTATGTACAACATTCTACACAATCATTTAGCATAATGTGATTAATTACATTATAAGTTGATGGCATTTATATTATTATACAGTATAGAACTTTCATGCATTGAAATGTTTAAATCTCATTTAGATAAATACTTTACTATAAAAGTTTCTGAAAGTGGTATCAATAAGGTATCCAATGGTAGGGAGCAATAAAAACTAATAGATATACAGTACTGTATTTTGACAACAAATATTTACTACAGAGTACTGATATAATATAAAGTGCAGAGAAGATTTGTAATTCCACAGAGTCAGTTCGTTAATGTTTTGTCACTAACTGCTGAATAAATTACTTAGTGCTCCTCCACATTCAAGTTTATTTGCCTTTGAAAAGTAATTCCATGGTGGAAGAAAATTATTTATCATAAAGCCAGTTAAAGAAGTTCAATATTTTTTACTTAATTTGTTGTGAAGCCTATAGAAAATAATGCATATATCATTTTGTATCAAACACACACCCACTGAACAAAAATGCCTTATTATTATGACATTCTGAATTTAGCACAGTTCTTCTCGTGGGCTTTTGGGCTGTTCAGGTGGTGTAATATTCTTTCTTCAATACGTCGAGCAGCAGCGACCGTAAGAACTAATGTATCATGTTTTAGCATGCTGTGCACATTCAATCCTGAAAAAGAAAAAACAAGGATTTCTTTACTTCCATCTACAGAACTTCAAAAATTATTTTTAATAAACTTATCCTTTCCTGGCTATTGTTACCTTACCTAATGAAAATGATTAATAGGTCAGAAATGATTGTACTGAAATTGTAGTAATTGACTTTTTCTTTTGAATCATCAATTTAGGTATACATTGTACCTGCATTTACACAGCTACCCTAGACCATATGAAGGATTACATAATGTGTCAAAGAGTAGCTACATGATGAAAATCAAATCCCATCTTACAAGGTAGTCAATCACAGAGCAATGTGATCAGTAGCCTCCACTAGCAAACTTTGTTTGCATTATGGAGATGTCCTCAAGAACACCAGAGGTTTATAAAGTGATTGCAAAGCTCCAGGTGCCTCATACTGGCAGGTCTGAAGGGTATAATAAATAGGCAATCAAGCATGTAGTGTGAGATCATGACTCTGTTCCTGCTTATAGAATTGAAGTTTTTGACAAGTATAATCCAGATTTCTCTATGCATTTGATTAATTAAAATAACTTTTAACACATTTTTAAACATCGAAATACAGTGTTAACATTTAAAATGTTACAAATAGGCTTTCCATTAAATACAAAGTACAGTTCCCAATAAACACCTAATTTATGTACATTTTGGAGAAACAAATGACCTACAAGATGTAATCAGTAAGTTCCATAACTGACTTTATTATACAAGCACTAAGAGTTGCAAAAGTGAAATATATTTTCTAAATACATTCCTAGTGTCTCAGGACTTCACACCTCAAAAGGGTGCTGCATGAACTCATTTCATATAGGAAGTTTAGTGCACCATGAATTCTATTCTACATGGTTTTCAACTGGAGTTTTTGCACACACAATAGTTTGTTGATAGTTAAAAGATGCTACAGAAAAGACGTGTGGAGTACCAGGTCTTCGTTATGAAATACATCATGGGAATGATTTTACTCTCCTGTTATTCACATCCACAGTATAGCTGTTGGGAGAAATGGTATGATACTGTACTCTTTAAAGCATGGGTTTTTGGCAGTTTTTTTGTGATTACAGATCCCCAATGGATTACCCAATTTGTCCCCATATTCAGCACTGTCAAAATTATCACCACCAGCCCTATTAAGATCCAGTTTTACTTAAAAGAGGCCAATAGCTAGGTTTACTTTGCATGTAGATAGGTAAGAACAGAACTGAAAGAAAATCTGAATGATTTTATTTATATATGAATAAAATGGGAAATAACAAATACACAAGATAGCAGCAACTAACAAGATTTTTCCTGTTGTTTTTGTGCAATTAAAATGTGGAACTGCCTAAATTTGTACTGATAATGGTGATTGCTTTAAAGGGTCAAGTATGATTACACTAAACATGAATTCAGATAATGCCTATCACTTTGCAACCCATAGTCTTTACATAATACAACAGGTGGCATATTTTGTCTGCACCTATTCATCACACCTTCAATATTCCAAAGAATGAGGTTACTGCTTCTGCAATGTTCTCATCCTATTTTGAACTATTCCACTTGATTGTTCACTTAGACAAGATCCTACTGACTCCTCATTATGTTCAGATGATGTCAAACCAAGTCAACATTCTATATCAGAAGAGCAAGGAATTTGTCTAACTTTTCCTGCTGGGTCATGCTAGCTAGTGCTTGAGAAAAACTACAGAATACTCAATCCAAACCAGAATGTAAACAAAACCAGTATATCAGCCTCAAGAGTACTGTATGGCCTACTGGAGACCAAAGCCACAACCTGGACTACCTCCCCTCAGAGGCACAGGGAACAGGAAGATTGTTATGATCACCCCTCACTGAAAAACAAAAAGTTAAGCAATATAGACAACTGCAAAGTTAAAAGAAAGGCAAAACATTGAAACAGCCAAACAACTGCAAATATTTCACTCATACAAGGTCAACTATGTCTAGTTATGGCTAGTTACCAATAGATGGCAGCAGCACTGGGAGCTCTCACTTTCCTTGTCATTTTAGCCTCAGAATGGAGCCAAAAGGAAATGAACCAATGAACATGGTGTGGATGGGGGGTTAGGAGTGATGGAGCCACTGAAGCCCTACCAGAAAGGAGTACTTCATTATATTCAATGATGCTGATATAGAGGAGCTGAATGGTGTCTCCCTGAATCTAACAATTAACAGAGCAGATGGGAAACCATGGTTCTTACTTAAGAGGAGAGCAAAAACAATACTCACGAAGATGACATGCCAGGATGGGAAACCTGACTAATGTCAACAAAAGCCCTGCAAGAACCAGGGACACTGACCAAATAACAAACTGCCAGGACACTGTTAAACCAACAAAATCCCAGAGCCCAAATATCAGCCCATGATATGTTAGGAAACACTGTGAACAGAGCTGCCAACTTGCAAACATCATGGGACACAAGAGTAGACTGCAGACTGGCAAGACTTAATGACAATGGACAAACTGGGATAAAAAGAGTTCTGGAACAAGGAACCAAGGAAACCTGGTTGATGAACAGTATGTCCACCAAAGCACAGAGTGGATAGTGTGCAGCTAACGATGAACTGCTGCAACTGGACATAAGCGATGCACCCCCAATTTGGCAAACCTCTGGCCAGATATCAATAGCCAAAGGTCCTCTCTGGAAGCCAACCATCTCATTCTTCACTAGAAAAGAAAGAAAAGGCTTCAAGCAAAGAAACAGCCCACTAAAGCCAAAAACAAAACTTCAGCCTCCAGAGGAGAGCACGAAGCTCCCCCACCTGACAAATGAAAGCAAAGGGGTCAGCAAAAACAGGGCCTTATAGGACACAACCAAGAACTGAGGGGAGGAAACACACATTAGCACCTAATCAAGAGATGACATCTCAGGAAGAGCATGAGGTACCTAGAGATGAAAGAAGGCACGAGACAACATACGAAATGGCACAAAGGACATGTAGATACCAAACAAGAGAGCTCTGCCAAGGTGAAATAGTAAGATTTGACAGTAGTAGGCATAAGATGCTGGTTGACAAAACAAGACAGAAAGGATATAACAAATGGAATGTACACAGAAGAAACAAGGAGAAAAAAAAGGCAAAAGGAGTGCCAAGAAAGTTCTTACTGTCACCACGATGAAAGGCAGGTTAGACACCAACAACCGAGCCAACTGTGCACCACACAAATGGTGATAGACTTGAAACAAAGTTCAGATGTGCAGCTCAACAGAGAACAGTGAACCAGCAAGGTACATCACTGGGCCGATCTGCTGAAAAGAGGTGGAGCAGAGGGAAATGCCTAGATTTGGACTCCAGACCCAGAAACCAAGGCTGAACCAGCTTGAAAGAACAGGGAGCCACTGAGGGATCCCTTCCTGTAATATTGGGCTAAAATTGAATATACGCAACAAATGTTATTTATGATTTTTGTGTTAACATTTTCACACTTCCATGATGCTAAAATGCATCATCCGATTGCTATTCATAAGCATTCATACATAGATCACTGTTGCACATAATCTATTATAAATAAATGTTATAGAAAATTCATTTGCAAACATTTTGACACCAAATTTGTAATTCTAACATAACAAATAACTGAGAAAATGTTAAATGATTATCAAAAAAATTTGCAACACTGAGCTACCCAGGGATCACAGAACATTTATGGATGGGAATGTGCAGAGAGGCCAGACCGCCAGTGTGTTAATAAGCATCGAATTTCTGCCACCTTTCATGTTATTTAGGATGAAATAGTACTATTATGGCCAGAGACTGTCAGTGAGGGCTGATGGATGCCATCGATGCATGACTGAAATTTTTTAGTGATTGTATGCTATTAATAGAATAACAAACCAATCAAACCTGCCCTAAAATATGATCACTTAAAAGATGACATCTTATTCTTAGCCCAGAATGAAGTACTCTGGCAAGAAACAACAAAAGCATCCCCTAGGCCTAATGAAGTGAAATCAGAGCTGCAATGGAGAGCAGAAGTTCACAAATGAGGTTATAAGTAGCCAATGCCTCCCCCTTCCCCAACAGATTTTAGTGTTAGGCCCACAAACAGCAGCTAAACACTAAGAACACAGGAAATCCAACACAACATTAAGTGATCAAGTAGGCTGCAACAGAGCACGAGAAGAGCAGATGTGGAAAAATGCTCTAGCAAAGTTCAGAAGAAAGGCACTGCCTGAACCACCCAATAAGAAGCATTGTTGTTTGACATGAAATGCCACTCGACGAACAGTCAAGTCAAGAACAACATCAGTAGAGAAACAGATACCAGACAAATAATGGAGTGTTAGAATCTATTTAAGCATTTCCAGTTCTCCTTGTACTGATGGGACAAAGCACAGATGCTGAATAAGGATCTCTGCCACCTGCTTACAATACAGATGGTGGAGATCCCGCCAAGAAACTAATCATGCCACAATAAGTGAAGACTCAAAGTGTTTGCGACAACCAATTATCTTAATGAAGAAAAAGGCCACAATAGGGGAAAATTTGGGCAATGGGAGAATAGAGATAGGAGCCAGGGATTTACCAGCCATTCAGGAGTTAGCAAAATCAAGCGGCTCTGAAAATTCCTGAACCTCAACAAAATTGGCATCTGGACCAGAGTAAACAAATATATCCTCTCCCACTGGTTCCAGTTGAGATGAAAAGCATCCAGCACAGAGGCATCCTGATTGGCAAATGAAGTCAAGTAAAGAGAAAGCTTGTGGTTCTATGCAAACACCTTAAAAGTCTCGTACTATATATTCGAAGGAAGGAGAAGTCAATTTCCTGTTCTATCCAAATCAGAAATGGGGGAACAACCTATTCCACTAGAGAACAGACAGCTGGTCAAGGAGCAGTCTAGGAATGTGATCCCACTCTCAGATAATGGCCCCTGTATGGAGCCAATTGATATAGGAGGAACTTTGGCAATTCGTATCACCCTTCTTGAACATAGTTATCAAAATCTCTTCCACCAAATCACCTCTAGCAGGTAATTGCAAAATTAAGGGTCACGATAGTTCAAGCTCTACAGCCAGAGGGAAGAGGCTAGGAATATAAGCACCTCCAGAAGTTGAGGTAAATAGCAACAGGTAACTAGCAGCACATTTTGGATCATGAATGTGTAACTAGCAATTTGTCAGGATCAAAACATTACATTCTCCTTGTGGAAGATAGGCAGTATGGAATCCTCAGAAGCCAAGAATTGGGACTGTAAACACAAACTTCAGAGTATGAGCCTCTCGGCCTGAAGGCAGCCATATAAACCAATCACCGAGACAAAGGTTGAGGCTTGTGTAGGATTGGTACAAAAAATCTGGCAGAAAGAGCACATCTGAGGGTGAAAGCAAACCTGCACCTGCAAAAAATAGGGGTTGACAAAAGTCAAAGACACTATGAATGACTTGTTAGTATACAAAATGATTGTCCAGCACAACAAAAACATGCACCATGCAGAATCGGATTTAAACACATGCTGAGTCACCATGACTAACACAGGCGAGAAGAAACTAAATAAAACACACTACACATACCAGGACCTCCAGCCCCAGATGAGACCTGGATGCAAGAATCATTTTTCATTTCTAATCTCATCAGCCACAAACAAGAATGGGCAATGGCAGCTCATGACCAAATCAAAATATAAATTATATAGATTACATAATCACACACCTAAGTTTGAGTTCCAAGCCCTAAAATTGTGACATGGAATTAGATCCCAAGAAGCTGTAAAAATCAATGACAAACTCAAAAGGAGAATGACAAACTGAGTCACAAACTGAAGTAGCACAGTTGGCAAGTCTGCAATGCCTCCAAAAATATTCTTTTCTTGGAAGCATTGCACACACATGATGATATACACACATCCTTAGTACTTTCTCAAAATAATTTTAAACTAGATACAACAAATTATCCACTAATTTAAATTAACTAATTCTTCTGTAGGATCTTTTAATATGCCTTTATTACAGTTAGCATACCATTTGGCCTCAGCATTTGAGGTGCCCTAGTGGGAGAAATACATGGAATACCTTTTCTATAAATGCTCTTTCCTTTGGGTACAATCACTCAGCAGTACAAGTTGGCAAATGCCACCTTTCCACATCTGCAATACTTTTTTAAATAAAAATGATTTTAACACTTAGTTTTATCTTAATTCATTTATTTGTGCTTGGCTATCTTATTTGTATTTTAATTTCCCTGGTACACCTATGTGTGTTGTGGTAGTCATTATGTTCATGTCTGTTTTAAATGCAAGCACACTAAAATTTGGAATTGTTTGTCAAATCTTCCAAATGTCCTTTCTAAAGTCTACAAGCCGTAAGAGCATGTGAAGTATCTGGAGAAAATTCTATACAAGGCAATCTTTAAGATAGAAAGATACCCACAAAGAACAAAGCATAACAAATAGATACAGGAAATATAATGTCTTATTCCGAGTTGTTACATAAACATCATTACATTCAGGATAAAAAAAAAAAATTATCTAGAGAATTTTAATTTTGCTAATTCTGGGCCAAAATGTTTAAATATATTTGACTTACCATACACTGGCATGAGGTTAACGTGTTGTATGGTATCAGTAGCAATAGTTATATTACGTGCCATCAAATCGGTGCTGTGAAAAAATTAATAAATACTTTAAACAAGTAGGCAATTTATATTACTTCCAAATCACAATAACTGTATTAAAATAAATAGTACTAAAACACTGTCTTTCTATAAATTGATTACATCACCATCATCATTACTGTACAATGTTTCCCATTTTCAATGGATGGGAAGATATCAGCCAGTAGAAAATAGACATTAACTGTTTTGCTGGATAACACCCAGCTTGGTGCATCAGTTCAAGCTGGCAATGGCCAGCAAGAAATCTGAAACCTTATGCAGGAACCAGGCCAGCACCAAAGGACCATAAGCCAGCTGCAAGGAAAAAAAGCTCAAGTGAGCTTCTCAAAGTAGAAATAAAAAAATTGGCAAAATGCCCTCCAAGTCAAAGTAAGTAATTATCAAAAGAAGGCACCAAACCGCCTCCAAGTCAAAGCCACTTCATGCTGTCACACAGAAGAGAGAAAGATGAGAAGCTAGGAGGCCCACCATCTGCATCCCATACAAGTAATGGTACAGCAATTCTAGAAACTCCACAAACTGAAATTGTTTGTCTAGAATTAACCCATTTGTGAAAACATTCATTCCATACCGTTACTTCAATGCAACCTTGTGCAAATGAGTACAGTTATGAGGGCTCTGTTCATCTGTACAGTTTAATTAGTCTCTTTGTGAGATCTCTTGGAAATTACCCAATAAAACTCCCAGTGAACACTTGGAACAAGTGAGGGATTGAGTAATAATAGACTGTCAGTAGATATACAACTTTCCTGAATGGAGCAGTGTTGTCCCTGATTTAAGTGTTGTTCAGTATATCAACAAGTGTAAACGATTACATACACCACACATATAGCCAAACGAGAGTTACATATATGATTCATGACCCTCTGATATCGCAGTCTGTTTGCATACACATGTAACCTGAGCTCCATTTCCCTTTGCTACTGGCAGTGATAATAGCAGCAAGTTAGTTAACTGGTCATTTGTCAATATTAAGTGAGGTTATTTCCCCAATTGAAACCTTTGTTGTTCAGGTGGACTGTCACTTGTTCCTCTGTTCTGATTAGTTCTAATATGCCACAAAGTGAAGTAAAACAATCCCAAATGTAATAGGGATAAGCTTTGTTTAATAAACTTGTTAAACTGAATGAAGCATTTCAGTGAAGCCTTCTTCCCTCTGAAGAGATACTGTGACACTCTTTATATTCCAGTAAATGACACTATCACTGTTCATTAAACCAATTAAATAATGATGACATTTAGAACTACCCTGCCTATGAGTTGTGTAGTAGATTCTCATGAAGCAGAATGTGATTTCTGGAATGTTTGTCTGAGGGAGGGCCCATAAACAGTGAAGCCCCACCTCAATGGAATGGACCAAGAACATGTCCTGCTGCTCAGGGAATTTATATATTTCACAGACAGCTATTGCAAGTCGATTGCCATATTCAAATAGGCAAGGTTGCAAGCAAAAGTAGTGTGAATAGTAGAATCCTACATTGGGTCCTCTGCAGTAATTTGCTAGACTGCATTCACAGGTGTTTGTCACTCGAAGTAGCTCACCGAGGGCACACACCTTGAGTTATGGGTGTCTCCCCACTGTTTTGGTCACATTGGTTTCCTTAACCAGTTCTAGCCTGTTTCTATTGCTTGTAGCTTGCAGAGGTATTCTGCTAGATTTTGAGATCAGCTGCCACTCTTCTGCCCTTCACTTGTTAGTGTTCCAGACCTTTTCACCCACAGGTGTGCAATGTGTCTTCTCATTGGTCCTTTCATTTGTCATACCATCCTCTGGATCACCTGACTGTTAGACAGCAGCTCATTTGCTGGCTCATGTCTGGTGCTTCAAGTCAGTGTTGGCCCCTGCAGTTTCTGTTGTATGAGAGCAATAACTGGACATTAGACAGGGTTCATACCTTATTTCTGCATACTGTGGCAGGGTAGCTTGCTCGGCCTTATTTACTTCACATTTTTATTCCTAGCTGCAGTGCTGACCTTTATGCTATGCATTTTCATGCTCACTTTCCTACTGACTTCAACATTGGTTGGTATTTGGGCATTGGCTTTGGCACCTGTTCCTGCAGTGGAGTGCTCGAGTATCAATACCCATTTTACTGGCCCTGTCTATTTTGTTTTTCGTTTATCTTAGATAAGCCTTTTGGATTTCATGCACCTTGAGCGTGTTCCTCCATGGGTTGGGTTAGTGTGTTTTCTGCATCCATCATCAACTGGCTGTTACTGATTGCTGCACCCTTGGATCATGTTATGGGTTTGAGTGAAATGGCCACTGCCAGGCCTCCTGAAAGACACACATCCCTGTTTTTCTGCTGATTGGAAGGTAGCACTGGCTTTCCCTCAGACGTCTGAGCATTTTTCCTTACTCAGTCAAGCTGGTTTTTTCATTTCTCCCTGACCCAATGCTGTTTCAGGTCAATGCCCTCCCTATTTGTTAGCTTAGGTGGGCTAACCTATTTCCAAACTTCAATGAGTTGATGTTTCCTTCCTCCTCAGTTAGTTTTAGTTACCTCCCAGGTTGTGCTTGGGTTTGCTTCAATGTACTTTATTTTTTATGGCATGTGTGCATGGGTGTGTGGATCCCAGTTTTGTATGTGGTGAAGCTGGGCAGTCACATTTTGTATAATTATTCTGGCAGGGACCAGGCCAACCAGATAGTACTCTCCGAGACAATTTTCAGAATCCCAATTGCCTCTCAGAATCCCAATTGCAGACCCTCTAGTGGGTCTGCATTAACTTCTTTGTCTCATGACATTGGTTAATTTTCAGCATTGCAGCCTTAGTTAGGGCTTCATGGTACTTGCTACATACTTGCCTTCTTTCCCTACTCAACACTTTCTTTGTTTGGGCAGCCTTAAAACCTGAAATAAAAATGCTGACCTGCATACCACCATACCTGCATTCTTCAGTACTGTACAAATCAAGGGCTGGGGTTAATTGCTGGTGTGTTGTGACATTCCTTTATATGTAATGCTGTAGAGTATGGATAATACAATAAATGAATGAGTGGTATTTTTCCTCTATTACTCCCTTTTTTCAGACTGGTGTCATTCACCCCATGAAAGTGGGAAACAGTGATAGTAGCAATAATGATGGCAGTGGTGATAATACTTTGTTTCAAATAATATGATAAAATGCACTTGATATATCATACTTTATAATCTGAAAGAATACTAACACAAAAAGCTTAAAAGCATGAGAGATCCCTACCAAGGATGCCTAACTGTTTGCTAAATTAATGTAACTGTTGAGAATTGACATAAAACAAGAATAATGAAGCATACTCATCCACAAACAAAACTGATGGTCCCCAGGAGCGATCCTCACACAGTTTTTCCAAATACCCAACTTCATCGGATGGCATATCTAGGTTCTCAACAATCTTGAGATCATCCTGTTGAATATAAGTACAATACTCAAATTATGACGCTATCACTAAAAATGTTAATTTAAATGTGACCTGTTAATGTTGAAGTGATTTAATAAGCTGACCTGAAATATTCTGTTGGCAACAAGGCTTCCAAGCCTATATCTGCTGCCCATGTGAGAGCATTACTTGAGTATGCAGCACTGGCACAGAACCTGCACCTCATGAAGCATACAGAATCGATAGTCGACCATGTCATAACTAAGTCGATTAAGGCGCGTCTGGGATCATCCTGGACACAAGTTCGAACCCTCGTCACGGCCCTTGTGGATTTATCAAACGAATGTCAAGGTGATGTTGGAGCCAGGGTCAGATGATTACCTTCACCCAAGGTTCAGCGGATGAACCCAGGGTACTTCACCACACTCACTACATTCTTTTTTTTTTTAACAAGTTAAGTGAGAAGGTGGTGGAGGCCAAAACCATCAGTAGTTTCAAAGTGTTATATGACAAAGAGTGCTGGGTAGACGGGACACCACGAGCGTAGCTCTCATCCTGTAACTACACTTAGATAATTACAGGGAACATGGCAGGGTTAAGGGAACTTAACCTTTTAACCTTAAACAGAGGAGATATAAACATTACATAAGATACTGATGTGAGCAGACAATGGGGGACAAGGGTAGTTTATTAAATTGAAAGGAGGCAAGACAAGTGGACATTGGTAGAAACCAGATATGCAAAGTAGTCGGAGACTTAAGGAAATTTTCATACCCTGAACGGGTGGTTGGAAAGTTGCATGCATTGAAAGATGTCGAAGCCAATTCCATCCATAACCTCAAGAAAATTTACAACAAGAACTTAACGTTGAGAGATATAATTAGGGAAGCTAGATATAAAATAAAAAGGGTAGGAAGGGGAGTGAAATATTGAAGAACTAAATTTAATTTCCCCTCACTGAAAGGTAAACACCTCTTAAAACTGCACCAGCTTGGCAAACTGAAGATTAATGTCAAGGGTCATTAATGTTAGTCATTAGCTTGTGGCATCCAGAATCACTATCAGGGAGTGGTATCCGAGTGGGTTGGTTGGTCTAATAGTCTACTAAGGTTTGTCAGACAGTAGTTATGGCTAAATACTAATTCTTGCACTTATTTGTCCAGAGTGGAAAGACTGTGCTCTTGTTCCCCTGCATTTGAACAATGAAGAGAGCAAGGGATGCCCTGAAAGAAGTTTGTTGAACTGAGAGCAAAGTGGTGACAATGAAGCAGAAAAACACCAAGTGCAGGCTTAATTGAAGAAGATAATGTTTTGTCTGTAAAAACTTAAAGCTTTAAATGTTAAAACATAATTTACAATAAAGCTCACAGTCACGTGAAGTGTTTTTCTGCATCTAAAATCAGTTATATGGTGACTGCATAATAAAGAGTTTGTGTAGTAGGAAATTTGCCATTACTAATACACACACACTCTTCACCCTTACGTATAATATAACACATTAGGTAGGATGAGTTTGATATCCACTCAATTAGGCCAGGGTGTAATTATTGAATTCTTCATTAAGTAGGGGGGGGGGGGGAAAGACTTCACTTGCACTGAAGTTGAAGAGGACATACTGTACTCCAAAAGCTAAATTATCCAAAATTCAAAACTATGATTAAGCTATGCAAAGAAAACCCATTCCATGTTACTTTGCTACATATATTGAGATGATGTGCAAAAGATACAGACCAACATTAACAAAAACTAGGCCACTCACTCCTAAATAAAATCTTACATAACTAATCACCTGTGCAAATTTGGCAGATAAAGTAGAGGTAAGGCCAATTATTCTTTTCGATAATGGTAACATGTAGAAATGTGTAGTGAATGCTCTTGGTCCATGGGTCACGCCGCCACCAATCCACAAGGGAGAACTGCGAACAAAAAATAGAAAGGTAATTTGATGTATTACATGTGATAATATGGCACTGTGCATCACAATAACATTAGGGTAAAATCTCCAAGTGCCACTATTAGTCAAGGATAAATCAATAGCATGAATGGAAAAAGAATACATTTATCTGTGAAATGACAATTTTAATCTGGAGACACTACTGAGATATTAACTAAAACATGTTCATGGCTGCTGTTACAGTGCTTGCTAAATACTCAACCACCCCAGAGGTAGTGTTCAGCCAGGTAATTATATATGATATTAATATACTAAGGAGCATATTGTGGGTCAGTATGCTTTGGTGACACTTTTTTTTGGACGTTGTCTTCCTATGGCCAATGACCAGCATTGATAACCTCCGTATTTAGTGGCTAGTATCTTTGGGACAACTAGGTGTTAAGATTAGATATTGCTGTGCAAGGTAGCATGGGGGTGTCAAGATAGTATTAGAGTCATTCCATCTCAAATCACCAAAAAAGTCACCCGTGGCTCCAACTCGACCCTCTCCAAATGCCATGAAATTTTATAGTAAGATAGCCCTAGACCCCCAAATGACACTTTGCAAAATAATAGAGCTCAATTTACTTTGGTTCTTAAATAACAGGTCTACATTGAATGGGCTCTCGTTCCATTAATGCGTAAATACCACAAAAATTTCCAACTTTGATCCTTTGTTAAATCACGACTAGTGTCCAGAGAGGTGTGAAATTTGGCATACCAGGGCAACTGTTGGTGCAGAATACAGCAGTGTAATAAAAAACGTAGTTTGGGTAGCCATTCAGCTACCAATCCATGCTAACTTCACTGCCAATACAGTATATCTCAAAATATCTCAATATGCATCATTCCCAAATTGGTTTTGAATGACACCATTGGATAGAGCAGATTTTTCTGTACAAGAGTAACTTTCATTTAGGTTGGGATCTGAATTCCTAGTTCAGCCAGAGGACTCTGAAAATGATATACAGTACCTTGGTGCGATATCGAAAATATCAAATTATGATTCTCCATCTTCTTTGTGCACTGATCATGTCAGCTAGCAAATTGATATCCAAACTGATTGGGAAATTTTTAAGCTTCACTGGGTAGAACACTTTTGGGTTGGATTCAGAATTATTATTAATCAGTGCTATTTTTCGTTCCTGTTCTATATTTATCTTTACATCTTTGTAGTATCGTGTAAGCAGGTCAAACACTGCTGTTTACTTACTTGTGTATTTACTTGCAATAAATACACAAATAAATAAAAAGCAATATTATTATTAATGTATTACAGGTCTCACTTGAAATTACTGTACTGTATTCAGTTAGTTAAATAATTTGAATTGAATTCGATTACGGATACGTCATGAAACAGGATTCCATTGATTTGTTGCCATGTGCTATTGCTAGCCATGAGCGTGGCTCTTCTGAATGTCACTTGACAACCTACACTCCCAACAAAGGCTTGAAGTTTCTAAAACAGTATAGTGCAGAAGATCAAAAACTGATAGCAAAGTGAAGTGAATTGAACTTGGATGGAGAATCTCAAGTATGCCTCCATCATGAAGCTTTGCTGTTGACGAAATTTGAATTTTTGCAAAAAACTTGCTACAATCCCTTCAAGAAGAAATGCCATGTAAAGCGAAAAGATTTGCGACCAATCACAGTAGCTACTGCAGAGGATAATCCTAGGATAAGACTCCACATGAGGCTTGGGAACCTGTCAGACACACAACTAACAGGCTTGGGAACCTGCAAGAAAGTGGCCCCGCCCATGGCTAGCCTTGCCTGGCTATCGGGCGTGGCCCCTAGGCGATGGGGTTGCCAATCTTTTAGATTGGTAGTGGCTCAGTCACCATGGACCAAAGCAAGGATTACACTAATAATGGATAAATTTGCTTTCTGCAAATTGCCATGCTCTGGATTTGACAGCCTGCAATAGCCTACGATATACATACGCCTCGCATGTAAAAGTGTCATTTTCAAAGTCCTCTGGCTGAACTAGGAATTCAGATCCCAATCTAAATAGAAATTACTTTTGTACAGAAAAATATGCTCTATCCAATGGTGTCATTCAAAAACAAATTGGGAATGACGCATATTGAGATATTTTGAAATATATTGGCAGTGATATTAGCACAGATTGGTAGCTGAATGGCTTCCCAAAATACATTTTTGATTACACTGCTGTGTTCCACACCAGAAGTTGCCCTGGTATGCCAAATTTCACACCTCTCTGGGCACTAGTCGTGATTTAACCATGGGTCAAAGTTGGTAATTTTTGTGGTGTTTACGCATTAACGGGACGAGAGTTCATTCAACATGGACCTGTTATTTAAGAACCAAAGCAGATTGAGCTCTAATATTTTGCACATTTTCCATTTGGGGTCTAGGGCTACTTTATTACAAAATTTCATTACATTTAGAAAGGGTGAGTGGGAGGCCTTTGGTGAATTCACATGGAATGACCCATTAGTATATGTACAGTTTATGTTGTTTCCTATTTGAAGACTTGGCTTTGTTTGCTGATCATTGGTTTTTAGGCTCTAAGTCAGCCACATGATTCTTTTCTCTGTATGGTACCCCTCTAGGTGTCTAGCCCTGTGGTTCTCGACATCCTTATTCATCCACCTAATAATATAATGATTAAAATGCAATATTTCATACAGTAGAGAATTTGAGGAAAAAACCCAGGGTTGAATGTAATGAAATGCCATTTTCTGGGCGAGTCCAGGAGGCTTCCTGAAGCTATCTGAACTGATATAGTGCTCATTAGTTTGGGGTCATCAGTCACAGGAGTCCTTTGCCTACCAGTGACCATGAGCCAGAACCTGGCCCCCTCAGAGAGACAGAGGAAGTAATAGCCTATGAACACTTTACATTTAAAGTATGTCATATTTTGCCATCGACTGGGAAAGGCACCCAGAAAGATAGGCGAAACAAAAACTACAGTCTGGCGAAAATTGCTACCTACATCCAGAAAGAGCAAAAGAACTACCCCAGAAAGAAAACAAACAAGCAACACATCATGCAACTAGCACTCCCTCTCATTAGCGCTACCCTCCCTTCCCCCTAAGAGGGAAGGGGGAGCCAGCACAGGTGAGCCGGCAGCCCACCACCCCAGTTCTTGAATGATGAAAAACTGTTGACCGGAGGGAGGGAGGGTGTCAGGACGCTCCCGGGGCTTGCCCAGAAAATGGCTTTTCATTACATTCAATGCTGGTTTTCTGTGGGTAGCCCTGTTGGCTTCCTGAAACAAACTACCCAAAGATAAGTAAAAACTGGGACTTACCCGGAAGGTGGCAACACCGCAGGTCTCAAGACGAGGAAGAAATAGACGGCCGTAAGAGACGCCCCAAAGCTGCACAAGGCCTGATGGGGCCTGGAATGTACACAAGACATACGGTGGTCAAGATCCTGTTTGACCTCCAAAACTCCCGCGCAAGGAATGTCGACCTAGGGAATATTCCCAAAGACAGCCGCAAGAGCAGCATACTTCCCAACAACATGGGCACGAGGGTAGACCGCAGACTGACTAGTCTTAAGGATACTGCGAACAACCTGAGATACACAAGCCCTGGAACAGGGAACCAGGGAAACCGGATCCACCCGAGCGCATTCACCGGCAGAGAACCAGTGAACTAGTAGGCTGCAAATGAACAAAACGACCCCCAGGACTAAATGAACAGAATTCCTGGCACCGGAGAATAGCATGAATTTCCCCAACCCGACTCCCAGAAGCCAAAGCCAACGAAAACCAATGCCCTCCAAAGGCAATCCTGAACCGAAGGGGGCCACAACAAACTGAGAAGACAAAAAGGAAAGAACCTGGTCCCAAGACCAAGAAGGCTCAGACGACACGTGAGCAGGCCGGAGGTGCAAAAATGCATGAGAATGCTTGCAGAATGGAGAGGAAGGGACATCCACACCAAATGCAAGCATCAACGACTCCATCAATGTCGCTCAAAAAGAAGCAACAGTACAGTATTTGGCAAGAGATGCTGGACCAAGAAAAGCCAAAAGAGAAAGGGCAAAACAACCCTGTCTGACACCAACAAAACCCTATGAAGAGAAAGGAAATGGCGAAAAGCTAGCTTTGAAACACTATTCAGTAGTGTCGCTGAGATGAAGACGGTAGGTGGGACACCATCAAAGAAGCCACGTGGATCACCATATACATAGCGATACACCTGCATCAGAAAGCCAGATGCGTAGAGCAGAAGGGGAAGTTGAACCAGCAAGGTAGCTCACCAGCCCGACCTGCTGCAAGAGGCAGAGCCACAGAAAAACACCCGGGTTCAGACACCAAGCAAGCAGGGCCTGCTACCAAGGAACCAAGAGAAGCATGCTTTCCCGATAGGATTCCAGCCGAGCTAGAGCTCTAAGCAACAGCTGGACCAGAGAACAGAGGCACAGAAACCCCTACCTACACCAGTTTTGCCAAAAAGCATCAACCTCATGCCTCACAGGCGGGGAACAGCACTATGTACAATGGAAGACACAGAGACCAAACCAACACGAAGAGGATCACCTAAAGGCACCTATATATCTGGCAAAGCCAAAGATGGAATCTGCAATGACCGGCCAATCTGGCTACCTGAAGCTACCAGCCCTAAAGTGCCACGGAACGAAGAAATCCAAAGAAATCCAGTCCGAAGGAGCTGGAACAACGAGCCCCGAGGAAGCGGAATCTGCTGCAGTGCCAGCCACAACGACGCAACACGAGCACTGTGGTGTTAGCCTGATGGAATGAGAGCCCCAACACCCCCGGCCAGACAAGTGATCACTGGTCATAAAGCCCCAACCGAAGCTGAAGCATCCAGGAACACATCGAACAAGAGAAAAGGAAGGTGCCATGGCACTGAACTCCCGAAGAGGAAGCTGGTGACACAGAAACTGGTATAAGGACACCGGGGAACGAACCCAGCGAATGCAAAAGCTGTAACATGGAAGATGCGTTGCCACTCAAGCATGCGGAACCGACAGAAACCACACCAAGCCTCCAGCAAAAACCAAGGGCTGTATGCCAACTAGGACAACTCCAGAACTTCAAAATCAGTGGGAGGCAGCAACACACCGGAAGGGGAAGGAAGAGGTGTGGACAGAACCACGGTTGAATTAACCAACACCTCCAAATCCCTAAGCACCAACTGGGGCAGCTCTGGGGCATCCAACTGGGCATACAACCTAGACCATTGTAAAACAGAAAACCTCAACTGTAAAGCAGATGCTGCCTGAAAACCCTGATCACCACAAGGGTTTGTTAGGTGAGTAACGTGTGAAGACCAGTCCGACAAGACTTGGGGGATGAAGGTGTCACAGACCCAGCAGCCAACATGGCAGAAGCAGAAGGTAAGAGCATTGCCACATGGCACAGATGATGCACAACCCTAACTCACACATGGTGAGAGTGTAACAAACTGGGTTTGTTGTAAGAATTATCCAGAAGATTCCAGAATGTTTAGTTACAAGGGAGAATGGGAAGCTGGACCGCATGGCGACCTCGGGACCTGTCCCCAGAGAATTCGTGGTGGAAATAACCACCTTTGTTCCCAAGCTTCATAATGAATCATTCTACAGTATTCACTTATTTAGAGGAATTAGCCTTCATTCATTTTGCAGTCAAATTGTATTGTATAGTACTACTGTTCATAATATCAAGAGTATATTAATTATTAGGAGAATGAGTTTTAAGTCACCTTCAGTGACGTCACAGGGCAGAACTAGGCTGTGAGGCGGAGTGATCTAAGAGTTCACAGGTCACCAGAGTTGACATGTCCTCTATTTCTCAGAGGTCAAATAGCTATTTTGTAATTGGGAATAGCTCTTCCTTAAGATGTTTGTGTAATTTAACTTCAGTACAATAGTCAATCAATCTGGATAATTCAGTACGACAGAGGTTAATTGTTATAACTTAAGTCTGGCAAAGTAACTTAGATACTAGCGGAAGAATACAGATCTAGGCCTCTGGGTAGAGGAGCAGAGAGGACGAGCAGTGTGGCAGCCGGATCAACTGGGGGAGGTCACCATCTCACCTCCCATAAGACCAGCACTCTACCCAAGCGGGTCAACATAGGAGGTAGAGTTGCTTTGTGAGTAATTGTAGGAATAGTCCACTCATTGCCGTTCAATATTCAGTTAGGGAGTGTTCAAGTAGGGAGTGAACAATTATTTAGATTTTGCTTAATTTTGAATAAAATAATTAGTTAATGTGTATTTTTATTATTTCCATTTTCTTTTGTATTTTTGTGAAATTGTCCTTGTCACGGGGTCCCCTCGTGGCCGAGTTGAGGTGGACGCCTATGCTCCTCGAATCCGAGTATATCATTCACATCCAATCAGGATTATCATCCCTGTTGATTTTAATTAACTCCACACATAAGATTCAAGGGTATTTTGGTTTACTAGTGGGGATCAAGCCCCAAGGTTGATTATTTAGCGTGATCGAACCAGATCTCGATCATGGCTCATTTTGGTTACTGATCTGGTGGTGGCGGCGGAAAGGAGATCCTAGAACTTTGCTAGAAGTCTAGTTTCACGTCATACGGGTTGTAGAATCTCAAGTCGGTAAATCGTCTTGAGACCACGTGGCGTGGAGTCGGCTCGAGTAAAAGTCTTGGGGTCCCTTGGTTAAGAACTAAAGTAAAGAATACGGGTAAAGAGAGAAAAGGGGGGTAGAAGAAGGTACAGAGAGAACCCCGTCCCGTGTTACAAGAGCAGATTCAGCAGGGACATTCATTGGACCACCAAATTCATAGGGGTTTTCCAGGGTCTGCAGGGAATGGCTCTGCAGGAAACCCAGGCAATTGGATCACTACATTGGAACCCTATTAAGAAAACAGGGCCTCCTGTTAACAAGAAGGGTAGTCTCTATGAATACAAAGATGAAGGGAACAGAGTTGTATGTACAGCAGAACAAGTACACTAACTCAGCTCAGCAGAAGCTGAGAAGGCCAACCTTGGAGTGCCTTGGTTAGGTTGTGCACCAGTGTGCCCTGCCAGCTGTAACTTGCATCCAGCCACAGGGAAGACTGAAAGCTAAAAACCAATGGACTTACCTGGCACAAGGATTACCGCAAGTAAGGAGGGAATCAAACCCCAAACACTCAAGGGAAGAAAATCCTAAGAGTGCAAGGGTAGCACTAGGTAGCACACAGGGAAGAAAACCTTGTGCACATTGCAGCTCCAAGCACCCTATACTCCTGACTCACACTGCACAAATGTGCATGGAACAGCCACAAAAAAAAAAAAAAAAAAACTTAGCTGAAGCAGGAAATAGGAGCCAGAGCAAAAGAGTGGACAGCCAGGGCACTAGCTACCATCATTAAGAACTGAGGGTGGAGCAGCCAGCCGACCCAATCTGCCTCCCTCCTTCCTCAAATGAGGGGGAGGGAAGGTGGGGCTAACAAGCTTGCGATAGTTTCATGAATTTTCAATTGTTTCTTTACATTGTTAGGAAAGTTCTTTGATAATTTTGAGGCTTCAATATTTCCGTATAACCAGCAGTGGTCTGTTTGTTTCACTAATTTTGAGGGTACTTTCCCTGTGGTGGCAGACATGATTAAAATTCACTAACAATTTTATCATAGTGCCCTTACTTTCTGTGCGCTCGTGGTCCCCAGTAGGCCTAACAGAATTCCACAACTGATAACATCTAGATTTTTGACACTATAACAGCACTGTAGCTCATGGAGCCACAAGGGGCTTTCCCCCTCCCCAGAAAGAGAGGAAGAAAGACAGCAGATACCATTTGATTTCTTAAAAATATTAATAACTTTAAAATAAATTTTTACTTACCGAATAGAACCATGTCTTGCTCGCCCTGACCCTTTTTGTGGATATGGTTTTCGACCTCCTCCTGCGACTTCTGACCGTAATTTGGTATGTGCATAATTCTAAAAAAGGGTAATTTGTGTAAATTGGCAAAGTATACTAAATTTTAATACAATAATACAGGTATATAAAATTTATTAAATATTAAGCAAATTGTTAGTATATAGTACATTAACCCTTAAACCTCGCATATTACTGCGCATACTGGAGGCCCAGAAGCGAAAATTATTCGAAATTATGTAAAATAGCTTAAAAATGTTAAACAAATCTTCAACTTATTGGCTTCAGTGTCGTGAAACTTTCATCAAAATATTTCAGAAATTGATTTTAGACGAATTTAAAAAAAATAAGAATGTTATGTTGATAAGGGAAACAGCTCCTATTAACTGGAACTGAAGGATAATGCAGTAATAAAGAGATGCAACCACCTGTCCGACACTCAAAGAGAAGAATAGTAGTAAGAAGTGTCCACAAAGTGGAATATACAGTTGGTGCCTTTATATCACTGCTGAGTAATACATAATAACACAAATTATAATGAGTAACTATGTTATATGCTCTATTTTGTTATATATCATACAAAAAACATTGTCCAATGTTATTAAATGTTACTTTCATCAATGTCCCACCAAAAAATTTTTAGGGAAATTTTTATTTTAATTTTAGTTTTTTCTCTTTTGTTTATTATCTATTTTGTGTAACCTTTACATCTGGAGAATGCATATGTCTCCTTAACTATGTGAACGATAGAATAAATGGTCAACAAATAAATCAGTCACAACTCACAAACTTGGGACTTTTAATTTTTTGGGCCGATTTGTTCTGATTTCAAACTATTTTCTTTGTCTCTTAGTTGTTTTGATGATTAGGGACCATATTAGGGCTTTTGCACATATATAAAGTATACCCTAAATAATCCACAAATCATTATAATTATTATAATTATCCTATATTTTGTGTTTTTTGGGGGATTTGTTCTTGACTTCATTTCACACATATTGACCTACAACTTTTCACATATTCAAGTACGCATGGCAAACAATGTTTATTAAAATATACAATAACGAATTAAAACTACTTTATTTCATTGTGATAACTTCAACTTCAATTATCTCTGAAACTAGAGTTTCAACTGAGTGGGCTTTTAAAATTCCAGTTTTTGACTGATTCTCATTATTTTAACATATGTGCTCAGCTGTCTGTTCTAAAATCTTTCAGAATGGATTTTCATAAACTTTATACATTTGAATTTATAATTTTTTTTTTTGGTCTAAATTTGCCGCTGTTTCAAATGCCATATTGACGATTTTTTTTACAGTAAACTATACTGAAAACCTATATTCTAATTTGATGAAAATGAAGATCAAATGCTATTCTGAGAGAATAATAACATTAATGAACAATTGTGATACAGTACTGTAGTTCATATTTTTCCTTCTGAATTGAAAATCTGAAGTTTTCAATATTCAATTTTAAAATTAATTTTGATTCTCTTGTTTTTCAAGTTACGTTGTGATCATTTAGACAAGGTTGAAGCATTTGGCTAGTTGATTACGCATACAAAATTGGAAAGTGTTTGTGCAAGTTTTAAAAACTTATGTTAAGTCAAATCATATATGTATGTATTGCACGGTTTAAGGGTTAAACAAATTGCAGGCAATTTAATATGTCTAGAAGACAGGTCTATCCTATTTAAGTAACATTTTTGTATTTCTTGCCTACTTGAACAATTATTACTTTAACAAAACTATCATAGTTTGAACCATACATTTTTGGACAGTTCTTTATACATTTTATCCAATTTAAGTTACATAGTTCACATAGCAATAGCACTCAGGTTATAAATAACAAAAGTGCATATTGGTTTCACTGTTTGGTTCTGATTCTCTGATTGCAGCGACTCACAAGGAACCCTTTGCAAGACCTTAAACGCAAAGTAAGCAAAACTATTACATCAACCAACGCAAAGGGAGATGGAATTAACTTTGCTAAACTCAAAAGGCAACTATGGCCTAGAATAGGCCTATGGCCATGTTAAAAGACAAACCAGGTAATCCACGTAATTTGAGCAACTTACCACCATGCGATACTTATGTTGCCACACTACATTTTCATGAATGATGTCTAGTCTTGGATAATCAGCAAACACTTTAGGATGCAGATGCATGAGACCCACTAGAGGACTGGGTGCACTTGTATCAAGAGTCTCTATCCATGCTTCACGCACTTCAATAGCACTCCTGTTCCATGAGAAACAAAATAAAATATATACAGTATATATAATGGCATATACAGTATAATATACATGTTTAATTAACATTTATAAAGTTGATTAAATGTAAAAAAAAAAACTTTGATTCAATAAAAATAACTAAGTTTCAGCATCTATGACAATGACAATATTATTAGAGCATCTTTTGTCCACTGGGGAGAATGGGAAGAGAAGGAGGGGGAGGGCAAGAGAGAGGAGATGGAGAGGGGCAGAGTGGAATGGAGGGAAGGATGGAGCAGAGCAGAGGAAACGAGAGTGGGGATGGAGCAGGGTACAGGGAACGGAACTGGAGGAGGGGGCGAGGGAGAAGAGATTGAGAGATAGAGACAAGCAAACAGACCCAGGTTGTAACGGTTAGCTGTTTATATAGTATGATATATCTTGGCTTGTATAGTTGTATGGTTACAGGCAGGTGTGCGTGCATTTGCACGTCAGCAGTATAGAGTGAAAGGAGGGCATTGACCTGCTTTGATGTAACACATCAGTGTTAGGGAAGAGATTATACAATGTTGTCAAGTGTATTTTGACAGTTCTGTCTTACAATGTTGCCTTGTAGAGACTAGCTTCTGAGGACTCTGTATTATTTGTATAAAAGGAGTGAAGAGTTTTAATAGTCATTAATGGTCAGCCAGTTCAATTAGTACATAAGAAGGCTTGACATTTTAGAGAGCTAGCAACATGCTGACCTCAGGTCAGGCCACCTCACCCTCCTCCACCAAGTTTACCCCTAAGGTATATTACCATGTGTAAGCGTACCACTGCGGAATATTCAACGGATGTTTTTTTTATAAAGAATATATTGCTATATTAACATTAAGCAAACAATAACAATATATTAACACTACTTAGATCATACCTGGGGGAGGGTTTTGGGAATTCTTCTGCTCCCCAAGCCCAGCCTGAGGCCAACCTAAACAATAAAGAAATTCATAGCCCTAGTGTCAAATTTGAGAAAAAACTTACAGTTTTAAAACTTACAATGAAAAAGTTACATTTAATGTGCAAATATGCAATTATTGTTTCATTGATTACTTTACATATTTTTAATTTCTGGACAATATCTGAATATTATATGGTGAGCTTTATCCCATCACAAAGGGACTCAATGTTATTACCATTAATATTGTGAAGCCATAGTGAATTAGTAAATTTCTATTTATGGTATATCTTTGTAGTCTTGTTCACTCTGGGATTTTCCCATCCTTGAGAGGATGGCCACATGCAAAATCTTCCCCAGACATTTTAAATTACACAAAGTATTAAGGATACATAGAAGATTTTAAACATTTATCAACGAACTTTGCATGCTGGATAAGCTGTCATAGTGAAGCAGTTTTCAAAACAAAAATGTTTGAAACAAGTGGGAATTGAGGAAGTGGAGGGGAAGATAATGAAAAAATAGCAAAGAAAAAATGAGAAGAATAGACATTTTTTTTAGTAAAATGTGGGTATTGAATACAGACAGGGTGAAGCCATCAGTGTCTGGATGGTTGCCTGTCTCCGAACACCAGTGCCATAAAAATCTACATTGTATGGACCGGTGCACACAATGAAACCATAAAAATGCTGGATATTCCAAAAATACACTCCAAAACATAATGAAACTAAAATGGTATCTAATGGATACCTGTAAGAATAAATATTATGAAGTACTGTAATTATTTTTCATCATCAAATGAAAGATGTCGTATTTGATTTGTTCCATTCCATTTTCAGGCAGATGAACAGTATTTGCAATGTAGGATGACACCAGGGTATATATCTGAAAGGTGCATTATAGGCAATAAACATTAGAATACCTGTCACATTATTTTTAACACACCTTGATTGCAAATCTCCAGATACAGATAGGGACGAACATTCAAGAGACAGGTATGTAAATACAAGTGTTGCCTAATGTATAGAAAAGAGAGATGTATAATATAGAAAAACTACAGTATATGGTTACATTTGGCACAAGGTTGTCTGGAGATGTTGATGAGCTAAAAAACTCGAGATGTCACCATTTACTGTTAATATCTCCTTAGGTATCACATGTACAGCAGCTATTCTAGAGTAATTTTATAGAATGTCTCTTATTTTGAGTTATATTAGTAATTCTGAAATAAACTAACGTACCTATTTTTCAGTCCGAAGAGAACAATAACAACTGTCTGGAGATGAGGAATTTGTGCTATGGAAATTAACAAAGTTAAATAATAATGAATAGAAACAAATTTCCGAGACATGACAGTTTAATACATAGAGAATGTGACTAAAGAATAATACTATACCAAGTACAGGAAAAATAACGTGTTATATATTTGAGTTAAATGTAATTAGTTCATTATAACAGCATTATGAATAAGTATACAGTACACTATTTAAAAAAATGTACAGCAGGAAAATCATTCTAATTGCTGAAAACTTGAATAATAAAAACTGAAATAAAGTTTAAATAAAAATAATAAAACTGTATAATAAAGCGAAGAGCTTACCTGTCAATGTTGAAATCATCACCAAGAATAAGTGGAGGTGAAGGAGTTTTGGGGTACTGCTACCACTTCTGTCTGCCATACTGGTGTTGTGCCAAAACTCTGAAGATACATTTTAATGAAATAATGACCCATATTTGATCAAAAGTAATGGGAATTTTTATTATACATAAAGTACTCAGGAGAGTGTATTGTACTCACCTAGTTGTCGACACTGCTGTATCCAGGACTACTAAATAAATATGAAACTCACTAAACATTGTGTATCTAATCTACCCAACAACGTAACATAAACGTACGTTACAGGTTGAGCTTCGGCTCTTTGGTCCACCCTCTCAACTGTCAATCAACTGGTGTACAGGTTCTTGAGGCTATTGGTTTTTATCATCTCTACACTTGAAACTGTGTATGGAGTCAGCCTCCACCACATCACTGCCTAATGCATTCCATCTGTTAACTACTCTGGCACAAAAAGAAGATCTTTCTAATGTCTCTATGGCTCATTTGGGTACACAATTTCCACCTGTGTCCCCTAGTGTGTGTGCTCCTTGTATACATAAACCCACGCACGCACATACACAAATGGGGGCATGACGGCTGAATGGATAGTGCTTGGGATTCATAGTCCTAAGGGTCCAGGTTTAATCCCTGGCAGAGGTGGAAACAAATAGGCAGTTGCTTTCACCCTGATGAGCCTGTTCACCTAGCAGTAAATAGGTACCTGGGAGTTAGACAGCTGCAACGGCTGCTGCTTCCCCCCCCCCCCATGGTTTCCCATTGACGTGGATGTTAAGCCAGTTAAGATTATTGAGGTAATTCTAGGACCTAGGGCAAAGAATCATCTTTCCCATGATCCACAAGAATTCCTGCAACCCACAAGAATCGCCTTAAACTATGGGTACCTTTTTACTGCACACGTGGGAAACAGAGGCATCAGGTGTAAGGTAAACATGTCCGAAGATCTTATCTTGACTGGGAACTGTTCAATCTCGTGAGGAACTGTGCTGACTACTGCACCACAAGCCATTGATAGCTTAGTATCACATCAAATGGACATTCAGAAGGCCATCCACATTATAGGAAAAAGTTAGTTTAAAGAATGCCTGGTTAGAAACCAGGCCGCGGGGACCTGGAACCCCAGATCCACCGCAAGGTAAGATAAGAACTCAGTTTGAGTTAAAAAAAAAAATATGAAATTACTTTAACACTTTAAATCAACTTAGGCCTTGGTACTGAGGTTAGATAGGTAACATTTAGTGCAGTCAGCTCTCAAATGATCAGGCCAGAGTTCGAGTCCCAGGTTGGACAAAATGCTTGGACACTTTTATTTGCACATTGTGTCCTCTCTCCCAACAAGCAATAAATAGTTCATTGGATGTTAGGCCAAATGTTCTGGGTTGCACCTTGGAAAAGTAAGTCATTACCCTAGGGAAACCTCAATGAGCCTAACATGATTTCTGAATCAACAATGAGGAATCTATGTTATATAAGATAACTTACATGCCATCAGAAATGGCCATATCCGACAGTTTGCTTACAGAGTTTCAGAGTAAGCATAATAAAGAAAGAAAGAAGAAAGAGTTTCAAACCTCATCTAACATACTGTAACCTAACCCATGTGTGAAGCACAGTCTGGTGTGGGAATTCAAGATTTACTAACCAAGATATATATAGCCTAGAAAATTAAACATTTTGAACAAAACATCTGGTGAGCATAATGCATGTCTGTGAAATGATTGTAGCCCTTCTTACCTAACAAAAATGTTCCAACATTAGCAGGTCATCACCCTTTTTAATTTCCCTTTAAACAAAACCAATAACTTAACCTAAAAAGGCATAAGCACATAAAGCCTAATTAAAAGACATTTGTTTGGTATATGTTATGGATATAAGTAATTACATAATTTTTGTTTATTTGAAGTCCAATGTGCAAGGATAACCTAACTCACCCAAGCATAACATGAGGACATATATGCAGTATAGTTTAAACAATTAGAAAATGAATGTCAGTACAGTTTAAACAATTAGAAAATGAGCTATGTGCAAGAAATACTGTATTGTGAAATATTTGACTGTATCCATGACCAACATCACCACTGAATAAGGCTCAAGAACTGCCCAAAGAGCAGTCCATTTAACAAACCAAACCTAGTCTAACAAAATAATTTTTTACATTTTTATATACTGGGCAATAGGTGTAGTAGTAGTAGGCATCCATCAGTCTCAGTAGACTATGGAGTTGCATACCGGTGTCGGCCTGGTCTGGAGTGGCTCACCAGGGCGCAAAGCCAGGCCCTGGTGTAGTGTCCGTTTTAAGTAAGGGGCAGTTTGTGGCTATTATTTACAGATGCCACATTGTGCACAAGACAGTTCTCCAATGGATTTTAAAACCTACCTAACCTTACTCAACCTCAGAGTCCCAGTTCAAACTTGATGTTATGCAGATGTTGGACTTCTGCTCTGTCTGGGGTCCCCAGAAAATGTGTTGCATTTGTTGCTCGTTGGGAAATGTTTTGCCATAAGGCACCTTTATTAAACCATGCGAATGGATGCGATGCCTGGTGCAAACACTGCTATGGAGTCAAAGAGGAATTTATATATTTTCCTGAGTTTTCGAGCTTGTTCTTAGGGTGTCGAGCAGGGGAATGAAGCAATGTTCGCAGATAGGTATCAGGGATCAGTGGTCCCTGAAGGCTCCTGTGTGCCTTATGGATGTGGAAGGCAGCTGGCTCATGCTCCACCACCTACCCTGTGCGTGGTGTGGCTGGTCAGTGGCTGCCCTATCATGGGTATTAGGGTGTCACTTGGCTGCTGCTGATTAATTTTTTTCCTGTTTGCATTGTTCCCCAGGATTGCCTCCCATTTTATTTCTAGACTAGGAACTAGATTGACAAAGAGCATACAGCAAATTCCAATGGCGCCCTTGTATCAACTAGCAACCCACCTAACTAAATAAAGAGCCTAACAAAGCCTAATCTAAGCAAATACATTCTAAACTAATAATACATATGGTCTTAACAATTAGAAAATAAGCTTTATCTAATCGTCTCGTGTCCAAAATGATCATACCCCTTCACCCCAGACTGACACCGGTACGACTATGTAGCCACACTCAGCACATTCTTGCTCTTTGACGACTGACACATGTAGAGACTAAACAATACAATGCATCAAAATTATAATGGCTCTTACCCTCACAACATTTCGAAGAGCAGGAAAACACGACCTTAAGTAAGAGCCATCACAAGCAAGTTCTACAGTCTGTTGACTTGCTCGGATACCAGGGTTGCCAGATCCAAATGTCTGAAAGTAGCGAGCTGAGGGTCTAAAAGTAGCGAATTTGCAATAAGAGTAGCCCAATTTTTTGTTTAGTGACTGATACAGGTTTCAAAGTAATATATTTTAATATATAGAGTACACTACACGATTTTGAAAGTTTCAGCATTACTTGGAATACGAGAAAGAAGCTCTTTGCAAGCTTTCACTTAAATATTATGGCATCTTTCTTGAATATTTTGAAACTTTTCCTGGGTTATAAAATTGTTTTGTCTGCTAGTTGCCTGAAGTGTTGAAAATTCGTAACCAAAGTCCACTTTCTCCAGAGGCAGACATATGTAATTGTAGTCCAAATTAACATGAAGCTTTGCATGATGAGGATGCACGATTCTTCTAAGTATTCCAAGAGTGAAGTTTTCTAAGACAGTGTGAAGGCTACACTGATCTGCTTCGTCTTTTTGATAAAGTCAATTCATACTTTCAAAAAGATTTAGGATTGGTCTGAGAACTGTGAAACATAGCTTATTGGGGGATCAGAGTACATTGAAAAAGTTGACTCGTAACATATTTATCACAAGAGCAAGAAGCTATTTGGTAATGAGTTGTTAAAGAATCCCAGTGATCTAACAGCCTCTTTAAACTACCGCTAATGCCAACCATCGTCTTCCTGATAAAGGTATTAAAATGCAAAGGATGTTGCCAATCATTTATCAATCTGTACATTTCTAGATAACGTTCTCTCCTTAATGAAGATCTGTGGAACCAGCTGTAACTTTCGGGATGAAGTATTAACGACAATTAAGGTTGGGAAATCTATGGCCCCTGGGGAATATTACTTTGCCTTGCGGTTACTTTTTCTTTCAAAGGTTCCTAGGATCAACGTCCCCAGAGGGCCAGTCTCTGACCTGGCCTCTTGTGGTGTGGTCTAGTCAGTCAGGCTGTTTGACGCGGCTGTGATTTGTACACATTACATTATTAAAGTATAAATAATCATCATTCAGTTTGTTAACATTACTAGCCCAACTTGCTTTTAAAGTAGCCCAAAAAGTCGCAAGTAGCGAAATTAAAAATTTGGGAGCGCGGAGCTTTCAAAAGTAGCTTAATTCGCTACTTGTAGCCCAATCTGGCAAACCTGTCGGATACCTCGTGGAGGTGCGAACGCTGCCAGCCACCACTCGTGGAGGTGCGAACGCTGCTAGCCACCACTCGTGGCGGGGCGAACGCTGCCAGCCACCACTCGTGGCGGTAATGACAGTAAGATGCTAGAGCAGAGTGACGAAGGCTATGAACCAAGAGTTAAGGCAATAATAATTGAGTTAACATTATGAACAATCTTTAATTTCATAGATCACATTTTTTAATTTTTTAAGCGTTTTTGCCCAAACGTTGTGCGTATTACTGGCTTTAAGCATTGTATGTACTAGCTAATAGTAGAAACCTCAGCCTAGCCTACATTATTCTTCTCATTTCAGCAACTTCAGTCTAGCCTTCTTGCATTTAATATATTTTTATATATTCAATATTCTTCTTGCATTTTTCAACAACCTCAGCCTAGACCCAATTCTTCTTCTTCAATTTTTCAGCAACCTCAGCGTAGACGCCAAATTATTCTTTCCATTTTCAGCAACTACAGCCCCGCCTCTACTATTCTTGTAAGTTCAGTAACCTCAACTTAGCACCCATTATTCTTGCATTTTCAGCAGCTTCAGCCTTGCCAATATTATTCTTGTTATTTTTCAATTATCTCAGCCTAGCCCTTTTTTGTTGGGCGTTGCGTAATTCCGTTAATATTACAGGTATTTAACATATTTTTCTGCGATATTATTGGTAGGGAAAAATTGAAGGTGATTGCATATAATTGAAGCTGTTAGCTTTTATTGGACTTTTCGGAATTCTGTTTATTGGAAGTTTGGAATTATTTTTTGAGATTTTTAAGAAAATTAAAAATTTGGATATAAAAGTAAATATTGGATCCTAAACATTAGCAAATAACAGTAAGGGTGTTAGATGCTGAAACATAGTGACGAAGATCACGAGCCAAGAGACAAGAGCTAAGGCAAGAATAACTGAGGTAATCGTATAAACAAATGTTTAATTTAAACATTGCCTCGTGTTGATTTTGCAACATAATCAGCATGTCTAAAACTACTTCTGGTGAGATTTTGAAAGAAATATATATTTTGAACGAAAATTGCCAAAATTAAACAACCAACGAACCGGCAATCATCAGACTTAAACACCAAGACGCAATCACAAACTAAACTTGCTAAATGATTCCCTCTACATGACCTGTGATGCTAACACCAAAACATCATTCGCATAACTAAAATAATGCTTTTGCTCATCAAAATCAGTTTTCATAACTCCCGAACATAATCCAATCTTCAAAAACTTTCAGATACAGAAACAGGACAGGGTGGAGGATTATTCCTTTTAACAAGAAGTAACCTGACATGCAAACCCATGAACCTAAATCAATTCCCTAATGATCAACTGGAAATTTTAGCATGCTTTACATCCAACCGTGGCAGCCCAGTAGGCTCAGGAATCTGTACATCAGTTGATTGACGGTTGAAAGGCGGGACCAAAGAGCCAGAGCTCAACCCCCGCAAGCACAACTAGGTGAGTACACACTTTTCTCTTCCTGGGCATATAACCTCGGAGCAATAAACCTAAATTAATTAGATTTCTATCTTGACCCAATTAAGACACCAAACACCTCTCACTACATAAAATATGAAGTAGTAAAAGCACTCACTACATATCTCCAACCAAAAAAAAAAGGTCATATCTAACCTGTTCGTCTGACTCAGCAGTCTGTCCTCTTGATCGTTCCCAACGTCTTTAAAGTAGTATAATAAATTACCTGAATCTAACCTAACCGATGCCCCACGAATAGAAAACGGGATATCACGTCAATTTTGCGAGCCGCTGATTTTTCGTACATTATTTTTTGGCCTTAGGGAATTTATACGTCAAAATACAATGCACTACTTGAGAGGACGGGTTGGAATAAGATGGGGCCATTAGCTAAGTATTGCCGAAGGGATTATACAAAATTGTTTAGATATATTTAAGTGTTCATATTCACTTTAGCTATTCAGCATTAAAAAAGTACCGCTGATTAGATTTAGACGTTAGTTTAGTTCATTTATTATGCACCCCATACCCATCTTGTGGGCGGTAGTGGAAAGGGTAACAGAGGCACATAATGGGTTCATGGACTGAACCCCACAATTCATTTAGCTAAGCAAGTTACAATCTTGATGAGCTAGTTACAAAATTTAGTATAAGTCGTTACATCATAAATGGGTTCGAGATCGACCACAAGTACAGTTTCTAAATTAAGCAACTGACATATGCGGAGAGCTAGTGTCACAATTGATATTTTTGCCCTGCACACCGCCCCCCCCCCCATCCAGTGGGCAGCGATGGATAGGTTACAATCACTTAGTTACTATCTACAGTTAGCAAACTCTGGATATTTGGCTAAAATTTCTGGTAGCACATCATTTTGAATTAAATATTTACACATTGCTGGAACATTGGTTATAGAATTGTGTCTGAATTCACGTATCTTTTTGCACTCCATCACATAGTGACGGAGGGTGTGCGAATAATTTTGTTGACAGTTTACATTTGGTCAGGTCTACATCGTGCCGTATCAGCAGATAATGAGAATTCCCAGAGATACTTGTAAAGGAGTCTAAGCCGAGCTGTAGTAACATCTAGAGGTCTGCTGATTTTATTGGATGAACCATAGATGTGTGGCTCTAAACAAAATTATGAAAATCACAACATAATTGGTTTCCGCGTAACCCAAGTTCACCTAATTTAAACAAATCCACAAGGGTCATGACGAGGATTCGAACCTGCGTCAGAGAGCATCCCAGACGCTGCCTTAATTCACCTAATTTAGATATTGATTATCTGCTCCTACATCGGCTAGCAGTCGTTTGCGCTCTTCTGTCTTTAAATTCATCCGAGAGTTTTCTGATATTGTTTATGATTTTCTTTGATAGCCTAGCTTAGACAATATTATACATTTCTTTATTTAATGCAAGATTGAAAATGGCTTCCATGTATCATGTTCTAGAAAACCAATGAGAGGGGATCCAAGACAGTTTGACTCTGAACCATGTCTGGATTCAGAGATAAGTATGTTACGGTTTGATTGACGAAACACCCGACGACAGTAGCAAGGATCGCCGCTTGCAATAGAGAGCGCGTATATTGAGGATCGTGAACAATAATGATCGTATATAGTGACAATCGTGTACAGTGAATTTTGTCTATTAAGATGTACCCTTATTACCCAGTGTGTCAAGATGTGACCCACGAAATTTATCTCGAAGGTTCCTCAGCTAGTATATATTTAGTATAGTTATTTAAAAACACCTTGCAAAAAAGACTGTAGCATTTCTTCGAATTTACAAACTCGTTTCCCTTCATCCTGGATTTCTCTGATCGCTTCCAGTGACGTCTCAAATTTTGTTAAGGCCATGGAAAGTCCTCAACGAATATCTTTCCCATTACTCGTCCATTGCTGTAACAGATCCCAGACGTTTCCAGGCGATCAGCACCACGGTGCAGGGTTAGGGAGAGAACAAACTGGTGAGAGGGGAACGAGGTAGGGGGGAGGGAAAGGTTAGAAGGGGAAGGGTGGGATGAAGGAGAGAGGACTGGTTGGCAGGGGTAGGGGAGGATGGCAGCGGATAGGAGACATAGCAGGAGACGCAAGGACGTGAAGTGGCTCGGAAAAAAGGGTAAGAATGACAGGGAACAAACTGAGCTGTTGAATGACGTATCATTGAGTAGCCTGTCCTCAGAGCAAATCCATTATCTCGAGTGACAAACTGTCCCATCTCAAACCACCTGGATAGTTATCTAGATATTTATGATGGTCTGAAAGCATATTACGGTTTCAGTAAAAATTTAATTGTAAATTGGCAAGTGAACCTTTGTCCTAAACAGAGTAGTCTTAAGTTATAAGTTTACAGTATTATATATCGTTGGTTTAAAATATAAAGTGTATTCTGAAAACGTTTTCTGTGAAACAATCTGAAGAATTCGATTTCCTATAAAATACATTCAAGGGTACACTTAAATAGTTTTTTAATTTCATAGTTCACATTTTGGGCAATATTATACCGTATTAACATAACCAAACGTAATAGAACCTAACCTTACCTTAACCTAAAGAACCCTAACCTAACAATGGATAACGAATAGATAATAGCACTAATTACGTAGTCGTTCTGAAAACATTACCATGAGCAGATTTCCTCCCTGAGGACCAGTTGCACTGAGTCAAGAACTCCTCTGTGGTCCCCCCCATATATTTTTTTCTTTACCTGAGACTTTAATGAGCATGGACTGTACACGTAATTGAGACGCCAAGGCTTTGAGCTTTGCTTCATTTGAGCTTTTGGAGTTTCAAAAGGGGCTTTTTGCAAAATGTCAGTGCATTGAGCATTTATATGGGTTTGCGATATATAATTTTAATATCCAAAGTATCGATGTGCATACTCTCTTAAATATGCTTTCAGAGTTGAGCGCTATCTCCGGACCCCCTCCTTGCCTGCTGCCGGTGGTCATGTCTCCTCAATTAAGTGGGGTGACATGCAATGAAATCCCATTAACATAATGTATCAATGAGAAAATCAATAGGGCCAGGTTGCATTATTTTTTACCATGTGGTGGTGTAGTAGTCTAAGGCATTTGCTTGGGAGTTGCAAGTGATTGGGTTCGAATCCTCCTCGTGGCTCTTACTGAGCTTCACCCTACTCAAGTGGGGTGAAGTTCAGTTCCCTAAACATTTCCTCATAATTGAATCCTCGCACTCACAGTACAAGCCTCGGGACATTTTGCTCCTTCATGGGGGGGGGGGTTATCGGTTATATAGTATCGGAAGGCATACCCTAGAATGGGCTCACTCCTGTCGTGTACAATGCTGTGAAGGCCTCCGTCCCTGGGTTTCTAAATGAATGCTGCGAGTGTGTTGCCAAATGAGTAGAGCTTCATTAAGAGTTGCTTTTATTTTTCGAAAACTATAGCATTATTTATATTTTAGATCCTAATTCTGGCCATTAATAAAAAAATATTCATAGTCAAACTGATTATCTCACCTAGAGCGTAAATATATAATATAAACTTTGAATGAAATTGGTTATTATCTAAACTCAGTGTTGGCAGAAAACTTTAATCACGATGGTGTGTTGATACACCCAATTCCAACTCACTGCTATAAACTGGAGCAGGTCCTAATATTCTCCTGTCATTTGGCAGCATTCAACATGCAATGAACATTCGCATAATTTAACTAAACTCTGACAGTAACAGTGGACTTCTGGGAACGCGAGGCCACCACGTCCCCACCCCTAACAAAATTCATATCACACAATTATCAACTTTAAAGTACATTTCCCAGGACTTCTCAACATTTCCAGGAATGCAGCGGGCACGATAGAGTTATCAGATATTCATATTTCACGACAACCAAGTCAATGCAATATCACCCGTCCTCCTGAGTTCCATTTATTTTTTAAACTAGACAGACCGGAGTTCCTAGAACGCTACAAGAGAAGGTTCCAAGAGAGCAAGGATATGCTCAGCTGATAGGTCTAGCTGCCTCCTTCACGCGTCTTCGCCAAGACCTGCACCACTTCGCACTTTTCCCCCGAGGCTCCACTCACACAGTGACTCGGCTGGAATGGTTCCTCTTCCGAGGTTCGAGCTACTCGTTGACTCCGGTGGAATGATTTATCTTTCAGAGGTTACAGCCGCTTGTTGACTGCTATGAAACGGTTCCTAACCCAATAAAAATGCCTTTCTGAAGTAAAAAGGAAAGCCGATGCACCGGGAAAGAAAAGTAGTAGAGCAGTGCTTCATTTAAGAGGCATCAAAATTTTAATTTAGCGAGTGAAAAAATGAAAAACGAGGCAGTGGTAAGAGGGAGTTTATGCCCTCTAGTAGGCGTCAACCAGTGGTAGGGAAGAAGCTTCTCTACCTCCAGCAAGAAAGCCTGGCAGTGGTGTTGAGATCTTTCTTTCACTGGGTGCTAGACAGTGATACAGTCCGTCCTCCTAAGGTTTCTCAACGTCAAGAAAACGGTCAACTTAAAGTGTCCTCTCCTAACCCAAAACAGAAAACGGGACAGTACGTCACATTCGCGAGTCGCTTTCATTTTCTTGTACGACAATTTTTGGCCTTATGTAAAGCATACGATCGAAATGCGACGTTATTTGTAGAAGGAAAGGTTAAGTGATAAGGGGAGCTTTTTCATCTTCAGTGTGGTGTCAAGCAGTTTTGAGAGGAAGCCTCCTCTCTCCATGCAGCGAGGCTCACCCATCCACCAATGACACTCTCAGTGTATCAGTTAGGAAGATTGCTTGATTGATGAAGATGATGCCACCCACGGGGTGGCACGGGCAAGCCCTTAAACAACTTTTTTAGGAAGAGAAACTTGCTCTCATTTATATTGTATTATTCTGGATGTGAACAAACCTGAAATATCTATAGCTTCTGCACTCTGCCTAACATCACATTAAATTTACGAAAAGACATGGGATGTCTAGTTGTGCCTGGTCGACCACTCTTCCCTCCACTGCCTCGACAAGCTTTCACATACTAGAGCTGGTATAATGTCATACAATTGAGGACAAGAATAAAATATTTTTAGCGTGTCACCTGCTAAATATATTTTAACTAATGTTATTTATAGTGACTGGGTTGCGTTGTCGAAGGATACAAAACTTTCCCTTCTTTTTGAATAATGCTCAAATCAGTTTTGAACGTTGTTTTTAATGCTGAATGTATTAAGCTTGTATATTATTTAATTTTTAGATATCTTTGAATGCTCAACTTTGATTTAAAACTACAACTATATTGATTTGTGTCCAGAACCATTTAAACATACTTTTAAAATTCTGTTATTGCAGACTCTGTAGGCTTATTTCTACCTTCTCAAAATTCATATTGGTTGTGTTAGCTGTCTATTGGTGTCTAAGTAATTAACAAGCCAACATTAAACGTCTTTATGCAATATGTTATCAGCAGGTGAAACGACAGTCACTTGACGATAATTGGCGAATTACTATGGGTATCTACTCGTATATTGCAACCCACCCTCCAGAAATGGTAGTACTCATTGCACCTATTGGTTGAACGTCAAAATAAAAAAACAGGCCGTTCTGATGGTATAGTAACATCAACCCTCCTTTCATACCACCTGGATAGTTATCTGGATATTTGTGATGGTCTGAATTAAAGGATATTACGGTTGTAGTAATAGTGTACTGGTAAACGGGGAAATTAATATTGTCCTAAACAGAGAATAGTCTCAAGTTATAACTGTGTTGTATTATAATACCAGCTTTTAAATTTTAAAAAGTAAATGGTAAGCTCATTTTCTGTTAAAAAAAAAACCGAGGCTTACGTTTTCCTTAACCTTAAATTCTAGATGATACTCAAAACACTTTTTTTTATTTCATATATATCACACGTGAGAGAATAATAGACTCTTTTAACCTAACCTAAGCAAACCATGGATAGGGAGTAGATAACATCACTAAATACATGGTGGTTTTGAAGGAAGTGCTTACATCGAGGGCACCACCTCCCTGAGCAACCCGTCCTCTTAAAAAGAACGTCACCGGACGTGTTGTTATTACTGTTGTAACCCCCCCAAAAGTTCATTTTGCACTATTGGAGTACTGCAAATGACACGCTAAAATGTGGAACAGACACCATACAACCTACCTGTTCTAGGCCCAAAACAGTAATCCTAGGCTATATTGGTACATTTTTCAGTTTTCATGTGTGTGAGTCGTCACTGAGAAGTCGCACTATTACAGACTAGTATGTACTAAAGTTTACCAATATTAGATTAGGTATTGAATAAGGGGGTATTATAGCAAACGCGAAGCCTACCATTTTCTAAAGACATCACAGTGCTGGAATTTGTGTTGATCACGAACATGTTATAATAATTACACACATGCTACGCCTCCGCCAGCTGCCTTAGTGCCTGTAGACAGGTGAGAAGCTTTTACAGTTGACTGATTTGGCCTGGAAAGGGCTTAAAACTTATCAACCAATGGAGAGTTATTAAATACACTACTTTATTTACTTTAGGATCGAACTATATTCATTAAACTCTCCGAATATATGCAGAACATATATATTTATAAATTCGGATATACATGGAAAAGAGAAATACACCTCTCGGAATATATATAACCGTTTGAGGTACGTTGAAAAAATATAAAAAGACCTTCATAGCAATATTTCTCACAGGTTAAAAACTTGTAATTGGAAACGAGAGGTGTGGATGGCGGACTGGCTGGCGGCCGGCGCGCATCAGCACCAGTGTTGCCAGATTGGGCTACAAATAGCGAATTGGGCTACTTTTGAGAGCCCCGCGCTCCCAAAATTATAATTTCGCTACTTGCTACTTTTTGGGCTAATTTAAAAGCAAGCTAATAAAAAAGTAAGTAAAATACTGAACAATTAGGAGGATATTGATCCACACCACTTCTTCTAATGGTCAGGTGTAACAAACAAGGAGCAACGGTTTCAAGCTCAACAAGCCACAATGTGGGACTGAAAACAGGAGATGCTGTCTCACTCATGGGGTTACTTCACTCATGGTTCCTCTCCTACCACCCCTATTATTTTTTTATATATTTTTTGTTTTCACTTCTGAACACTGTAGGTAAAGTAAGATTTAGTTTTACTTAACATTATCTTATTTATTAGGTTTTGTTTCAAATTACGTTATTTTGTGTAGCAAAAGTAAACAAAAACAAAAATTGATAACATTAATCCACGCAAATAATCATAAGTTTCGTGATTTAATAATATTAAATCATTCGTAAAATGCAAACTAATTAATTTACTATAATTATTATAATACGTATTAACTTTACCATAGGCCAAGTTTTCATGAATTAATTGTTTTTTCGACGACCTAACCTAGAATTCTGCAATTACTTTTTTTATCTACTGTTGTGGATATGTAAGACAAATGTAAGGTTTTAAGGCTAAGTAACGAAGATAGTTACAAGATACGAGCCAGATGGTGTTGAGATTGCAAAAGGGATTATGATAAGAACTTAAGCCAAAAAATCAATGCATAAATGTTCGCAAATATGAGACTGGGATTTATTTCTCGAAAAGTTAGCAATAAAATACGCTTTCTAGTTCTTTATTTTAAAAATTAAGACCAAGGATTCTGTCTAACGAAGCTGCAAGCTAAAACACCGTTATCCTATAATGTTCATCTGTAGCTTGACCCTAAATACTCGTTTATTAAACGAATTTATTGTTAGAGTTCATTAGGAATCAACTTTGGTGAAGGCAGTGTTTCCAACAAATACCTTCCTGTGATTGGCTGTTGTGGGGAATGCCAACGCTAATATGAATAAAATGCAAAATAAGAAATACGTCCTTTTGCTCAATAACCTTGTTGTTGTTGTACAAAAGAACAACAATTTCTGTTTTATACAAGACAGAAATTTCCATCTAACTGAATAATGTAGACCAATAAGAGCTGGGCGGAGGCATTGTATCGCCGATATTATTTGTGTGAGGCAACACCCACTGATGACGTCACAAGTCAGGTAGCCAGCCCATGTTTCTGTAACACTCGTTACATCCTGCAGTATTTAATTATCACTATATTAATACTTTTAAATACTTAACATTTCACTTTTTAGGTAGATTAAAGTTGAAGCAGAATGTCATAAGCAAGGATGGTGTGCTGAATAAAGATGATTTATTAAGTGGATGGAGCCTTTAGCTGATCCCTTCCTGTGATTGGCTGTTGTGTGAATGTCAACAAAGAATATCTACCAATGATATGCCATTTATTATGCACCCCATACCATCTGTGGGCGGAGCTTGGAACCTCCTACCCGAGCACAACAACCCACCTTATGGGTTGCTGTTTGGCTATTTATAGTGCGTTGGAAAAAAACGAGATGGCGTTAGTTGTATTTTGTAGGGTAATTTGTTATAAGTGTAATTTGATGTCAACAGATGGCGTAAGCTGTATCTTATGGCCACTGTTGACCAGCCAGTTGATAGTGTTCTTATCTGCCGACAGATGGCATCAGCTGTATTATTATTATTTTAATAATATTATTACATTAATAATAATGTATTATTATTACTTTAAACACTGATCTATACATCTGGTAGCTTATAATAAGGTTTTATACCATGCTGGTATTAGATAACTAGAATTCTGCAATTACTTTTTTTATCTACTGTTGAGGATATGTAAGACAAACGTAAGGTTTTGAGGCTAAGTATTTATTTATTTATATACAAGAAGGTACATTGGGTTTGTGAGAATACATAGCATAGTATTTACAATCTTGTAAAGCCACTAGTACGCGCAGCGTTTCGGGCAGGTCCTTAATCTAACAGATAATTTTAAGTAGGTATATACTAGCAGAGTTAATAAAATTATAACAAATACATTGCAAGAGAAAAAATGAGATGAGAGAGATTAGTAAGTATATTAAAGCACATTGGTATATTAAAGCTGTGATTGATTACATTGACAGCTTGATTGGTAATTTAGAAAAGATTAATAGACACCATACAGTAGATTAACAGCACAAGTAACGAAGATAGTTACAAGATACGAGCCAGATGGTGTTGAGATTGCAAAAGGGATTACGATAAGAACTTAAGCCAAAAAATCAATGCATAAATGTTCGCAAATATGAGACTGGGATTTATTTCTCGAAAAGTTAGCAATAAAATACGCTTTCTAGTTCTTTATTTTAAAAATTAAGACCAAGGATTCTGTCTAACGAAGTTGCAAGCTAAAACACCGTTATCCTATAATGTTCATCTGTAGCTTGACCCTAAATACTCGTTTATTAAACGAATTTATTGTTAGAGTTCATTAGGAATCAACTTTGGTGAAGGCAGTGTTTCCAACAAATACCTTCCTGTGATTGGCTGTTGTGGGGAATGCCAACGCTAATATGAATAAAATGCAAAATAAGAAATACGTCCTTTTGCTCAATAACCTTGTTGTTGTTGTACAAAAGAACAACCATTTCTGTTTTATACAAGACAGAAATTTCCATCTAACTGAATAATGTAGACCAATAAGAGCTGGGCGGAGGCATTGTATCGCCGATATTATTTGTGTGAGGCAACACCCACTGATGACGTCACAAGTCAGGTAGCCAGCCCATGTTTCTGTAACACTCGTTACATCCTGCAGTATTTAATTATCACTATATTAATACTTTTAAATACTTAACATTTCACTTTTTAGGTAGATTAAAGTTGAAGCAGAATGTCATAAGCAAGGATGGTGTGCTGAATAAAGATGATTTATTAAGTGGATGGAGCCTTTAGCTGATCCCTTCCTGTGATTGGCTGTTGTGTGAATGTCAACAAAGAATATCTACCAATGATATGCCATTTATTATGCACCCCATACCATCTGTGGGCGGAGCTTGGAACCTCCTACCCGAGCACAACAACCCACCTTATGGGTTGCTGTTTGGCTATTTATAGTGCGTTGGAAAAAAACGAGATGGCGTTAGTTGTATTTTGTAGGGTAATTTGTTATAAGTGTAATTTGATGTCAACAGATGGCGTAAGCTGTATCTTATGGCCACTGTTGACCAGCCAGTTGATAGTGTTCTCTTCTGCAGACAGATGGCATCAGCTGTGTTATTATTACTTCCGAATTCCCTTTAAACACTGATTTACAAATCCCTTGGCTTATGCTAATGTTTTATAATACCATTTATGTTAAGTATTAGATAACTGGAGTTCCGCAATTACTTTTATTTATCAACTGTTCAGGATATCATCATGTAACGTCTGGTTAGGACGTACTGCTCTCGATTGATGAAGATTAAGCCACCCAAGAGGTGGCACGGGCATGAATAGCCCGTAAATACTGCTCTCGTAATATTATTCAGGGGGGTGGGGGAACTATCAAGTGAAAGCGCCAAGCCATTACGACTATATAGCACTCGGAAGGGATCAAGATACGGATTTGGGATGGAACGGGCGAAAGGAGTGGTGCCCAACCTCTTGGGCGGTCGGGGATTGAACGCGGACCTGTAGGAAACGAGACCGTCGCTCTACCGTCCAGCCCAAGTGGTTAAGCGTAATATTATTAAAACAACAATTTATGCATATAATAACAGCATTTCACACTAAAAATACTTGATATTGAAATTTGGTAGTGAATTCCAATCTAGGAATCTCCTATGACTAAACTGTACTTTTTAACTTTTTAATTATTTTTATGTACTTACTACTTATTATTAAATTATTAAGTACTTACTATAATAATTAAATAAATTATTTTATTTAATATTTAAATTAAATGATAAAATAATAGGTAATAATAAATCATTGTGTAGGGGGACAGGCAGCCAGTGTATATATACATGTTAGCCTTATACCAAGGTCCCACAAAGGTGCCACAAAGGTGCCAAATTAAAGACTGGGTGCTGCCGGGGCGGGCCCAAGGGCTGCTGGCGGCCCTGGCCAGGCTGAACTTCCGCGCCCTTATAATCACCATTGTTTAATAATCATCACAGGGAGAAACAACTATAAATATAGGAATAGTTTGTTACAACATACACGGTAAAGAAAACAGCTCGGAAACTAAGGAAATAAAGCTGCCGAAAAAGACATTAAAGTCCACTTCAAGTTCAAGTATGTTTATTGAGACAATAAAAAAATACATCTCAAAGGGATAGAGTAGCTTAGGCTATTTCTACCCCCTCAACTTCAAGTCCCTCAAGGGGCGCACAAGTTCAATGAGTGCAAATACACAAATCACAATACTGCTATGTTAAATGGGATATCTTGGGTTTTGTCTATTATACAGATAGACAAAACTGTATATAAACTATATACTGTATAATAGACAAAACCCAAGATGCAAGATGATTACAAATTCTTGAAGCAATTCACATAAGAATAGAACAACATATATATATATATATATATATATATATATATATATATATATATATATATATATATATATATATATATATATATATATATATATATGCAGAATAACCAAATGTGAAAAATATAAAATGCTTAACGCGTTTTCGGCTAATTCGCCTTCATCAGAGCAAAGTAGAATGAAGATGAAGAATAATAGAAGCTGCCTCGTATGGGCCAATAGGCCTTCTGCAGTTACCTTCTTTCTTATAATTCCTTTCCTCCACTTATTTTTGGTGGTCAGGTGATCTGCCCAGGCGGATATAAAGGTCTGATCAGCAATGTTTTCTTATCTTCATTCTACTTTGCTCTGATGAAGGCGAATTAGCCGAAAACGCGTTAAGCATTTTCTATTTTCCACATGTGGTTATTCTGCATATATATATATATAATATATATATATATATATATATATATATATATATATATATATATATATGTTGTTCTATTCTTATGTGAATTGCTTCAAGAATTTGTAATCTTCTTAATTATATATATATATATATATATATATATATATATATATATATATATATATATATATATATATATATATATATATTTTATATGTGTGTGTATGTGCAGAAATAATATTAATAAAACAATTAACATCGTGTAGTGTACTCTATATATCAAAATATATTATTTTGAAACCCATATCATTCACTAAAAAAAAAATTGGGCTACTCTTATTACAAATTCGCTACTTTTAGGCCGTCAGCTCGCTACTTTCCGCAATTTGGATCTGGCAACCGTGATCAGCACTTGTACTCCAGTGTCACTATATACGTCTGCAGGTGTTTAGCGTCGCGAGGAACACGTGTTGCAATTATTTGTGCTCCGATAACATCAGCTGCGTGTCTCGCTGAGTGAGAGATTAGGGGGGGAGGGGCATGAGGAAGATTAGGGGAAGTGGGAAATGAGGTCACAATGGAGTAATTGAGAAATATTTACTGATACCTGAACAAATGAAAATGAAATATAAAAGCAAAAGTTATTAACCAAGCTCAACGCTCAGAATTTCTTCGTTAGCAACAACTACCCAAAAGTAATGCAGAGTTATGTAGCAACGCTGCAAATTCTCCCTGAAAAGTGACTTTCCATGGTAAGGAAGTGACAGACAGTACACACTCGGGACTCCTGCGTCTGGGCGGCCTCGCGTCTAGACCAGATATTTTACGAACGACTACTGGGAAGGGACTGTGATATACAGTGTGTTCAGCTCTGTGAGGCGCCCAGGAGGAATGTAAAGAATAATTTGGGTGGAAATGGGAGAAAATCGAAGCGAGAAGGAATGGATATTAGGGCGGAGAGAGTAAACGCGTTTGTGTTTGATGTCAGGCTCAAATATACAATAATTATTGGGGTTGGAGTCAGTGTATTTTATATATTCCATCTCACATCAGCCTCCGCGTGCATGATATAACTGATGAACTAGTCAGAGTAAATTCTCGGAATTAAGTCTATATAACGTTGGATTTTTTTGCCTAATAACCCGTGAACAATTATGTGTAGATTTAAAAACTTCGTAGACCGGGAACAATGTCATATACACAGACTATCACCAAGCAACAACAATCCAATAGCTGTGGTTTAACCGGCTTTCAACTCAACATCTAGAATAAACATGAAAATGAATAATAAAATAACTCTTCGATTGGCTGCGTAAGCAGCAAAGGTGAAAAATTGAGTGAGTGTGTGAGAGAGAGAGAGAGAGAGAGAGTGTGTGTGTGTGTGTGTGTGTGTGTGTGTGTGTATTCACTTAGTTGTATTTTACGGGGGATGAGCTTTGCTCTTTCGGCCGCCTCTCAACTGTCAATCAACTGTTTACTAACTACACTAACTCCTTTTTTTTTTTTTTCCCACACCACACACACACACACACACCCCAGGAAGCAGCCCGTGACAGCTGACTAACTCCCAGGTACCTATTTACCGCTAGGTAACAGGGGCATTCAGGGTGAAAGAAACTTTGCCCATTTGTTTCTGCCGGGTGCGGGAATCGAACCCGCGCCACAGAATTACAAGTCCTGCACGCTATCCACCAGGCTACCTGGCCCCCCCTGTGTGTGTGTGTGTGTGTGTGTGTGTAAATTATTGTACAAATATGGACGAACCTCACACTTGCACTGACAGATCTATTAATATTTCCTTAGTGGACACAATATGCAGAACCAACGCCAATTCAACGCTGAATCTACATCATCAACGTTGATTCAATGTTTATAATATTCATTGAAGGGCGTACCAATAAAAGACGATCCTTCATAAAAGTCTTTCATTATTTATTTTAACGTCGTGCCAAGGCCAATCTTGGATAATGTGCGCTCACCGGGGAGGTCGACCCCTCACAGTGGCCGCAATGACCTTGACCCTACGTCAGTCATACATGGTTTAATGCTGAGGTCAGGGCGGGCGGTCAGCGGGGGACCTTCTGGCATCACACATCATGCTTGACACGACCTTACCCTGGCACGAATACGGCTCTTTAGACCTTGGCACAGTGACCCTACCTCGCTCCTCTTAATCAATTTGTGAAGGACATTAAAGAGTGAATGACTAGCCTAGCATTCTACAGGTAAGTCACCGAATCCCTTGATTATTTTTATTCCAATCCCAACTCCTCTGGCTGATGGCTGGCTAATGGACTTGTTCAACTTGTTCTACCTGCTAATGGACTTGTTCAACTTGTTCTACCTGCTAATGGACTTGTTCAACGCCTCCGTCTGACGAAGCTATCCACATAATGTTCTCATTTACTCTGCTCACCCAATCCAGGGCGCACTTACAGGCAGTGGTCACGTGTAGATCATTGTGACTATTGGTTAGTTCCAAGCATATAATTAAACAGTCTAGTAATACATGGTTGATAGTGGCACTAGGACGTATGACTATGTCCTGTAATACAATCTTGCTTTAAGGTTCTGTAAGAGCAGGTCCTCAATGGTTGAGAACTCGACACGCTCGTCACCTCGTGCTCTTTATTGTAGCTTTAAGTACAAGAGACAAGAGAGGGGAGGCAATAATGAACAATAAAGAGGAGGAAGAACGCACACGTGAGGTAAAAATGGAGTGAAGGTGAAGCAGAGCTTCCAGCGGTGGACCAACACCATAACGCCGTGACGGCCGCAGGTCTTATAGTCACAAGAGAATTAATTAGACGTGTCAAGAAAATGACAAGAACATGGAGGGGGGGGGGGATTGTGTGTAAAAATCTGAAGAGAATTCGTGTTGTGCGCTTAGTAATGTTCTACACAAAAGGAAGGTAAGTATGAGGAGAAAGTGTCAAGCCAGTTTGACTATTCAGCACGTGGATGGGATACGAGAACAGGATAGAAGCTGACTTAAGAGAGTGAAGTGAATTAAGGAACTATGCCAAACCACTTGTACCATCCGGAATCGAACGCCGACCTGCAAGAAGCGAGGCCGCCTGTGTACCAATCAGTCAAGTGGTCGAACTAGATGAAATACCCAATACTTTTTTCCTTCATATTATCACAGTTGTCTCTATGGTGTCAAGTCTCTATTCTTTTATAAGAATTATAAAAGAGCGGAATTTTAGAAATAGTGATAATATTAAATGCCTGTAATTTATATTTTGTTGACCAGCCCAAGAAGGCGTCGATTACAAGATTATTTAGAGGACTAAACATACAACTAGGGAAGATATATTACACGAGTCTGTTACACGTTTGGGTCGGGTAACCTGTGCCATAATGGCCGCCAGTCAAGCAGTGAGGCACGAGGACTGTACAAGTATACTACACTGAGGAATGAGGTGATTTGGTTTAGAGAGAGGAGTGCTTCTCCGTCGTTACTGTGATTTAATGGTTCATACTCAGCTTCCATGACCCTGCTGTGACTTGAGTGAGAGGTGGTGCTCAAGGCATGAAATGAGCAGCAGTAAATAAAAGTTTGTGTGGGGGCAGGTCAGGGAAGGTGGAACAGCAAGTCTGCAGGCCAGGATGGTCTGCTTTGTTGCAACTTAAACATGTTGTAGACACCTCCACAATGCTGGCAATATACATCTCTCAGTGGTTACTGTATTCCAGCAGAGGAACCCGCTGTATTATTACGTGGCTGTTGATTCCCCTTCCTCCTTTCAGTTACCCAAGAAGCCATCTCCCTTCCACCCACGCACCCCCACAGTCCCTCCCCTCCACCCACGCACCCTCCAGCCCCTCCCCTCCACCCACGCACCCTCCAGCCCCTCCCCTCCACCCATGAACCCTCCAGCCCCTCCCCACCACCCACGCACCCCCAGTCCCTCCCCTCCTCCCATGCACCCCCAGCCCTCCCCTCCTCCCATGCACCCCCAGCCCCTTCCCTCCTCCCATGCACTCCAGCCCCCTCCCCTCCTCCCATGTCCCCCCAGCCCCTCCCCTCCTCCCATGCCTACCCTCCTCCCACACACCATCCAGCACCTTCCTCCATCTCCCACATTCTTTACCTGTGTCGACTGTACCGAGGCACTACTAAGGTTAACTCTGGAGCCTTTCACTGAACAGTTTAGTTACAGTAGAGACAACCTCCCCTCTCTCTCTCTCATGTTGACCTCCTCTCTCATGTTGACCTCCTCTCTCATATTGACCTCCTCTCTCATATTGACCCTTCTGATTGGATTTGTGAGGACTCTTAGCCTCGGAGAAGAAAATATATGACATTCGAGGGAGCCATTTACCAGGGATACGACATAGGCACCAGTGACACCGTTAATACCATGTATTCATGCTAGGGGTCATTCCAGTGGTAGGCCTACCAGGAATATGTTATAAATACCATTCGGGACGACATGATTGTTTCTTATTTGTTCTAACGTAATGAGCAGGTTCTTGATGATCTGTCGCGGACACTTATCATGTTCTCTCTCACACGCAAAATTCACGTTCTCTCTCTACAAATACGAAAATCGCAGATAAATAGAAACAAAATATTATACTCAATTTGGGAAGAGAAGAGGTAAGTTCAGTTCACATTGTATTATTTATTACAGGCTGCCATCCGCCTGCCACAACAGCTCTGGTTTGTACCTGACGAGCACCTGTCACACTGGTGCTTACTGGTGCAAGTCGCTGGATTTAACCAGTTTAACAAGTTATTAAGGATTACTTCCAGACTAATAACTGAAGTAAGAGGACTAAGTTACCATAACAGGTTAGGGGCTTTTAGTCTCTCGGTTTTAGTGAAGGGAAGGAACAGAGGAGATATGATCACAACGCAGAAAATACTGACGGAGCAGGAGACATGATAGACAAGGATACCCTCATTAAACTGAGCGACATAGAGGACGAGAAGGCATCAGAGGAAAATAAAAACGAAAATTTTAAGCAAGGAAATATTCGTACCTCTTACAGGTAGTCAACCATTGGAATGTTGTGAAAGAAGTTGTAGAAGCCACCTTCATCCACACTCAAAGAACCAGACCTCACATACCCCGTTGTCGCTGATAGGAAAGTACCAGCCATTTGGAAGGCGACTGTTAGTCTAGTAAGAGACCACTGGAGACTCAAGAGGCGGTCATCATCTTGTGTTAGGCGGCCGAGAGCTTGGTGTTGACCAGGTTTATATGACAGCAACTGGGGCCGGCGAGGAACACCTTATGGTGGCCAGGCCGTAAGCTGCACTCCTCCAGCGGAAAGTAATGATCTGCAGAGCCAGCCAGAATATTTCCTGATCGTTTTCAAAATTTTTACTGAAATATATAAACGATTGTCCGGGCTACACCACTTGCCAAACTTGAGCGTGGTGTTTAAGATCGTGTTTGAGAATCACCACCAGCGTGGTAGCAATGAGTGAAACAGGCCACGCAGCCCAGCCTCCAAAAAAGGCTGGGCTCCCCCCCCCCCCAAAAAAAAAGAGTTCACTTTTTGCATTATTAAATTCGCCTAAATGGCATGGCAGAAAAATAGAAAACACTAAAACCTAACCTAGCCTGGCCAAGCCTTCCTAAGTCTAATACGCTTAGGCCTAATATAATACACATGAGATATACAAAGCCTTGGAATGTTTTAGTTCGATTGCTAGAGGATTTTCCGTTCCCCTTACAAAATGTATAATACAAAATGCCCGAAACGCTTTGCGTAATAGTGGCTTTAGGCATTGTATGTACTAGCCCTATCTATAACTCCATCACTCTGTACAATCACTTGTCTGTATGTACCTTACCTAAATAAACATTTTGATTTTGATTTTGATTTAGAAAATGTGAACAGTCCATTTATGTACGTTTGACCAAATAGTTCCAATAAGTAATATTTTAGGAGGATGGGGTGACCCAGGAGCGCGCACACGCGCAAGAAAGGCACGAACGCATCTCTAAAATCAGAAAGTATTTTGGTAGGCGTGAAGAACGGCCTCGTGAAGCCTTCACCGCTGACAAGAACGAGTGACGAGGGTGAATGAGGCAGTGACCGTGAACTGTGCAGGAGGAAGGGACAACCTTGACCTCCTATTGTAACCAGCGACAAGGGTCAATAACACAGTGGACCGTGATGTCTTGCGGTCACTACTCACGAGTATTGACTGGATTAAAGTGATAACTCCACTGGCCCGGCTTCTTGAATGACGACTGCCACCCGCGCCATCTGTTGCTTTATAAAATAAACTTTACTATATTTTGGGTTACAATAACAAACTGAGATACAAATTCTGGGTATTTTCTGAATATTTATATAAAATAATTATTTTTGTAGAACGTTCGCGTAACAGGGAGCCGGTCGGCCGAGCAGACAGCACGCTGGACTTGTGATCCTGTGGTCCTGGGTTCGATCCCAGGCGCCGGCGAGAAACAACGGGCAGAGTTTCTTTCACCCTATGCCCCTGTTACCTAGCAGTAAAATAGGTACCTGGGTGTTAGTCAGCTGTCACGGGCTGCTTCCTGGGGGTAGAGGCCTGGTCGAGGACCGGGCCGCGGGGACACTAAAAAAAAAGCCCCGAAATCATCTCAAGAATCATCTGCACGGCACAGGCAGGCAGTCAATGGCCGCTAGGCACGGGGCAGGCAGGCAGCCAATGGCCGCTAGGCCCGGGGCAGGTATGCAGCCAATGGCCGCAAGGCACAAGACAGGCAGGCACCCAATGGCCGCGAGGAACAGGGCAGGCAGGAAGCCAATGGTCGCGAGGCACAGGGCAGGCAGCCAGCCAGCCAACCAATGGTCGCGAGGCACAGGGCAGGCAGCCAGCCAGCCAACCAATGGTCGCGAGGCACAGGGCAGGCAGGCAGCCAGCCAGTCAACCAATGGCCGCGAGGCAACCAGCCAGTCAACCAATGGCCGCGAGGCAACCAGCCAATGATCAACTCAAAATGCAAACGCCCCATATAATAAACAACCAAAATCACATCAGAACAGGATTAACATTTAAGAATACTTAAGTGGAAAGATCAGAGAATTCTAGGCACCTTGAAAATTTTAATAAAATTTGGTCACGTGAAAATGCGGATAGTTACGCAGCAATATTGGATTTGGCTTCGTCTGGTGCAGTGGCCGAGGTAGATTAAGGGTCCTATAAGATTTTATACTTATGGGAAAGACGTTTAACAGGCATTTGTGGAGGGCCGTGGTTGAAGTGTGTCCTTGCACTTCCTTCACAATCGACCTCTACTGGCCAGAGAAAGTTGCACTTATTCTTTGTACTGAATACGATTTCTGTTTCCCAGGAACTTGTATATTCCTCTAGTCAACAGTCAACAAGTCTACTTTAATACTGAACACAGCCCAGGAAAAGTAGAGTAGTGCAAGCAGGAACTAGCAGATTTATTGTTTATTACAATGAGACGTGTCCAGCAGACATGCGTATGGGGCAAGTAACAGAATCAGCAGACTAATAGACGTTGTCACAGCTCGAACACAACTTGACTACAGGTATATCTGCCAGTTAGGCTTGTACAAGGATCTAACTGAAGTAAAGTGTCAAGTGTATGGACAAACTTAGACACATCAGACCATTGCATCTTAGACTAAACAAAGTGAGCTATTTAGAGATAAATTTAAGCTCACGCTGCATGAAGTGGAAAACCATCTTATTATAAATGATAAAAATACCTGAAATCCTTGCACTGTTCCCATGTTTCGCTTCTAGTGAAACTAATAATAATAAACAGCATCTCTTCTATGATCCTGTAATACCCAATACTTAAAAACATTTTATGTACTAGCAAAAGACCTATCGCCAAGGTACAACCAATATCAGTATATGTATACAATGAGAAACGTGGTACACCTTTGTGTATATGCCCTTTGCCCCACACCTTTTTGTCAGTGTAAGAAAGTGTAGTGTAGCGAAGCCTCGCGTCTTGCCTTGGTCGCCCTGACGTAGAGCTGGAGGCCTCGGCAGACATGACTTGCCTCTCAGATACAAAGTTTGCCACCTCCAGCTGCTCCTAAATATCCTTGCCGATTATTTTCAGAGGTGCAGAAGTGTTTACCTAACAGCATTTGCCTAACAGTTTGCATGCCCGAGCTTCAGCACCTGGGCCCCCACATTTTCTTTTGTGGGTCTAATGCAATGACTTCTATCCTCTTGTCATATTTGCTTTTTTAAACTTTTGATGGAGACGAAGTTGTTCCCATATTGCTTCTCTTGTTTAATGCACATACTCTTTCTTTATTATCCTGCTTCTCTATTTTTTTTCAAGTACCCCCCTCTTCCTTCCTCTCCAGCCACTTCCCAGTACACCCCCCCAAGTAACCCCCCTTCCCCGAGCACCTTCTCTTCAGCCCCCCCCCCTCTCGCCAGTTTCCAAGTAAGGAAATTCCCAGATTTAAAGAACTTGTCTTAATTTAGAGAAATTATAACTTCAGTCATTTGCTCTTCTTGGAACGCTCAGCAAATCAGCTTCACTGGACAAGTTTTGGCGCGCATTTAAGCGACAGTAAATAAATCTGGCGGGAACATGTCTTGCTGTATTTTGGTGATATTCGACAGGTTGAGCTCAACTGGTTGAGAGTGGAGACGTGGCGAGAGTTGACCAATAGGCGAGAGTCACAGAGTTAATGCCATTCATAATGTCAACACTATATTAAGTTAATTTGAATCATGTTGACGCACAAGACCCGTGACTATCACTATTACAGTTAATCAAGAGATGAGCGTGGTATGTTACCCCTCGATATAACTAAGACTAACTTAACAGCAAAAGTCCGACTTCCCAGAATTCTCAATTATTTTGCAAAGTCTACAAATCTCTCTCATTCTTAACCCGAGTCGTGGTAATGACCTGACCTTGAGAAGGTCATACTAGAATTCTCAGAAGAGGTAATGATGTTAAAGCGTTGTGGATCAGTTGCAATTTTCACTTAAGTCTACTTAAAATTAAGGTGATAAATAAAGCTGAGTTCTTTTTCAAGCAAAACTTTACTAGATCACTGGGAAGGGGGGGGGGGGGCTGTGCGCTGACATCGCTCTGCCACACACTACCTCTACTTTTTTTTCTGTTCATTCTTGCAGTCAAATTCAGTGCCAGTCTCACAAGAACTGCTCGTTCATTGACCGACCTATTCCCAATTGACAGTTACAAAATTATTCTTAGCTTAGTCCTTATTAAGTTGTCAAGCCTTAAGGTGAAGACAACTGTCACCCTCTCCAGCTGAGCTTAACATCAGGCATTATAACGCTACACAGAACATGGATAATAAACACTATAAACATCAGGCATTATAACGCTACACAGAACATGGATAATAAACACTATAAACATCAGGCATTATAACGCTACACAGAACATGGATAATAAACAATATATACATCAGGCATTATAACGCTACACAGAACATGGATAATAAACACTATAAACATCGGGCATTATAACGCTACACAGAACATGGATAATAAACACTATAAACATCGGGCATTATAACGCTACACAGAACATGGATAATAAACACTATAAACATCGGGCATTATAACGCTACACAGAACATGGATAATAAACACTATAAACATCGGGCATTATAACGCTACACAGAACATGGATAATAAACAATATATACATCAGGCATTATAACGCTACACAGAACATGGATAATAAACACTATAACACAGGCATTATAACGCTACACAGAACATGGATAATAAACACTATAAACACCTCAACTTAAACATTTTACAACAAGGGCGAACGACAGTCGAGTGACTATAGTAGATAGTCATTCTATAGTCAGTCACCATTCGGGAGCCGGTGGCTGAGCGGACAAAACACTGGGCACGTGATCCTGTGGTCCCGGGTTCGATCCCGAGCGCCGGCGAGAGACAATGGGCAGTTTCTTTCACCCCGATGCCCCTGTTACCTAGCAGTAAATAGGTACCTGGGAGTTTGTCAACTGTCACGGGCTGCTTCCTGGGGGTGGAGGCCTGGTCGAGGACCGGGCCGCGGGGACACTAAGCCCCGAAATCATCTCAAGATAACCTCAAGAATACAACAGCACGTTGTCCTGATTTGCCCTAACGAACAAAATAAGGGGTACTAAAACGCACTAACCCGAGCCACCCACCTAACCTAATCAACCTACTTATAGAAAACATGGATATTAAAACTGTCCTTACGTATAATACTTCGCATTTCGACGTCAAAATCCCCAACTGTCAAAATATGATGTACTATAAATCACAGCGACTCACAAACGTTCCCGTATTTCTATGCGTTAATACGTTTAGTCAGTTTATAGGTTACGTTTACGTATTGTAATATTTGTTGTGACTAAGACCACTCTAGAGGGCGGGTTGAGATATTTGTGAGCCCCTACTTTCCATAGTACACCCGCATTTTGTACGTTGGGGAACATAGCGTATAAAATGATATTAGTTGAGAGGACGAGTTGCAGCAAGATGTTAATAATGCTTCCGGTCTAGAAATATTATTCACGTTTGTGATGCTTATGAAAATAAGATACACACGAAGCGGTTGTATATCTTTAAGGCCAAATGAGACTGGACTAGGCTGTTGTCTTCCATATTAAGTGTGGGACTCGCCGCCTCGTAATGCACTCCAGTCATGTCTGGGTTAACGGGGTTTTATCTAAAAACAAACCGCAAAAAACTTAATACATTAAAGTTTGTTACAAACTTTAATGCATTAAGAAGTCATCTGTTAAAAAAAAAAAATACTGCCCGGGAAAGCGTAGCCTTTTTTAGTGTGGTGGATGAGTCAGCTGATGTAGTTACAATTTGATTATATGTATTAACACGTTGTCCTAAACAGGGTGAGAATAGCTTGAGCTACCTCATCCCTTTGTGTGTATTTTACCTCAATAAATTTATTTCAATTTCAATCACCACCAAAAGCAGCTTTTAACGAAGAGACAAAAGCAACAACCTCTGCCCTACATAAGTGTACAACTTATCAGGCATATATATTTCATTATGACCATTGAAGTGTTCCCAGTTAGCTAATGACACCAATATCAACAGAACACCAGACACCTTTGTAGGAAGGCCGCACATGACGGGGTCCTCTCCTTACTCCTGACTGTGCTAGGCTTCTGTATCACTTTCCTGCTCATAACTATCATTTCCACCCGTAATAAGACAAACAATGGACAATGTTCACATTGTTTTCCATAATATTACTTATATTGGAAAATATGTTCTCAATTCATGCTCGAGGAATGCAAATTCGGAACTTATCCCCCCCCCCCCACATTCTCGGTTCAGAAAGCTGGCCATATAGCATCGACAACCTTCGAAATCTTCGACAACCAAGAAGGTATGTAGAAGCCGTAGGTGGGTGGGTGGGTGGTTGTGAGGATGGAGAGGGATTTCCACCACTCGCACCGCCTTAATTACCACGATAAGTTGCAAGTTTGATGACGCTAATTAACGTAGTTGGACGGAACTGATAGTGGTATAAGTTGATATTTTTTGCCGTGCAGAGCGGCGGTGCGCGTCATCATCCTTATTAACAAGTTTAGGCTAAGCGAGGAAATATCTCGAGATTATGAGAGATATTGTGTATTCACTGTTTGTGCCTGTAGAATCGAGCTAATGGCTCTTGGACCCCGCCCTTGTAATCAATTTCTTTTCCTCTAATTATGTCTACTACATATTTATCTAATATATATATATACGACCCCGGAGCGCGGTTCACTTACCCACTAGCCCCCCCACCTGTGTATGCGTGTGCGTGTGCTCACTCACGCACACACGGGGGGGGGGGTTATCTGTATGCCTGGTGAGGGAGGGGGGGGGGACGCCCGTCCCCTTTCTACTTTTACTTGTGTGTTGAACTAGCCTACGCTGCCTGTGTTTGTGGGGAAGGGATGGGAGGTCGGGCTGCAGGTCCTTGGCCTTTAGCTTTCCAGCTGTCAGTGTTTGGTACAGTAATTTCAAAACGTTTTTTTGCATCTTAATACTTCTATTTTTAAACTTCTAATTTAGAACCTGAAAGCGGTTGCCTACATCCTCCTACCTCTAGTTCGCCTCGCTAACGAGAGATTAATAGTTGTATAAAAGTGCCTAATTACACAGATGTTATCTTTTTGACCCCTGCAATCTTAATCAGCATTTCTTAATGTACCTCTGGAGGGATTTTGAAGGAAATTTATATTAGATGAAAAATCACAATGATTATCAATATGCATACGAGGAGTCACAATAACGTGGGCGCATAAATGATAACCAAACTATAACTCAGAAGATGGTGAAGAGACGAGGTTTCGGTCCTTTCTGGACCATTATAATGACATGTGATCTACTTGGCACGACTTGATAACGGTCCAGGACGGATCGAAACGTCGTCGCTGTAGAAACCACACTACACTGCCATGTGGAGAGTACTGGGGAGCCACACTACACTGCCATGTGGAGAGTACTGGGGAGCCACACTACACTGCCATGTGGAGAGTAGTGGGGAGCCACACTACACTGCCATGTGGAGAGTACTGGGGAGCCACACTACACTGCCATGTGGAGAGTACTGGGGAGCCACACTACACTGCCATGTGGAGAGTACTGGGGAGCCACACTACACTGCCATGTGGAGAGTACTGGCGAGCCACACTACACTGCCATGTGGAGAGTACTGGGGAGCCACACTACACTGCCATGTGGAGAGAGTACTGGCGAGCCACACTACACTGCCATGTGGAGAGTACTGGGGAGCCACACTACACTGCCATGTGGAGAGTACTGGGGAGCCACACTACACTGCCATGTGGAGAGTACTGGGGAGCCACACTACACTGCCATGTGGAGAGTACTGGGGAGCCACACTACACTGCCATGTGGAGAGTACTGGGGAGCCACACTACACTGCCATGTGGAGAGTACTGGGGAGCCACACTACACTGCCATGTGGAGAGTACTGGGGAGCCACACTACACTGCCATGTGGAGAGTACTGGCGAGCCACACTACACTGCCATGTGGAGAGTACTGGCGAGCCACACTACACTGCCATGTGGAGAGTACTGGCGAGCCACACTACACTGCCATGTGGAGAGTACTGGCGAGCCACACTACACTGCCATGTGGGTCACGCCAGTACTCGCCCCTTACCTCCTGGCTCCGTCCGTGGGGGTCTGTGACGGCATCACTCACGCCAATAAAGCAGGCAACACTGTTTTACGGCCACGTCTATATTACGTCCCAAAAATGTAATCGGCTAACGTCTTCAAATCGTTCTCTTCCCGATCAACAATATAATGACATAACAGCAAACTAGAGACGAGCTGGCAGAACAGAAGATGAAAAACAAGTGAAAGTGAAGACAGTGGAGCTTCAAGTCAAAGCATTTTAAGAAAATCAAAAGTCTCAAGGATTCTCGGAAGAGGACTAAACCTATATGAATTAAGAATGTTTACAAATTACATTTTCTTAAGCTTTATTGACGAGCACATTGGGCTAAAGATGGATTTGAGAACTGTCTTGATTTTAATATGTAAACCAATGTATGATTTCAAAAAGGAAATTTATAGATGAATGAAAAGAATAAAGGAATTCTGCCAAGACATGTGCAAACTACGGACCACAGTCTTAAAGCCAGAGGATGAATGCTCCTAGGATAAAACACTTCGTTCTTGACAAGTCTTCGTAGACCTAAAACTATTTGTATTCCACCCCCCCAGAATTTTGTGATGTAAAAATGATATGGACTGTATGTATGTATGTGTACACGCACTTGCATACACACATACACAACTAGGTGAGCACAAATGCGACACAAATCAGGCGAGAAAGAGAAGGGCGGACAGACTGCATATTTTTGGATTGCCAGAAAGCCTTTGACACAGTACCCCAAAGGAGACTAGTGCACAAACTGGAGATGCAGGCAGGAATGAAAGGGAAGGTACTCCATTGGATAAGAGAGTACCTAAGCAACATAAGCCAGCGAGTCACTGTGAGGGGTGAAGTCTCAGAGTGGCGAGGCGTCACCAGTGGAGTCTCACAGGGTTCATTCCTTGAACCTATCCTGTTTCTGATATATGTACATGATCTCCCAGAGGGAATAGACTCGTTCCTTCAGTGTTCGGTGATGATGCAAAAATTATGAGGAGGATTAAGACAAAGAAAGATAGCAATAGATTACCCAGACAAACTGAAGAAATGGTCTAACAAATGGCTACTAAAGTTCTACCCAAGTAAATGTAAGGTAAAGAAACTAGGTGGAGGGAACAGGAGGCCAGACACAGGAGACCGAATGGGAGATGAAATCCTTCATGAAACAGACAAAGAGAAAGATCTAGGAGTTTATATCACGCCGAACCTGTCTCTTAAAGCCCCAATCAAAAGAATAACATCTGCGGCATATGCGAGGCTGGCTAACATCAGAACAGCCTTCAGGAACGTGTGTACGAAATCATTCAGAACTTTGTATACCACATATGTAAGACCAATCCTGGAGTATGCGGCCCCAGCATGGAGCCCGTAGCATGTCAATCACAAGACGAAGCTGGAGAAAGTTCAGAGGTATGCCACTAGGCTAGTCCCAAAACTAAGAGGCACGAGTTACGAGGACAGGATGCGTGAATTGGCAGACATGATCACCACATACAACATTCTTAGGGAAATTGACAGAGTAGATAAGGGCGGATTATTTAACACGTGTGGTACACACACAAGGGGACACAGGTGGAAGCTGAGTACCCAAATGAGCCACAGGGACGTTAGAAAGAACTTTTTCAGTGTCAGAGTAGTTAATAAATGGAATGCACTAAANCAAGATGTACAGGTTCCGTAAGTGAAGATTTAAGTGCTTGATGAATCCTGGTCCAGAAAAGTGACGCCATAGTGGAACAAATAACCAACACGACTGATGGAAGCCGCTAGTTCTTTGTCAATTATGGAAATAGCTATCATTCCCACATGTTTTTGTGACCAGGATAACGATATTTTTCAAATTTTCCTATTTTTCAGAACATACCAACTAGATTTAGTGACTAACTGGAACGAGTTGACGTCTTCAATGACAACGGCTTCTTACGTCATTTAATGACGTAAGTAGCCGTTGTCATTTTTCTTACGTCAAAATTGTAACCTAGCGTAGCTGTGTTAAAATTATGTTGCTTAGTGTCAGCTAATCTTACGAAGCTATGTTTGTATCTCCAACTTAGCGGAATTATATAAAAAAAACTGTCGCTAGCACAGCTGTGTGCTAGGCGACAGTTGTGTAAGCATTTCACTAATTAGCACAGATGTGCTAACAGCTGAAATTTAATACAGGTGAATGTGATGATCAGAGATGACATCACTGGCATTGACACAGTAATGGTCTGCCTGCCATCATATAATTACGTATAATCTTATCAGACGTAACTTACTTTTCAACCCTGTAGAAAATAATTATCAAACGAAGGCACCAAGCGGGAAGACTAGTAGCACCAATTTCAACCCTGAAGACATCCAGTGTTTGAGAATCTTTAAGATTACCCGTCAGAATCTTCAAGTGAAATGATTAAAATCTCGATTCAAGAAAACTGCCTTTGATATTCATATGATCACACCTCGACCAGATGTAGTTTAGGTTTTCAGGCTTCTCCATTTTTTTGATAACTAATTTTTCGCAATAAATTTTTTCTTCACGTAGCATATATTTTTAGTTTCTCACGATACTAAACACGACTCCACCTCTGATACCCGCAGCAGTCGCTTTCATTATTTAAGTTTCACTGAAATAGCGTGGAACTTTGTGTACTTCACCTTTTCACGACGAGTCTTTAATCCAGAGGGATTAAACTTGTACTTGCGAATTTGTTTTTGTTTGTATGAGTGTGTGTTTGAGCCGTGCGGGTCTCACTCGCCATCACAGTCCGAACCAAGGCATGAAAATTCGATCTTGAGGCTCACTCCTTGAGCGCTATTCAGCAGTTGGGATTCCCTGTACCTTTCAACAGCTCTCGAACCTAATAGAACTTGGTCCGCTAGTAATGAAGCCGGCGATGGACTGGGTTCGCAAGCGAGGCGCTAAAAACCACAACTCAATGTCAGTGGATCTCATACGCACGTTTCACATCTAATTTCCGAAAAAAAAATTGAGAATCGCTTCATGAGGCTTTTATTTTACGCTGACGGCTCCTGCTCCGAATTTTTTTTTTTTCATATATTTTCGAGTGCTCTGCGAGTGAGATGCATAAAAAGTTTTTAATCTTATGCATACAACTGACATAAATTTTTGTTGTAGATTTTGTTGGAAAAAAGGGAGAAATATGGCTCTTTACTTCGTAACGGCCTAGTAGCCTCGTTGTTTAAGAACTAATTTTGCATACCTTTGCAGGGCTTGCAATGATGATCAGTTTAAATTGTTCATTCTGCAGTAAAGATGAATATACACTGTGTTCTTGTCAGCATATTGCGTGACAGTAATTTGTGGCATAGGCTACTGTGTGCAAATTTGCTTATCATCTATCATAATTTTCTAAGAACAGTTGGTCAAAATTGACTTATTTAATTTGCATGTTGTACTAGTTAAACAGAGTATGCAAATATACTTATATGCACACGGTTTTGTTCCTTTAAAGTACAGTATCCTTTAACTTGCATATTCTGATTTAGAGTTAATTTATACTGCAACTTGTCCTCAGGAGGAGAATCCCCTGGAGGTAATGGATTCAAAGCCACTACGTAATTAGTACTATTACCTACTCTCTATCCATGGTTCGTTTGGGTTAGGTTAAGGTGTGTGTGTGTGTGTGTGTGTGTGTGTGTGTGTGTGTATTTTTGTCCTGTGAGATGAAAAAAAATTACGAGGGTATTTGTGCTTTTCAGAAGATTGCGAAGAAAACTGAAAATGGAGACAAAAGAGTCACTTGGGTAAGCACTAGTGAGGGCAGATGGTGTGGTAAGGGTGGGGGAGGAGCGATGGGAAGGGAAGTGGGCAGGGAGAAGTAGTGGGAAAGGTGGGTAGGTATTGAGATGTAGGAATGGAGGTAGGGAAAGATATGGAGCAGGAATAGTTCCATTCCTACATTGTATAGCTCAATTTTTCATCTTCACTCATCTTTTCTCTTCGTTTCTGTTTATTTATTTCGTTATATCCTTATGCAGCAACTTCCCATGTTTATCACTGACTAGCTTTGCTAATTTTGCCCACTCTGTGAAAACAAATTGAAGGCTAATCACTTGCAGTAGTTCGTTATAAAGATATAATCTCAAGCTTTTATTATATCGTAATTACATCTTAATATTATATCTTAATTGAGTAATAAAAACTGTTGATTGTTTATTCAATACTAGTACGCCGAAGAAAAGCCTGTAGATATAAAATTGCACAGTTTGTGCATTTGTTGCAAAGAAAAAAATACTAGTTTAAATAAAAAAATTGTGTAATGAATTGTGAGCAAGAAAACGCAGCTCACGGAATATTTATAGAGAGGTGTACCTGCTTCTCTATCAGGAACCTTAGGAGGCGACCTGTAGTGTACACACTGTGGCCCGGAGCATGTGCCCTGGGCTATAATAGGTAGAATGCCCTTGGCATTCTACCTATGCAGATTCAGCAGGGTATCCCGCGTCGGGTTAAAACCACTCCAAACACAGCTCATACAGCATGGAGTTCTTCAACAGAACTCAAAATGTTGTAAGAACGCAAACACCTTATGACATTAGTTCCTTCATAATTGAAAATATCCAGCTGGGGGTCTCCCTGCGCTCTCTGTTGACTAATTATATTTATTTTTAATCTGTCTTGTAGACCCGCTACACGTCTAATGCATCCCTCATTATAAGTTGTATTTCCTAACAATCAAGTAAATATTTTGACAAGTGTGTCGTGCCAGTGATAAGTGAGTACTGAAATAACAGGAGCCGATTTACTTACTAGATGATTGATTTCCTAATTTCCTTCAGACAAAAGGATTTCATTCGTTTTGGAAGCATTTCTTCAAGTATTGGTACAGATATGGGGCCAGGTAAGCGATTGCAATGAGTGCGAGGTTTCATGAGGTTTTATTCGCAACTTATCTCGAGTGTTAATATAAAACTCGAGATAAGCTTCGTACATTTCCTCTATACAAGCTTAGACACTGGCTTGAATAACTTTATTTTTGACCAATTATCAAGCTGACCAAATTCACTCATAATGACTTTCAGGTCTCTAATATCATCATAAAAATTTACAAGTGAGCCTTTGAAGATATATATGCCCCAGATGCTTTTCAAATAACTTTATCGGAATATTTTTTGCCAAGAAATTTAGTTTAGGATCTAGGAAAAACACGAGTTTTATGAGCTAACAAGTAACCCAGCACATCTGACAGCACTGAACGCTAGGCTGTATGCAGCACTATCTTTCATATATGTATATTAAGTTTCCATCGCCCCTTTGGTGGGTGCGAGTAGAACTACACCATCAATATAACAGAAACAATAGCTTAAGTACTGCTTACGCGACAGCCAGCCTTACTGGCTCTTACTCTTTCACCAATAGATAGCAAATAATAGAGGAAATAAAAATATCACCGTTGTTTGACTCCTCTGTTTAGGGAGAAATTTTCAGAGGGAATACTCCATTTCACAGTTAATTTCATACTTGTTACGAAATATATAGATATATAGATACCAAGCAGTTACAGGACATCCATTTCTGCTAAATAGTTCTCTAAACAAATTGTCATCTTTGCCAAAAACTTTGGAAGCATGAAGAAACAGGGAAACCAGAACTGCCTTGCCAGTAGAATAGTTTCCGCCCACCACGAAACTACAAAGCAAAATTGAGTAACCAGTTTTCATGCAAATTAAAATTTATTTGTGTTTAGGTCAGGGTGATAGCTAAGGTTATTAGAAGACACAGAACCTCGGGAGTTATCTGAAATGGAAACAAGCACAGAAGGCGATTCACCATGGGAGACAGCCTGCGAGACACAAAACTAGACACGCAGTTTCAGCGATCGATGTTTCAGGCTGTCAGAGTATATTTTAAAGGGACAATTATAACTTGCATTTCTCAACCATACAGGGAGGGTTAGTGTGTGGGTGTTTAACATTGGAGGTGTGGTATACAAGTGTCACATACAGCTGTTGTTAGATCAGTATCAATCGCATCTGCCCTCTACACACCACTCTTGTACACCGTTAAAAATTTTAATTTAAAAACGTTACATGTATCACCGGGCCCAGAGCTTCATGAAGCTCGTTACCCTTTTGCATGAACTTTTTATAATTTCACCACAAAATTTATAAAACGTTTTACTTGAAAGGTTATCAGCTATCTTTGATCTCACAATATTATATTTCGTAATGGTTTAATGATATTGAGCCCTAGTGACCTATAGCATAACACATGTCCATTGTCATCCAGTAATATGTGGTTCAGATCCTTTTCCACCTAGAGCAAACTGGCACACATTCCTTATCACCCAGTAATAACAGGCCCATATCCCTGTTATCCCGTAATAACAGCATTATATCCCCATTTACCCAGGAATAAAAGGGACCACATACATGTTTACTTCTGCTCTGCACTCTGGGGCCCTTCTCAGCGCCCCCTGCTCTGCACTCTGGGGCCCTTCCCAGCACCCCCTGCTCTGCACTCTGGGGCTCTCTTAATAACCCCTTGATTCCAGGGGTCATTCTCGAGACACTTCTGCTCTTTATTTTTTTTAGAGAGAGGAGAGGGGGGATGATGGGCGGATTTGGGGAGATGGGGAGAAGGCTGATGGGGAAGGGGCCTTATGGGTAAAGGGAGGTGGGGAGGGGGGGGAGAAGATCATGGAGATGTACAAGTGAAGGAAAAGTTGCAGAAGTATGGAACATGGAACATAGTGTGAGTTATGACAGCAGGCGGGCTGTCTGCCTGCTACCATGTGTGTTTTGTAGCTCAGCTAAGGGGCCCTTGTTTGTCAGAGAGCTGCAATTGTTTGTAAGGTTCCTCACATGTATTTCATCATATATGAATATATCCCCATGACCCTGGAGCCCTCGACCCCTCCTATACTCATCACTTCGGGCACTCCAATTACTTTTTGGGTACAAAACTTACATACGATTGAAATGTTAAAAGATCCCATAGTAGAAAGATTACTCCAAGACGAGACGCGCCACTAACACAGCCGCTCACTCAAGAGTTTGGTTCTACTTGAGGGCAACCAAATTCCTCGATACACAATTTGTAGATAAAGTGCACATCTGAAAAAATAACCATACAAATAATACTATCTTACTAAACCAGCCCAACCATTTGGGCTGGACGGTAGAGCGACGGTCTCGCTTCATGCAGGTCGGCGTTCAATCCCAGACCGTCCAAGTGGTTGGCACCATTCCTTCCCCCCGTCCCATCCCATCCCAAATCCTTATCCTGACCCCCCCTTTCAAGTACTATATATAGTCGTAATGGCTTGGCGCTTTCCCCTGATAAATTCCTATCTTATTAAACAATCCCACAGAGAAGAACAGCGAGAAACGTACTCAAGCATCCGAGTGTGCATATATGAACGCTCCGGAACATTCAACCATGCACACTACATACACTGAAATACATGTGAGCATCCTGACACACTCATAAATTCCCACCAGCCGCCACCTGACAACAAAGATGAAGAAAGGCTTCCTATCAATCACATGTTTGGTATCAGCAGGGCGGACAGTCCGCCTGCTCCATGACTCGCACCATATTCAACATTTCTACAACTTTTCCTTCACCTGAACTTGTCCCTCGTCTTTACTCTCACAAGAAAAAGTACAAAACTTGTCACCAGTAACTGCCACCTCCCCGCCAGTCCCCATTCTTTTATATCTCCCTCTGGAAGCTACTCCCTGCGCTCGCCTTTATATCGTGACATAAAAGCTGCACCTCCTCAAAGATAACGATGTACGGACATCTTCCAGCACCCATAACCTCCCCTATATTGTGCCCCGCCTCCTGGTGCCGGAGACACTCCACCAGTACACACAAGTGCTACTCCGGTTAAGTAAGGTTACTGAGTGTCGTAGAGGGCGCTACTGTGTTGTTACTTGTGGTGTGGCAAGAGCTGGGTGTTGGGTGGCTGGGAGGGTAATACAGGAGGCTGGAGAGTGCCAGCAGTGGGCGAGGTCGAGGGGACTACATTATTCAGCAGGGTTGGGCCCAGGCAGCTCAGGGAGGAGAGGTGGGAGGTAATGGTCGCCGCAACAATGTTGAATTCTTCACTAGCTTTCTAAAATTTACTTTAAACTCTGTGACATTTTGTACCGAAATCGAGTCCAACAGAGTTTCTATCATTCGCTATTAAATCTGTAATGAAGGAATTAGTTAATAATTGTAAAACATCAGTATCAAATAGTAAATGACAGTATGATGTAGGAAAATGCAGGCAAGCGTAAATCCTGAAATTTTCCGTGAAGGAAAAGAAGCTGGAAGGTTTCTGGTTAATTCATATCAATTTCAAATGAGGCCGCACATCAAGCTGACCAGCCAATATTTCTCATCAGCCACCGATAGCAAGAGCTGGAATTAACACAGATGCTTGATTTCGATTGTTTAATTTTGAACGGATGATGGTCAATCTCCCAGTTACTAATGAATAATAAGAATAATATGAGTATTGTGACCACAATAATAGGTCACAATACCCTGGCTGGAACAAATACACAACCCACACATAACGAAGGAAAAAACAGGCCAAGAACACAGTCTGTGATGGATCACTGTCATGCTGAAACATAGAGCAAAAACACAACCTGACGAGTCAAGAGTTAGCAGCGTTGACATACGATCGCTTTGTTCACCTAGCAGTAAAGAGGCGCCTAACTGTTAGACAAATGTTGTGGTTTGCGTCCTGAGGAAGATCAATCACCTATGTGACTTTAATAAGCCAAACAGATTTTCTGTTTCTGACAATGAACAGGCATTTTTCTCACTCCACGTCGCCCCTTGTTCCCAGTCGCCTTGTTAATTCCAGTTTCCATTGACAATGGTCTAGGATGGACTGAGACCCCGCTCTTTCTCCTTTGTTATGTGTGGGTTGCCTTCATGTGTGGCAGCCACAGTATTGTCACCTATTCTTCACGTATCAACAATGGAAACAGATTTTATTATATATATATATATATATATATATATATATATATATATATATACTATGAATTCAGGAGGTTGCTTGGTTTAAGTCACCTGTTATCTATAATAGGACTTAAATGGAAAATTCTGAGCTAGTGCAAATATTGGGATTAACTGCAGTGGATGGTAAATGAACTGTGGGGTACAGTTGCTGAACCCATAATGTTCCTCCCCAACAGTTTCCACCACCGCCCACGGCATGGGTGCTGGGGTAATAAATACACCGAGGGGGGGGGGGGGTAGCTTATATCTGGAGTAAGTGCAACTAGCATGTTAGATTGAGTTGGTGTCGTAAGTGGCCCTGAAGGTGCGCCAAGTGGCCCTGAAGGTCGGTACTCATTAGACTTTTAAACCAAACATTTGTCAGCAATGGCAGAAACAAGAACAATAATCAAGGGATAAATAAAAATACCAAATTAAGTGAAATAAAATATAATTAGGCCAATTTTGATACGGAAAGAGGACAATTAGATGATAAACACGGGAGAGAGGAAGATATTAGAAGACCTTAGTATGCCATCCTGTCCAACTACCACCACATCACAACACCACCACATCACAACACCACCAACACCACCACATCACAACACCACCAACACACCACATCACAACACCACCACCACATCACAACACCACCACATCACAACACCACCACATCACAACACCACCACATCACAACACCACCACATCCCTCATTCTACTGTCACCACTGTCACCACTATTATCACTATCACTACAACAACACTACACTCTGTGAGTTGTTTATACAACACAAAGTAATAACAACACAACCACTGCCAGGAAATATCTCCAAAGCACAATTTGAGGCAACAGTCAATTCAAAATTCGAGATTCGTTGATGCAATAATTTAGCAAAACATTATGAAGACTTTTCCTTCTTCGTTTACAAACGGGTTACAAACTTGCGCCGGTTGATAAAAAGTCCTATTAATTGAATCTCTTCAGATGAGAAATAAAATTTCGACTTTTTTTATTGCTGGGTCTTACACACGGATCCAAAAGGTTCACTCAGCCCGGCATCTCATCTATAATACTTTGTAATTTTTTACAGAATCGACCAATTAGGTAAAAATGCGAGGTACTGCTAAAAATGAAAGCACCGTAATGTTGACGTTTTCTATGCCTCGGCCTCAATAGGTTCGGCGGGTTGCTGATATTCCCACATTTTAGTTAGGCAAAACAGTTGCATTATTTACGTAGTGGCAAATGGAGAGAACGAGGGTGGATCATGAGGTTTAACTATACTAATAATTCACAAATATTGTTAAAATGCTCGACGCTGCTGGCCAGCCATTCCTCTTGAAATTAATCACATTACAAATGTATTGAAATAAGCCAGTCGCGTGAACGCGGAAATATTTCGGTTTCCAGTTATATCCAACAATTTAAATCTGTTGCTATCAAAAAGAATAATGTGCATAATGATAAATCCGGTAAATAAACATTAAACACTAAACGTGATACGAAATTTAATTATATATATAATCGAATCGAACCCGGGCCACAGGATTACGTGTCCAGCGTGCTGTCCATTCAGCCACCGGCGCCCCTAAAAAACGTGTGTGTGTGTGTGTGTGTGTGTGTGTGTGTGTGTGTGTGTGTGTGTGTGTGTGTGTGTGTGTGTGTGTGTGTGTGTGTGTGTGTGCGTGTGTGTGTACTCACCTAATTGTGCTTGCGGGGGTTGAGCTCTGGCTCTTTGGTCCCGCCTCTCAACTGTCAATCAACTGTGTACAGATTCCTGAGCCAGCTATTTTTTCAGTGTCAGAGTAGTTAACAGGTGGAATGCATTAGGCAGTGATGTGGTGGAGGCTGACTCCATACACAGTTTCAAATGTAGATATGATAGCGCCCAGTAGGCCCAGGAACCTGTACACCAGTTGATTGACAGTTGAGCGCCGGTACCAAGAGACAAAGCTCAACCCCCACAAGTACAACTAGATGAGTACAACTAGGTGAGTACACTACGAAGGCAACGGCTATTAAACTATTTATTATTAAATGTAAGGTTGTGGTGACAGAGGATGCTGGAGGTAGGAGCAATAGGAAGGCAGGATGGTGGGAGGGGAGATATAATAGCCAGGAGCGGCACGTGTGTATAGGACCACGACCTTTAAAGGGGCGATGCACTCTGCCCATGTGCACGAGTACTGTGTGGCCACCACCCTGCCGCCTTCACTCCCTGAAATGGGGCACTGTAAACTGCGGTAAATGCCTCGCTGGGGGACTGTAAACTGTGGTAAATGCCTCGCTGGGGGACTGTAAACTGCGGTAAATGCCTCGCTGGGGACTGTAAACTGCGGTAAATGCCTCGCTGGGGGACTGTAAGCTGCGGTAAATGCCTCGATGGGGGGCTGTAAACTGCGGTAAATGCCTCGCTGGGGGACTGTAAACTGCGGTAAATGCCTCGCTGGGGGACTGTAAACTGCGGTAAATGCCTCGCTGGGGGGACTGTAAACTGCGGTAAATGCCTCGCTGGGGGACTGTAAGCTGCGGTAAATGCCACGCTGGGGGACTGTAAACTGCGGTAAATGCCTCGCTGGGGGACTGTAAACTGCGGTAAATGCCTCGCTGGGGGACTGTAAGCTGCGGTAAATGCCTCGATGGGGGCTGAAAACTGCGGTAAATGCCTCGCTGGGGGACTGTAAACTGCGGTAAATGCCTCGCTGGGGGGACTGTAAACTGTGGTAAATGCCTCGCTGGGGGACTGTAAACTGCGGAAAATGCCTTGCTGGGGGTCTGTAAACTGTGGTAAATGCCTCGCTGGGGGACTGTAAACTGCAGTAAATGCCTCGCTGGGGGACTGTAAACTGCGGTAAATGCCTCACTGGGGGACTGTAAACTGTGGTAAATGCCTCGCTGGGGGACTGTAAACTGCGGAAAATGCCTCGCTGGGGGGCTGTAAACTGCGGTAAATGCCTCGCTGGGGGACTGTAAACTGCGGTAAATGCCTCTCTGGGGGACTGTATGTAATAACCCGTTCACGCTACTCCCTTACTCCACTCATTACCCCAGGTTAACACTGCTTGCAGATCCCTGTGACCCTCAGTGAACTATAAGTTAATGTTGACCCTGAAATATTAATTAAGTGAGCAGGAAGCAACAAGAATGAAGGGTTTATTAATTTTAAAGTAATGAATAAAGACTTACTGAAACCCTGCCATCACCTCCCTGGCTTCTCTCTGAATGTGTCTCTTATTGACCTCCCAGGTAGGGCAGAAGTCAATAATCATGAACTCGAGGGGAATAGAATCTTGGGAATTAATAATGTAATCTTTACTTTACGGATTGAGGAGTCTAGGACAACTCTAATATCCATAAAATGGAGAACACAGGGGAATTTCTAGCCCAGCAAATGAAAACCATAAATAAGAATGAATACACAGCATTAATCAAAAGGAACAGATAACTAAACACAAGTACATTAAACTACTTTATTTATTAAAACCCGTACATTGAAGACAAATTAAAAATATAACCTACTTTAATATTATTCCTAAGAGGCAAAATAAACGGAGTGTGCAAGTACTTTTGATGTACCAAAACTCAGGCAAACATTACCTTAATCCTGCAATTCGCCCCCAGATGTTGACTTGCTCTCTCCCTCAGCCTCTTGATGCTGGACCGAGTTCCCACCCCAAAGCACTCCCAGAACACACTACCGAAATATTCTACCTATTACTATACAACTATATTCTACCCACTTCAAGACCCCGAACCACTATGGAAGCAGCAAGAGGAAGTATGGGCCAATAGGCTTTCTGCAGTTACTTCCATTCTTATGTTCACATATCCAAGTTATACCCATTGTTTCGTGTTCTGTCTTGTGTTTGTCAACTCACCAAAACTTTTGTACCATATCACCTCATCCAATAGAGTATAAGTACGATGAATTTGTGTGTAAATTAAGTCTTTGAAAATGTAATACGAATTACGAAACGCGTTCAGGCGTCTGACCATTAATAAAAAATGAATTTTGGAGAATTGTTATTTTCATTACCACCGACAGTGACGAAAAACATAAGAAATATTGAAAAAATTCGTGTTAGAATTATTAATTTTACTTTTTCGGTCATATTCAACAACATATATATAATATATATATATATATATATATATATATATATATATATATATATATATATATATATATATATATATATATATATATATATATATAAAATTATGGGTGATTCTTACCTACTAAGGTTGTTCAAGAAGAACGCCAAGAAGCCTCGAATTGTCCTCTTTCATGCATTTCATTCATTAAATCTACAATCCCAAAAATTGAAACTCACTCCGTATTTCATTTTGAACTGATTAATTTGTTCCGAGCTCATTTTTAAAGTAACAATTAAATGTTGAGCAAATATTGTGGCCATTACACAGGATCGAACCCTCGTATCTGGACACCCTAGATACATCATCCTGTGATTTAATTGTGTAATTATTTGTTGACATAGGCTAAGCTAATTTACGTTATTTTCGTAAACACTTAATATATAAATTCTTCCGAGTGAATATTATAAAATATGGACACTCTCTGAATAGTGGAATCTCGCTATTCCACTCGATCTACTAAATGTTTGGCTTATGCGCGTAGAAAAGAAATTTACTGGAATGCCGTTGTTGTGCAATGGTTCGTCTAACGTCGCCGAATGCGGTGGTAAGTTTAGCATAAACCGAATGTCCATGAAAGTTCTTGTTAATGACACCATCAAAGTTCCATAAATATGACCTGATCGTAAAAAGGCAAAATGAACGTTAGTTTCCAGTGTACCATTTCTTTCCTCCGTCCTATCCTAAATCCTTATCCTCATAACCCTTCCATGTGGTGTATAGTCGTAATGGCTTAGTGTTTTTTCTTGATAATTACCTTTCTGTTTACTGATGTTGTGGTCTGACTGTAGCCTCAGACCCGTAGACTGTATCCTGACTGTAGCCTCAGACCTGCAGACTATATCCTGACTGTAGCCTCAGACCCGTAGACTGTATCCTGACTGTAGCCTCAGACCCGTAGACTGTATCCTGACTGTAGCCTCAGACCCGTAGACTGTATCCTGACTGTAGCCTCAGACCCGTAGAGTATATCCTGACTGTAGCCTCAGACCCGTAGAGTATATCCTGACTGTAGCCTCAGACCCGTAGAGTATATCCTGACTGTAGCCTCAGACCCGTAGACTGTATCTTAACTGTAGCCTCAGACCCGCAGACCTGAGCTATGTTATTTATAGCTGGGTAAGGAGGGGAAACTATCTAAATTGGTCGTAATTTAGACAAGAGGTCAACCCACCCTATTATGATACAGTCGCCTAAGGGCTTAGGTTCTTTATAGTGTACATAGTTTATTGTCTCCGTACCAGTCGTGTGGGGTGGCGGGAGAATGGTTACCCCAAGTGGCCACAATATCCAACAGCAACGCCAATTCAACGTCATCAACGTTGATGGCGTTGAATCAACGTGGAACCAACGCTGGTCTTGGACACTGTAGCCACTGGGACACACATCCATAACGGCTCTATATACTGGACGCTTAAGAGTTAAAGAAACTGCAGAAAGCCTCATGGTGCATACGCTCCTATCTTTAAGCAAAACAATTTACATATGTACTTTATAAGAAAAAAAAGGTCCCCATTCACGATGAAATAAAAACGAAGATTATTTACATAAGAACCATTATTTACTTTACTTTTCATTAAGTATTTACTCAATGAAAACATGATCGATAGTTAAAACATGAATCAGAACTAAATGACATTAGTATCCTTGGTCTCCTATATCAGTACCCTTGGGATATATATCCCAAGCATCCGTTGTTCAAGCTCTACGATGTTAGCTCTTGCACCCCGTCTGTCTAATTACCGATTGTCTAATTTACTCTTTCATATTTATTATATATATATTTTCTTTCTCTTGGTCTCACACAACACACGGGTGGTACGCGAACAAGGGGACACAGGTAGAAACTGAGTACCCAAATGAGCCACAGGGACGTTAGAAATAATTTGTTCAGTGTCAGAGTAATTAACAGATGCAATGCATTAGGCAGTGATGTGGTGGAGGCTGACTCCATACACAGTTTCAAATGTAATGATAGAGCCCAGTAGGCTCAGGAATCTGTACACCAGTTGATTGACGGTTGAGAGGCGGGACCAAAGAGCCGAAGCTCAACCCCCTCCTCCCAAGCACAATTATGTGACTACACGCACATCCCCAGGGAGCAGCCCGTAACAGCTGTCTAACTCCAGGTACGTGTTTACTGCTAGGTGAACGGGAGCATCACGTGAAAGAGCGAGAGAGGTGAAAGAGATAAGAGGGAGAGAGATAAAAGAGAGATGAGAAAGAGTGTAAGGAAGGGACCTTGCCGCTTGCAAGGTCCCTTCCTTACAAGAGAGAGAAGATAAGATAATAGAGAAGAGATACAGAGAGAGAGAGAGAGAGAGAGAGAGAGAGAGAGAGAGAGAGAGAGAGAGAGAGGAGAGAGAGAGAGAGAGAGAGAGAGAGAGAGAGAGAGAGAGGGGGGGGGTAGGTCTGCACACACTTGTAAGATGAATGTCTGGTGGCAGCACTACAACATTGCTCAATCTCCCCATGAACCTTCCCCCCTCCTGATTTACAAAAAAAAAAGCCATAAAGTGTCAGCAGATCTTGACGTTCGTCAGAAATTCACCCAAAAGCTGTACAGCTCCTCAAAAGGATACATCAAGCGACAGATTCAATAATCCCGCCAGAAGCCGAATATGCAGTTACTCGAGCAAAGGTGAAGGCTTCCCGCGTCTCTTGCAGGAGTCTCGGCCTCAAACGCTGCAATTGCAGTCCTAAAATTAGATTGCTGTTTAACCAAGTGGGCTTCCTAAAGCTAGCAAGCAGCTCCCTTTAAAAGTAATGTTAAATATCATTTTGACATTAAAGTTAACATACAACCTAAAATAAAAACTTAAACTTCTACCCGTCAAAACCATAAATGTCAAGACATTACTCCAGTTCAAAATTCAGACAGAAAAAATCCTCAGGAATAACGGAGGACCTTTGTCCGCGTCGAGGCTGCTAGAGAGATAGTGACCCTGAGGAAAATTCAGGTCTCCTGATATCTGTAATAAACGAGACTGTGTTGATGCATGCTACATCTACATCATTAGAGCTCTACGGGAGGTGACACTGGCGTCTACATGCCTACGTTGTCCAAAAATCTAAGCAAGACACATGGTCACCTCCGCCCAACCTCTTGGATTGGAGGTGACCGGTGGAGGTAGAGCGACGGTCTCACTTCAGGCAGGTCGGCGTCCAAGTGGCTGGGCACTATTCCTTCCCCCCGTCCCATCCCAATTCCTTATCCTGACTCCTTCCAAGTGCTATATAGTCGCATTCCCCTGATAGTTCCTTCCTTCCTTGGTCACCTCCGGTAAATTACTGACCTGGTTCTCCCAATGTGATAAACCACAGAGCCCAGACAATGGCAGCGGCCACGGTTCTACAGGCCACTACATGAACACCTTCACTGTCACAGGGCTAACACTATGCCCTTGGTATAAAAGCCATTTTGCTGCAAAACATCTCGTTTTATGTTTCATTGTGGCTCTCGTGCAATTGCAGAGTTTAGACCAAGTAGCTTGTTATCTCTTACGAGAACTCTGATGCTGGTAATACGGTCAAACAGCGAACCAAATAATCTCAATTTATTTTTGGAAAGGCAATAACAATCATTTTTACAGTTTTCCTGTTGTCACTCCCCATTTTATAGGTCGTTAAAATTCTGGCGAAACACAGCTGCTTCTCCTCTCGCCTACCAAGTCCAAGTCTGGATCTGGACTCACCATCTGGCGATACACCTTCACTCCAGAACTATTTCAGTTATACCCGGTCATTTTAGTCCCTGCTGTAGTGGTAACACTCGCTCTGTATCTCGCCAGCGATTTGGTCCGAGTTCAAGTCCTGGCCAGGGAGGAGTGACTGGGCGCCAATACTTAACTGTCTGCCCCTATTCACCAAGCAGTAATTGGGGACCTGGCTGTTAACCATTAGGCGGGGTCATGTTCTCGGGAAACTAGTAAAGTAAGGCTTACCATTAGCTATGGGAGGGAAAGCTTTCAGTATTTATTGTATATATGTCGGCTAGCATTGTCAGAACACTTCGATCACATGGGATCGAATGCTCCATCACTGTAACAGTATTATGTACTGTAACAGCTCTCTAACCCTGTCTACGCAGTGCATACGAGTATGAAAGAATGCTGGATAACATTGTAAAACCACTTCAATCACCTTCTGTGGTTGAGTGCTCAATAACTCGCTGCACTATATGTAGCCACAGATCTCTTGCTCTGTGAAAGACAGACGAGAATGCACGTTTGCTGGTTAGCATTGTATAAATTAATGGTTACGTCTGTGGTAGAAAAAAAAACAGGAGTCACAACACGTCTGTTCCTGTACCCACCTGTATAAACAAATTATTATTTTGAGTTGTTGAATTCTAGGAATAAGATGACCTTATGTGCTTTCACTTCTGTATCTTATATAATATTTAATTCTCTTTAATGAGATGTACATAAAAGTGCTACGAGTCATTTTCTTAGCATTTTACCTTGATAATTACTTAAGAGCTCAAAATTTTAAATAACAATATCCGGTCGTATTGGTTTCAACGATAACCAGTTTCTTGAGGCGTTTTGGACCACTGCAAAATTCCTGGTTAATATATTTTGTGTAAATGATAATACACTCGAAATTTTGTTAACTACTTACTGTGGCCTTGCCTTCGTGTCACCTTGCTCTCGTGTAGTGCAACCTTGCCCCTGATGGATGTATTCAAATGGTGTATTGCTCCTACATCACATGAACGATTAACTTAGTGATGAGCCTCAGCAACAGGCAGAGATGTTCCGTGTGCTCGTGTCAACAGTTCCTAGGCGCCTATCCCGCTCTCCTTCACTCTTCCAACCTAACCACACTCAAATTGATCCTTATTAAATCTGAGCGCCAGCCTTATATTTACGAGCACGTGTTAGCAAAAAATATGTAGTCTTGTGTGAACACAATTGTCACCAACAACATGAGAGGAACTTTACCACATGACCTGGTCAACCCGCCTTCTCATGTAGTATGCCGCATTTTGACGCCAAAATCTCCAACGGACCAAAAAAAAAAAAGGTGTACAATAAATCACAGCGACTTACATTCACGTTTTCTACGCGTAGTCAACAGGTTAGGTTAAGATGGGATAGGATGGGTTAGGTAAGGTTCGAGCCGTTTAGTGCACCATTTTCTGTCTGTTGTGGCAACTGGAGAGGACGGGCAGATCAGGTGGGGTGTTAGTGTAATATTAACCAAAAGTGCTGTTTCCTGTCATTTTTGGATTAGCTACTGATGACAAAGTTAACATCCCGGTGTTTGGCACACGAAGCCTCTTGGACTTATCCAGGTGTGTCCAGCTGCCCACTGACCGTTCCAAAGATGTACCAACAACTGTCCATTCCTGTCTACTATTAATGCTAGGTGTGCAGAGGCATCAGGTGTAAGAACACGCGAAGAAACGTCTCGCTCTGCACGAGGAATCGAACTTGGGTCCAATCAGTTGCGAGCCGGCTTCCGTAGCCCATTACAGGTGGTCCGTTATAGCGAGCATACCTCTGTACAGAGGGATTATAGACCTACAAGCCCCTATCACCACACATTTACTCCGCCTTATCTCCTCATGCGCGGAAAAGTTGCCAGCGCCTCAATTCAATCTTAGAATGTGAAAATTCTGAAAATGTTTGAGGACGAAGATATATGGATGATCGCAAGAAGTGTTTCAAACGGTGGATGGGGGGGGGTCTCAGGGTGCGGGAGGTGGAGCAAAAATGGTGGTGCTGGGCAAGTTGGTGGGCTGGCCGACCCGGCATCCATCATGATCTTCGCCTTAATCAATGGTATTAACTCTTTCAGGCAGCTCCTCTGCCCTTGTGGGTCACCGCAAATAAAACTGCAATTTCCTCTTCTACTTCTTGGCGATTGTTGACTTAAATCTCAATGGATGGTACAGAACAGGGGCGGCGAATCTACTTGAGTGTGTGTGCCCAAATTGTCAGCAATCTTTAAACAAAAATGATCTCGCGTGCCCCTGGTAATTTTGAGCCGCAGATTATGGTTTATTATTATTATTATTATTATTGTGTTATACATTTTTTATGGAAAAAGAGAACAGAATGCTTGAAGCATTTTTAAAGAAGTTTGTTAAAGCAACCTGTAACTCTTCTGAAATGTTTTAAATGGTACAGCTTTAGGAATTATACGCTATTAATAATTAGCAATTCCCGAGAAGTAAACTTAAAGAATTAGTAACAATAATAATGAACTTTAAGGGGGTAAAAAGTCCTGTTGCTTATTTACACACATATTTTGTATTTTACTATTAACAAATGAGATTTAAATAAATGAAAGCTTTTTAAAAGCCTGTTAAAACACTATTAATATTAATGATTTTAACAAGACACAAACAAATTATTTATAACCCGTATTTTATTTCATACACAACAAGAAATGTAAATTTGTAAACTCTAGTTCAATATTTTCTAGTTGAGCTCGTAAGTCAACTATTTAGCACCATCTGTGTGGCAGAATATTCATAAGGTCCTAACCATCACTCAGAATTCCAACACGAGAGTAAAAAGTCAATCCGTCGCTCTCTCTTATCAAGAGATAACAAAACTCCACAGGGAATGAGCTGGCTATATTAACCAACTCTCAAAAAACTTTACTCATTACACTGGCCTCTCGTAAATTATGAGGTGTCAGAAAATAATCTTACGCATCTCTGTTCGGCGCCTGAGTACCTCCTTTAAAAATATAAAAAACTATAACACAACACTTTGTCAAGCAAATTAATTCATATCTCACTAATAAGGCAAATTAATAACAAGTGTAACTCATACATTAATCTTCTTCCAAAGGATGTACCGCAGATGTATTCCTACACATTGGTACCCCCGTACCACCCTGTACCAGTGGTGATATCTCACTAATCATAATTCAGCCTAACGTGATGGAAGAACCAACCAAAAACACATCTTCTTTAGAAGATCAAACCGTCCAAAACAAACAATAAAAGTAAACCGGTCTTCACAGTACCTGTCCAGCCCGTCCTCTTCAGGTTTCCCAACGTAAATAAACGGTCGTACTAAAGTGCCCAGCTGTTCTAACCTGTCATCCTGGTGGTTGTACGACACGTTGGATTTTGATGAACTTCCAACTAGTATATGGAATGACCCGACGGTCTTGATCCAACCCGTCCTCACACTAGGCTATTTAAAGCAGCGGCCGGCCTCCCCCGACGTATTCATCAATTTTAACATACTGTGTATTAAAAAGTGGTTTGTTCGCATATATATAAATTAATATTATTAAGCATACAAATTATATGTATTGTTAGGCGTAGGGTAGGTGTTTAGGTTCTGTTGGTAATTATTTGTATTTTAAAGTACGTGGGTGAAGCATTTATTGCAACCTGTCCTTGACTCAAGTCCATTACATCCAGTGGTCGACCACAGACGCATTCATAGATGCGTCATGAATGAACATGCTGTTCATTCAAAACAGGAATTTCTCAAATATAAATTAATATCATAATATATTAGCATATTGTGCATAGGTTAGGTTAGGTGTTTAGGTTCTGTTGTCGATTATTTGTATTTGTAGTACGTGGGTGAAGAATTTAGAGCGTTGTGGTTCGAACAAAATTCGTCAGTGAAGCACTTGTTCTGGAAGTGTTCGGACGTCATCAGTTGTGAGTCGTGTGTAAACCGTTTTTCATTCACAGACGGGGTTTGGAGCGTGCTGAGATGAACTTTGGGTCTTTGTTTAGAGGACGGGCTGTTTATAGAATTGTGGTTCGAACAGAGGACGTGAGCAAAGCACATGTTCCGGAAGTGTTCGAACGTCATCAGTTGTGAGTCAGCCCGTCCTGCACAGTCGTGCAGGTGTACCCAGAGTCGTGCAGGTGTACCCCAAAGTACGTGCAGGTGCACTCACAGGGAATCAACCAAGTCCCGTAAGTACAGAGAACTGGATCACCACTACAATTTTGTCCCCATTGCTTTCGAAACACTTGTCGCTTGGAGAAAGAGTGCCACCATTTTTTTTTAAGGAACTGGGTTCTAGGATAATTGAAACAACAAGAGACCCTAGAGCTTCCAGCTTCCTTTTCCAGCGCCTCAGCGTGGCGATAGAGGTAAATGCACACAGCATTCAGGGTTCCTGCCCGCCATCTTGAGGAGCTGGAGGAACTCAATAACCTGTGATAAATAACTTTGTACCTTGTCTGTAACTCCTTTTTTTGTAATAAAGTTCAAATAAAAACAAAAATATATATTATTTATTTATATTAAAATCATAAAATAGTGGAAACAAATAATACTGATTTAATTTAATTATTCCGTCAGCACTAGGCTTTTAAAGTACCAAGCAAGAAGGTTACCTACAGTTACCTACACATATATATGTTCTACGAGAGCTTGCTAAGTTTAACAACTGTAAATATGACAATGATCTCGCGTCTCTGTACAGTCTCCTAGCCCCAAAATTCCCCGTTGGCCATTACTTACCCGGGAGAATGGAGTGTCCAGCCGTAGTGGCCAGTCCGTGCCAACACTGTGCTGGCCACGGCATAAGAACTCCGCTATCAATATGCAAATGGATAGGAGGGCCTGTCGGAGCGCGCTTTGTCCCCACGTGTTTTGCTGTGCAGCACAGAGCTATGGTTATGAATTAATATGCAAATCAAGGGATCGCCGTGAATAGCGTTGTATCTCATCACAGGAAAACAGTAGCACTGGGGTGTTGGGTGAGTATGACATTTCTGCCACACTGAAGCTGTAAACTCCTGTAGTTTTTAACACACCCAGTCTGGCTTTGTTATTTATATGAAACACTTCCGCCTAGCTATACGCAATACACGTCCAGAGAGGGGTGCGAGAAGTAGAATGTGTGTACTCACCTAGTTGTGCTTGCGGGGGTTGAGCTCTGGCTCTTTGGTCCCGCCTCTCAACTGTCAATCAGCTGGTGTACAGATTCCTGAGCCTACTGGGCTCTATCATATCTCCATTTGAAACTGTGTATGGAGTCAGCCTCCATCACATCACTGCTATGCATTCCATTTGTTAACTACTCTGACACTGAATAAGTTCTTTCTAACGTATCTGTGTCCCTGTGTATTCACCTAGTTGTGCTTGCGGGGTTGAGCTCTGCTCTTTCGCCCCACCTCTCAACTATCAATCAACTGTTACTAACTACTAACTAATTATTATTATTATTCTTTTTTTCCACAAACACACCCTCCAGGAAGCAGCCCGTAACAGCTGTCTAACTCCCAGATACCTATTTACTGCTACTGAACCTCACCCCAATTGACGAAAGAAGGAACAGAATTGGCATGATAATGTCGTATATGATTCAAAGTGGGTATTGACAGAGTTAGCCTAGGAAGTAACGTTCAAAAATGAAGAACTGTAGAACAATGGGACCTGGATAGAAATTAGAGATACACATGAGCCTCAGGTACTAAGTACTGTACCTCTCTTTCAGCATGTAATTTTTGAGCGTGTGGAACGACTTTGAAGTAGCAGTATTCTATAAAATGCATACTTTTAGAAGTAAATATGATTAGAAGCTTTAAACATTTCATTAAAATACCGGTAACTTGAAAAGTAGCGTAGGATATAACATTCAATAGTGTAACCATATTTACGTGAGTACACTCCCACATCACATCCTGGAGACAAAGTAAACAGACATTCTCTTTTCTACTGTAGCCAGTCAAGCGGCTACACCACTGCAGGGAGACCCTTCTCTTTGATCTTCACATCTTCATTTCCTGCCGTTGGCTCTGCACTTCCACCCTTACTGCTTTCAAACAAGAGTAAAGCTGATTAAGTTGAACTTCCAAAGTCTCACCCAGCAGCTCCCAAGATTCCACCGCTAAGCTCACACTTCTACCAGACACTAAAACCGTAAACTTGGTCCAAGAAAAGTGAACTGCTTGTTCCTCACTGAAAACTTAACCACCCTTCATATTCCGCCTCATCCTCTTGATACACGTCAGCAATATCAAGTCACATTCCACGATACAAGATTTTACTAAGATTTATTAGCTTTAAACTGTGTGTAATTGTAATCCAAAAAGACTCAACTTTGGAAGTGGCTTACCCATTCAGTTCAGCTGCATTTAATGTTATATTTTGGATAAAAGTTCACAATGGCTTATAAATCTTATTTACCAATCTATTAATAGCTTTCCCATTCACGACTTTTTAAACGTTCACAAAATTTTCCCAAATTTCCACAAAGAAGCAATTCCCGGTTGAAGCTGACACCGGCCACAGCGGCACGGGACAGCAACAAGCGATGTGATGATGACAACAACTCTTGCAAATTTCCTCTCACAAATCCTATCTCTCATTTCCTGAAATGTTTTGCTTCTCGCCAGTCCCACCTGTGCACCGCTGGATATATTATACTTCAATTAATTTCCCATCAGCGATGGAGAGCCACCGGACTCTGTTGTTCCTACTCGGATCTCTTTTACATATAAATGACTTCCTAGTTTTCACTCCACACATGACATGAATTCATTCAGGTCATTCGTATGGTTTTGTACCACATACTTCTGTCTCTCTCAAGACCGACGAAGTATCACGATGATCCTCAAATTCAAACTGCGCCTGATTGATAGCCTCTTATTTACTTGTTCACTTTTCGTTTTCATCCAATGCTTGTGGTGAAATAAACACGTTTATATAAATACAGGTTACAAGTACATATGTACAAAAGCTTACGTAATTTCGATCAGCCCTTGTTTTGATACCCATAAAAGCATATGTACCTTTCATTTCAATATTAATATGAAAATTAAACAAATTGTTAATTCTGGCGCCAGGTATCTATAATGTTAAATAAATGTAATGACTATCCTGCAATTAGTTACATCAGGTAATACGAAATCGACTAAAACCATGAACTTGGCACATTACAAAGGGAAGGTGTGTCCTGCACACTGCCACCAGGGTGCTAAACTACCCGAGATCGGTGACACGTCATAAAACCTAAAAAGAAGTTGGTCCAAATTTGAAGTAATTAAGCAAGAACATTTCGACATAGGCTGTTAAAATTCTCACTAAGTTGGATACAATGTTAACGTTTAATAAAGTAGGCTACTGGACAGTGTGCAATCCGAAGGCATATGATTAGGGTCGTGATGAGGTTATTTTTGTTTTATTGCACTGCAACCAATCGGTTTGATTATCGACATTCTCTTGGTTTATCTGCGTGATATATAGGTACATAAATTCGTATTTTTGCGAGTTAGAAAAAACCGCCATCCTCTAATAAAGTCAGTTCTTTTAATGTTTACACCAACTGTTTTGACCAAATTATGCGATCACGTCTTACCTTATCTAACCTTCCTTAATCTTAACCTACTTATAATGAAGGCGTGAATTTGATATTAAAGATTGTTAGGATAAAGCAAGCCTGGTCGTTGTATATACATTAATTTTAAGCCATATATTATTGCTAATGTCTAAAAATTAAAACATAATATACAACATTCAATTTCTGTCGCTCTTTAAACAGAACTAAGATATTAACATAAAATAAGCATAAGCACAAACCCCCTCATTAACAAAAAAGCGGCAATTGCAATGCCAGTTTGTGTATAGAAATACAATAAGGAAATTAAATTTCTCAGAAGTTTAATCTGGCTTCACTGTTCAAATACGGAGTAATCAGTATGTCGTTGCCAACCCTGACACAAGTGTTGATTCAGCGACTGCTTGTTTACTTCAAACACAACAAAATTAACTCACACAATGCTGAAAAAATAAATCGTATACAAATAAAATGTTAAAGGAAACAGTCTGAATATGTATCATTAAACAAGGACTTTAATGTCATGTTTACTGGGTGTGGGGTCGAGACACAGGAGGCTTGAGGCTATCTCCAGCTATATTATTTGCTGCGAATTAAAACTACAATTCAAGTTTTTGTGCTAATATATATATATATATTAGTATAATATATATATATATTATATAATATATATATATATATATATATATATATATATATATATATATATATATATATATATATATAAGTGCATCACCTTGTTATTGTCAAGGGTGATGCACTTATGAGGTTGGGCACAAAGAGATACATGTACAACGTTCAGGCGCAAGCGCACATCAAATGCACTCTTATGCAATACCATTAATACGGATATACTGTAATGACAAAGTACTACCTCACGAAATGCAAAAATTAAATTACAAAATCTTTACCAGTCAGTCAGGCTGTGGATCTTCAACGGGAGCAGACCGATGAGAATAATGGGAAAGGCGTCCTCTCTTATCAAGAAGTGAACCGGCAGACTGGAAACCTTAGCATGACCATCACCTTACAGCGGCACTCGCAGCTCTTTTATGAGTATACATAACCACGGAGGACCACTATATCCAAATGATGTACTTCTATCTCTCCTCGTCTCTACAAGTCGCCCGCTATAGCGACAGACACTGGATAGTTTCTCTCCCTGCCACTGTAATGGAATACTGAAGCTTTAATGCTTTGCTGTTTAATATTTTACATTAATCCCTATTTATGCTTTGTTTAAAAACCAGGACAAGCCTCTTATGTGCGCTGTTCGCTTAGTTGTGCATGTGTGCGTAGAAGGATGTGGGGTGTGTTCATGTAGGATCTACATATGTGGCTGGTTGTGTGCTCACCTAGTTGTACTTACGACGGTTGAAAATGCTCAAAAAGTCGGACTCAAACTTCAATCGATTGGTGTACAGGTTTCAACACCTATTGAGCTCTGTTATGTCTACATATTCTGTATATTATACTGAGTATATTATACTGATATATACTGTATTCCTCGGGATCGGCTCAGGACCCTCCTAGGATTCTTATTTACAATAATCCTCAAGAGAACAAATGGAAATTATCAATACAATAATTCCCTATAATAAGTGTAAATATCTGTAAGTTGTAACTATGACGTAGTTCAGTAATACAAAAGTATAAACAGAGTTGCGTAATATGCATGAAGAAAGTCACAATACGCGATACTTCGCTTGGAATTTTGACATACTTTTTTAAATATATGATAATACAACAACATTCAGCGGCCTTGTTTACGAGGACAATTTTGCAAAAGCAGTGTTTTGGGCGTCGGGAGGAATGAGAACCCATCCAAGTCCATAACCATATATTGAGTAAATTTTGCAAGTAGATAATTTGTTATTATCAAGGGTGATGCACGCCAATTGGTATCCCGGAGAGAAGTCTGAGCAAATTAAAGGCCTCCATTCGAAGGGAAGAAGCTCGAACGTAAGCCCTTCAGGCTCCACCCCTGGGACAGAAGCCCGAGTGTAAATCCTTCAGGCTCCGCCCCTGAAACTGACGCCCTTCAAGCTCCATCCCTAGAACTGAAGGCCGAGTTCAACCCCTTTACTCCAGGTTCAACTGTTATGGCCACGCTCCTGTGCCAGGTAAGTTACGGGCTCACCATAGCCCGTGCCCGTGCTACTTGGAACATGTTCGAGTAGCTGAATAGTAGCCGCCGCACCCCCCCCCCCCCCTCCTTTAGACGACAACAGGCACAACACAAATGCACTCGTCTGGAGCAGCGACAGGCGAGACAACACAACATATAGAGTCTAATTTGTCACAATACTTAGGATATGCTTAAGGGGTGGGAGGAGGTACGTAGATGTCGAGCTGATCTGGAAAAGTTTATCCGATATTTTACTTATATTAATTTTTGTACAGTCAGATTTGTTGGTGCAGCCAAGGATTTCCGCATTAAATTTAGGATTATCCACAAGCCGAGTGGCTCTGTTGAGTATTGCAGTTCAGTGACGAATGAAGCCTTTGTATATCGTCAGGTTAGTCATCAATACCGGCCATGATTGTGCGAGAGTAAATATATATATATATATATATATATATATATATATATATATATATATATATATATATATATATATATATATGCTGGTGAAAGTCCTGAACCTGCCATTGGAAGACTCTCAGTGGGAGCAAGGACTGCATGGGTTGCATTGCGTAAGCACAAAGGGCTGGCATGCAAGACACAACGAGTCAATAACATCATCAAAAGAAGCCTCGTCTCAGCTCGGTGCCCTGCGGAGAGAGAACCTCGCATCTTAGGGGACCATAACCCGGATTTCCCCGCACTTCGCCCTGATGGCATCACCATATACTCCTGGAAGGGGGGGAGGTAGACAGTTGGTGTGGGACTACACATGTGTATCCACCTGGCAGACACTATGTACACCTCGGAGCTGATTAAGCAGGTGGGGCGGCCA
>WNGS01158745.1:8260068-8279477 GCA_020271785.1 Procambarus virginalis | reverse complement strand
AAAAGTTCCAACTTGCCAATCATATCCTAAGGTCCCAACAGCCGTATCATAACCCAAATTCCAACAGTATGTTTCATCTCCAAAGAACCCAACTGCCCTTTTCACGCCATAAGGGTTCATCAACCTGTTACACGACAGCCCTCATCGGCTCTATCACACTAGGGTAGGCTTAAAGTTTTGCAATTTATTGAGGGAAAATGATACAGCTGGGCTTTGAATTTTTGGTGTCAAAGTTGATTGCAATGTGTGTTTCAGTTAATTTGACAAATAGGACACAATTGATTGGTATAAACAGAAGGTTTAAAGTACAATAATACGCTCACGAAAATTGGATTTTGACAATATTGTGACAGAACAGTTCGTAACAAAAGCAAGTCCCACAACAAAAGAGAGTGCTGGACGCCTGATGAGTGTGTACGTCACTGATGACGCCTCTTTCAGTGGGGTCTAGACCCCTGCACCGGCATGATTATCATGACCTCATAGTAACATCTCACACTACATATACAACCCCCAATATTTTACCTCTTATTTTAGTTAGGTTAGGATGGGATAAGTATGTTTACGATAAATTGAGCTGGGTTTGATTGGGTTGGGTTGGCTTGGTTTCGGCTGGGTTAGGTTGGGTTGGGTTTCTTTATAGGGTAGCAATGACGAAGAGCAGTACATACTTTTCTTAGGTCTTGGACCCTACTCCTTCATATGCTACCGCAGCAAAGTGGCCCAATTATTTATTACTGAACCAAGCAAGAACTTCAGGCATGGGGAGAACCTCGAGGACGACCCGTGTACCGAAGTGGCTGCAATAGGCCTAAGTCGTGAGGTTGGTGCGCCAAGCACAACAGGACTGATCACCATAGCCCGCACTCTCGCTTTGTCACCCACCACAAATGCAACTGTTTTGCCTAACCAGAAACACAAGAACCCAAGCAACCTACCCAGACCATCGAGGCCGATGCATAGAAAATGTCAAAATTGTGGTACTTTATTTTTTCAAATACGTTGCATTTTTTGCAGATTTATCAATTCTGCCAAAAAATGCGACAGCTTGGGTGAGAGGACGGGTTGATGATCACAAATCATAACTGTTGTATCTCAAAAGACCCAACAGCCCCAATCATATTACAAAATCCTAACAAACATCATTATATAACTAGGCCACGTCAACCTTTATAACTCTTGAAGCGCATTTATGCGTTGATTCACGAAGTAACGCGGTTATCATATAGGCTGTGCACCAGACTTCTCGCCAGCCTAGGCTGTGCACCAGACTAAAAAGAACACCAACTGCTCACTATTAGACCCACATATCAAGCCAATTCAAAAATTATATAATTATCTGCCTACACACTGAAAGAGCTCAGAAAACTAACACCACTCACCAACGCTATTTCCAGCAGTAAAACAGAAATTGGGTAAAATTTGTATTCTAATTATTCCAATTTGAAACACTTAGCCAACACCTGGCTATAAAATGACACGATGAGTGATTATGTCTCTGGCCTGATAAATGCGTCCTGCCATCACTTCCACTTCCATCATCCATCACTGGCGTAGACTACCTAGCGACGTCTGGTAATTAATAACAATCTAATTTCTATTAGTCGAAATTTCCCCAATGAAGCTGTTACCTTGAGGTGGTTGAGAGGATCAATGTCCTCACGACCTGGTGTCTGACAAGGTCTCCTGGGTGGTGGTTTGTAACTTAGCAAAAATAAGTTTTGTTTTGTTTTCTGGTAGATACTTCTACATGCAATAACTAGAGAGGAATACATTAATAAAAGTACTAGTTTTAATACTATTACTACAATATAGCCTACGTCTAATTTGTGTTACCTCTATTTTCACTATACAGAATATATTTTATTGTTTTGTTTTATATTCGCATTTTATTTTTTATCCAGTATTACCGTTTCCGATGACTATCTACATTTCAGTTGGTACATATCCGAGCATAAAAAGTTGGATGTATGGTAAAAGCGAGTGAATTAAATCATGGGCTTCACGTCCACAAAAATGACGGTCAATTACTGAATACAAATACCTCACCAAAGTAACGTTCACTCGATATAAACATGCACACAGGCAACCACCCAACCATATAAACCTCCGATGAATACACCCTTCCTGCTATTTTTCATAGTTTTAACCTACTTCGTGACACTTGCAAAAATATATCAATATATATACTTTCACAACAATAAAACATATCGGTATTCATTAACAAGATCCTTTCCACTACATAATAATACATTATTAACTTGATAATGAGATTGGCTTTACTAGGACAAACACCTAGATTAGTTTATGAAAGACAAATTTTTGTACATAATATACTGTGCTTTTGCAGCAATTGGGACGAGTCAAAAGTTCTACAGTATATCATATATCATAAATTATTAAAGTAGTGTAACACTATACAATAGTTTTATGTGCAGGATCACAAAAGTTTACCCCGCACAAGTTTAAAAATATACTCTCGGCGAGGCCAAATACACATGCTACACGGAGGGTGCATTTGAATTGTTCCAAATTTCTTTGCATATCATTTACATTTCCTGTTTCCAGACTTTTTGCTCGCCCTTTGTACATTAAAGCTGGTAGAAGCCATCCTCTTACATCACTGTGGTACTGAAGACTTCCCCAGTAACTGCTACATGACATCACTGCTAAGTGTTACCTCACAAGGTGCCCCGCCCACTCTCCCTCTGGAGTTACACTACATGTTGCGGCTTCCTCCTACACACTACTCACTCTTAACTCCTATGCTTTGCCATCCTCCTCCTCCTACACTACGTCACAACACTAAATTCCTCCATCACTCCAACAATGTCTTAAACTAACGTTGACCAGACTAAATTAATATATATAGTTCTTAAACTAGTTATAGCTATAGTTCTTAAACTAATATAAAACAGTAATAACGTTGTTACAGATAAGGTCACTATTGCCGCCACGCGCGATTAAGTTTTTGTTATCATAACTAGTTTGTTCATCAATCTCCCTTACCGGCATCACCACAGCCCGTTACACCCATTATCACTAACCGCTACAAACATTACCACCTCCACTAACCGTTACATATGGAGTCCAACCACCACCCGGTCGAACTCGACATCCACTATCCGATATAAACATCCCGATATAAACACTAGCCTATTATCACTAGGCTGCAAATACTATTAACTTTATTATTCGTTACAAACAATTCCATTTCAACTATCCGTTGTTTGAGAAACTGTTCACTTGAGACAGTTAAGCAAGTCCCAGCTATGTCTGGGTACAAGTGACAGGATGAACAACCCAGCGGGTTTTCTTCCTATTAAGGGGGGGAGGGGATGTTGTACATGCTGCTATGGCGGTGTGTCCACTCACAGGATGAGTGACGCTGCCCAATAAACTCGCCCCTCGTGCCAAATTTAAACAAATTTATTATCCGTTACGAACCCCACAACTACTACCCCTTAACAACCAACAATGCCCATTTAAAACACTGCAAGTAACCATTACAGACACCACAATGGCCTTTTACAGATACCACCACTACCAAATACAAACATCACTACCTAATACAAACGCCACCAATAATCATTACAAACACAACCATTACCTATCAACACAACCATTACCCATTAAAAATAACCATTACCCCTTATAAACACTAGCATTACTCTTTACAAACACTACAACTAGCCATTACAAGCACTTCTAGTACCCATTAGAAACAATAAAATTACCCATTAGAAACACTACATAATTAAAGCTATTATCTACTCCCTACCCATGGTTAGGTTAAGTTAGGTTAGGGTTCGTTAATACAATGTATTATTCTCAAATATGCGAAATATGAAATTCGAAGACTATTTGCGTATCCCATCGAATATCATTTACAGAAAACTAAATTCTTCAGAACGTTTCAAAGAAAACAAGTTAAGCGTACTTATATTTTAAACCAACAATTTATAATACAAGAAAGTTATAACTTGAGAACATTCTCAAGTTATACAAGATGTTCTCCAGTTTACAAGTAGAATATTATTGGAACCATAAGACCATTACAAATATCTAGATAATTATCCAGGAGTTTAACCATGGCGGCTGACCAGTCATCATGATCACGTTACTCTGAGAACGGCCAATTAGGTACACCCACCACTCAAACCTCGCAGAAACTCCCTCTAGAACACTTTGGGGGAAATTTGACATCAGTGAACAATTCTCTACCGCTACATCTAACAGCCGTACACTCTTAAAAGAGACTACAGGATATACAATTATTTTATGGGAATGTATTTATACAGTACATTCTGAGCCCATTCTGTGCTTCAGTAATCATTTCCACTTCCGCCCTCGGGATAGGTATGGGGTGCATAATAAATGACAAATATAACGTATCCAGTTAGTTTAAACAACAAAGTGCACTAAAATAACATAAATATTCTCGGGCAACTGATTAAGTGCATATCAAGCTTGATGATAAACTGTGACTTCTCGCACCCCAGGTTCATAATCAAGTATTTAGGGAGAGTTAGTTTAGTTTAGCTAGGCTATTTGTCAATTTCTCCGCAAACGGCACCCGCATAAAAATATTCACATTCTAATATAAAAATATATAAGACCAAATTCCACTACTGAACAATACATTATTATTGACGATTCTAAACTGCAGAAAGACTTCAACACACAAATACAGAATAGGTTAGCTTCATATTGACCATAAATACCCAAATGGAAGCATTATATTTATGAATACATGACAAAAATATGCCACTAAATATTACACATATGTAATTTAAACTGTAAACTCGAGGGTTTAAAATGTTCTTAATTGAGAATATTATTTAAATAACTGTGATTTCATGTCAGACGAGCTTTTATAATGATCTTAACCCATCTTCCTGAAAAGATAGTACAATACTTTTTTGTAACTATGTGGTCAAACGTACCAAATATGTAGTAATGGAGACCCAGTAAGCCACTTTTTGAATTATTTTATTTATAGTACGGAAAAAATCAAGGTAAAAACAAATTTAAATATTCCTAGGACTAGTATGGCACATATGTGTACTACGTTAGGCCTTAGATAGTGTATCAGGCCTAGAATGGTTAGGTTAGGTTAGGTCTTATTAGTAATATAAATATAAAATATTTTCCGGTTTGTCCAAATTCAATAATCCAAAAGTCAACTTTCCGATGGTCCATCACGACATATCTGTACTTTCAACCACATATATAGTTACTATAAGTACTTTAATTTTAGGAGGATGGGTCGAATAATCTATATCCTCAACTAACAGTTTCAACTCGACCAGCCATGATGTCACTCTTAAGTATGGGTGCTACTGCCCCATTAAACTCTTACAAAAAGACGTGATACCTCTTGAATCAATCACTGAAATTGCTTCTCAAGTAGCCACCTCTCTTATCTACTCTAGTTCAATAATTGATATATTTTAGCGTTCCATGATCATTGGTCGATCCTTACTCGAAAATGTTTACACCCACAATCATATTAGCCAATGGGAATGTTTCCAAGGTCAACTGACCTAACCTCCTTGTCCAAATCCAATCAATCCTCCAAAAATTACGGAACCCTAATTACTGTGGATGCAATGACCAGTTCACGGACTGTTGTACTAAAAGAAAAGTTTATGTTTTGCTCTAATGAAATCCTTAAGTGCATAACAGTCATGCTCTTCGTTCTCAACTTTCCAGTGGCCATAGGCTCAACCTGTGCTCTCATTAGTACATTGCATTTTGGCGAATAAATACACAGAAGTGGCACTAACGTGATATATATCAATGAGATAATCAACTGCAGCAATAGATTTTCTTATTGACGTATAAATTCCCAACGGCAAAAATATGATATACTATAACTCACAGCGGTTTGTGATTGAATTGACGGGCTCTAATGTTTTCTATTCGTGGGTATTCGCTTAGATTAGGTTCATGCAATTTAGTACATTATTTTTGTGACGTTGTGATAACTGGAGAGGACGGGATGGGGTCGCCTGGTTAGCTGTGCCCATCTGGGTTTCCGTTCTCCTCAACTACAGAAGAGCATGCCTGTGCCTGAAAACAAAGCCTGATTGCACTTTGAAAGTAAAACTCCCTCTTAAGTTATACCCGGTTGAGCGTGCAGCCCTTTCTCTCGATTTTCCACTCCATAAAATATGTTAACTGGTTTGCTTAACCAGAAATGTACGAACCCAAACAATCCAGCCCGTTCTCCCGAGCGTTCCCAACGTCATCTAAACTGCTTGCCCAAACCTAACCTACCCGAGCATCCACGAACAGGAAAAGGGACATCACGCCAATTTCGCAAGTCGATACAATTAGAACATCAATTTTTGGCCTTAGAGAAATTATACGTCAAAATCCAACCTGTTCAGGAGAACAAAGTTGAGCAATCAGTCTAACCTATCGAAGACGATGCATAGAAAACGTCACTATTAATTAAGGGACTTTCATTTTCACTAATACATTTTCCAATATGCATACAATGATTACAATAACGTGACTGAATAAATGATGACAAAACCACAACTCAAAACATGGGGAAGAGACGACGTTTCGGTCCGTCCTGGACCATTATCAAGTCGATGTCTACTTGGCACGGCTTGATAATGGTGCAGGACGGATCGAAACGTCGCTTCTCCATCTTGCAACCCGTCCTCGACTCAAGTCCATTCCATCCAGCGGTCAACCCCACAGACGCATTCATAAATTTTAACATGCTGTTCACTCAAAACAGGAATTTTCTCAAATATAAATTAATATTATAATATATTATCATATTGTGCATATTTAGGCATAGATTAGGTTAGGTTAGGTCAGATGTTTAGGTTCTGTTGGCGATTATTTATATTTGTAGTACGTAGGTGAAGCATTTACAGCGTTGAGGTTCGAACAAAATTCGTTCTTTAGGCCTAGGGTAATTACAGACCTTTCCCAGGATGCAACCGACTTCCACGTATCTGTTTACTGCAAAGGGAAGGGAATTATCAGGAGAAAGCGTCAAGCCATTACGACTATAGCACTTGGAAGTGATCACTATAAGGATTTGGGTAAAGGCGAAGGAAAGAAATGGTGCCCAACCACTTGGACGGTCGGGAATTGAACGCCGCCCCTGAGGGAGACTAACGTCCAGCCCGAGTCTACTGTAAAGTGAAGAGGCTTCAGGTCTTTTTTACATTGTGAGATTACCCTTTCTACGTCGCCAATAGAATAGTTGAAACGACAGCCATTTAGCTTGATATTACTTTGATTAGGGCCTAGATTCACAGAAGTCCAGCTACCAGAACAATGGAGAACGGCTGGTTAAGAGCCCAAGCCAATGTTGGATAGGATTCCTTGTCTTTGCTAAACCACCAGCCACCCACGCTCCCAGGTCTGGACATTCAGCAATCTAGCGGGAGAATCCAGTGACCATTCCTAGTTCATGTTTGTAATAGCTTAGTTTATCTTATCCCCAGCAGCCAATTTGGGTGCCAACAGGCATCCACCAACACAGCGTGCTAGGCGCCAGCAGAGCGCATCATACCCCGCCTCCAACCCCCCACCACCACACATCGTCAAAGGATGTCATGTGACAGATGCCAGAGGAAGATAGACGCCAAAGTGAAATAAACTGGGCAACTACGAGAATGAGTTGTTTGCCACTCTCGCCTATCACGAAGCATTCGGGCAACAAAAGTAATTCTCCTTTCCGATCTAATCCTTGTGTAACCTACACGGAGACAGGAACGTGTTCTAGCCTTTTGCTGGCAAGCTACACAACGCTATGGTAGAAACCAACATCAGTATTTTCACCACGACTAAAGTTAAAAGTAAACTGAGCTACGACAATATTAGCGACAAAACAAGCACCGATAAGACTGTCATAAGCAGCAACGCCGACGCCAGCCGCAGCAGTAGCCTACTATCCAAACGAAAATGCACCACCACGACCACCTGCAACATACCATTCTTCCGTCCTATCCCAAATCTTGTCCTCATATCCCTTCCAAGTGCTCTATAGTCATACTGGATTGGCGAATTTTTTTTTATAATTACCTATACTTACCAACTGCAAACCATTAAAACGAAAACGCACCAGTGATTACGACAGGAAAACAGACGGTAGCCAATATTATCATCTTGCTTCAGCTACCCGGAGAGCATAAATTTTCAGACTGCTTTAACCGCAGTAATTCAGAGAAATATACTTTATACGAAAAAGATTTATCTTAGGCCTATAATATACCCTTATAAATTTAAACATTTTAAATTTAAAATCTAATAAAAAATTTTCATTGTTGGGTAAAATTATAAATAGGACAAAGAATTTTTTTTAAGGTCAGCAATTCCAAGGAATTTACTGTGTAACTTCCATTTAAACTAAGTTCACGCCTAGAACTTATTCAGCCAATCATAGGCTACGTTATTACAAAATCTCGTACACTGATACAGCGAGTTACTAATGGTCATTAACGAAACCACTGTTGTCATCTTCGGTAATACTGTACCATTATTTTAAAAAGACACTCCTTCAGACCCCAGCGATATCGTTGGAGTGAGTTACTTGGCAAAGGTACAAGCCGCAGGACGGTTCCCCCAACGCATATTTAATCTAACCCAACCGAGCCAACACAGCCTAACTAAAGGGGGCATCAGTTCCAAATATGCCCAAATATACAATAAATGAAAACTAGTTCGATTTCAATCAAACTTTTTTGACGAGTTGTATATGAAAAAGGTTTCATCTAGTCCAAGTCTCAGAAATAGGAAGGGAGAAAAAAATATTGAATTATGTGTCAAAAATGTTCCAAAATGGTCAAAAATTAACATCAAACACAAGTGTCAACTGAAATCATGTTTACGACTCTCAGCTATCACAATAGCATATAATAAAATATTTAATAATTAGTTTATCCCAAGAAATTAATTAAAAAAAATTATTTTTTTTTCATTTTTTGTTCTTATTTGTTTATCGGACGATTTACATGAAACTTATACTACTGACTTCACGTAAGCCTATCTGTAAGGTGCCAATTTTGGAGGAAATTGGTTGATGTCAACCTCAGCCACAGATGGCAGCACCTTAGACTTTATTTTTTACTTATTTATTTTCATGTAGCATAAGCGTTCTTATAACGCTTACATTTTTTTATTAAATTTATTTGAAACTTACACCTTATATGTAGTTTGTTTCTACAATCTGGTTCGAGTTTTATTCTAAGTTCATTTATTGATTTTATAATAGTAATAAACATGCTATATTTGTATATTTTTTTTTGAGGGGGGAACTTTGACTATTTGTATTAGTAAAACTAAACATGTTTTGGAAAATCCGCTGTATCAGGTCCTTTATTATAAGTTAATGTGATAGAAGAGTGTCATAGAAATGATTTCATTGAAACATGTGGTTGAAAATAGAGGTTGAATATGTGTAAAAGTCGCTGAAAAAAAAATTCTCCCTTTCTATTTAGGCTGCAATACTGAAGCTTAGAACAATTGCAGCCCTTTTCATATACAACTAGTTAAGAAAGATTTGTTGACATTGAACAACGTTTAAAAAACTTACTGATAGCCCCTTAAGCTATCATCCTAACCTAACGATATACTGTACATGTTTTTAACGATAGGAAACCCGAGCTTTGTCATAATGTCTTACCTACAATTTGATTATACTCCCTTGGCAAGATTCCTGAACTCCGCGCTTCGTCTTGTACGTCTTGCGTGAAAAGAAGGAACTTCACAAGGCCAGAGATTGCATTTTTATTATTATTATTATTTTCTACCACAGACGTGGCCACACTTTAAAAGGCAACTTGTCAAAATCATAAAGGGAACCTGAAAAAAAAGGATTCCTACAAACTACGCCTTATCTCCAAGTGTTTTATACTAAACCCTGTAAGCGCTAATTCGCCCCACAAGCCAGCTAGCAGAAGTATAAAACGGGGAGCGCGATAGGCCACTTCACTGGTGGACTGCTTGATCCAGACCGCAATGGTTATGCGAGCCGCGAATACCAACAAGCAGGTGGATCAGAAGATTGAAAACGTATATTGAGTGAAGTGGAGCCGAGAGGATAAGGAAACAACCTTCAAAGTCAGTCTCTACCAAGACGCACAGTGAAGCATCTCAATGGATGACCTAAAACAACTGATAATTTTCAACAAATCTACACGAGAAAACAAATACGTGTCAACAAAGCAGCGATTGGTTTCATACAATTATCACCACCACGCAAATAAATGGTGAATTAATGAAAATAAAAACTACATCAGACACATATTATTATTATTATTATTACTGTACTATTATTATTATTTAACAGTGAGAAAAACCACTAGGGCTATGGGTGGACGCGAACCTACGACCCCGGCATTGCCATTAGCGTACTCTCCCACTATGACTTGTGAAAGAATACAACGCGATTTTTACTGTGATCACAGAAGTCTGTGTAGAGGAGCACGCGACTGGCAATGCCAGGGTCGTAGGTTCGCGTCCATCTCATAGCCCTGGTGCATTTTGTCAATATAATAATAATAATAATATTATTGATAATAATAATAATAATAATAATAATAATAATATATATTATTATTATTATAATAATAATAATAATAATAATAATATTATTATTATAATCAACCAAAGAGGTTATTATTATTATTATTATTATACAACCAAAGTGGATCGAGTGGAGAACCTTGTCCCGATTAACGTTTTTTTTATTAACAAAACTGTGTAACCTTGGATAATAAAGTACAGTACATAATAACAAATGGGGTGACAGAAGTAATACTCGTGTGTATTTAGAGTTAAACGACAAGTTTGCTCTATTATAATATATAACTCCTGAAATATATATATATATATATATATATATATATATATATATATATATATATATATATATATATATAAAAGGGTACCACCTCTGGTGCAACTGCAGCGATCCACAGCCTCGAAGGGAACACAGAACATTCAGAGAAAAACTTGCCAGTTTACTCTGAATACGTATGAGTGTTCACTTCTCCTACCACCCTTTTTTTTATGTTGTACACTTTATTATACAAGGTTATACAGTTACATATCTGATTGTTTACAAAAGGAGAACATTAAGAGGAAATAAGGGGAAGTTTGTTTCCTAGAGACTGTAGATTTCTTCGAACTCCTCCGACGCTGGGGCAGAAACCGAGGATGCAGCGGACATTTCCCCTCTGGATCGCTACACTGAAGCGCTGGAAGAGAAAATTTGCCGCTCAAAGGTCTCTTGTAGTGTCAGTGAACCTGGAACTAAAATCCTTAAGAAACCTTCTTGCGCTCTCTCCCCATGGACCTTGGGTCTCAGATCCTATTGGAACGAAGTTGTACCGGTGATCTATTTCCCTGTACTTTGTTGACGTGTCTCCTTCTCTGTGTGTCGCTGCGGCTCCTGCTTGGCCGATAGAGAGGTTGATGTATGTGGTTGCCATGGTGGATACGCAAGTGTAGTCCCATGCCAACTATCTGCCACCCTTCCAAGGACGTAGTGTGATTCCATCTGGTCGGCCGGCAAAGATAGCAAGGTTACGTTCCATAGATTGCGGGGCTCTCTCTCTGCTGGACATTGGGCAGAGGCAAGGCTTCTTTTAATGTCATTGACTTCGTCGTGTCTAGAGTGCCAACCGACAGTGATTATATATGATTTCCAGTGATTATATATATATATATATATATATAATATATATATATATATATATATATAATATATATATATATATATATATATATGTGTGTGTGTGTGTGTGTGTGTGTACTCACCTATATGTACTCACCTATATGTGTCTGCAGGATCGAGCATTGACTCTTGGATCCCGCCTTTCGAGCATCAGTTGTTTACAGCAATGACTCCTGTCCCATTTCCCTATCATACCTGGTTTTAAAATTATGAATAGTATTTGCTTCCACAACCTGTTCCTTGAGTGCATTCCATTTTCCCACTACTCTCACGCTAAAAGAAAACTTCCTAACATCTCTGTGACTCATCTGAGTTTCCAACTTCCATCCATGTCCCCTCGTTCTGTTACTATTCCGTGTGAACATTTCGTCTATGTCCACTCTGTCAATCCCTCTGAGTATTTTATACGTTCCTATCATGTCCCCTCTCTCCCTTCTTCTTTCTAGTGTCGTAAGGCACAGTTCCCTCAGGCGCTCCTCATACCCCATCCCTCGTAGCTCAGGGACGAGTCTCGTTGCAAACCTCTGAACCTTTTCCAGTTTCATTATATGCTTCTTCAGATGGGGACTCCATGATGAGGCGGCATACTCTAAGACTGGCCTCACGTAGGCAGTGTAAAGCGCCCTAAATGCCTCCTTGCTTAGGTTTCTGAATGATGTTCTAACTTTTGCCAGTGTCGAGTACGCTGCTGTCGTTATCCTATTTATATGTGCCTCAGGAGATAGATTAGGTGTTACGTCCACACCCAGGTCTCTCTCGCGCGTCGTCACAGGTAGACTGTTCCCCTTCATTGTGTACTGACCCTTTGGTCTCCTATCTCCTAGTCCCATTTCCATAACTTTACATTTGCTCGTGTTGAATTCCAATAGCCATTTCTCTGACCATCTCTGCAACCTGTTCAGGTCTCTTGGAGGATCCTGCAATCCTCATCTGTCACAACTCTTCTCATCAACTTTGCGTCATCCGCAAACATCGACATGTAGGACTCTACACCCGTAAACATATCGTTAACATATACAAGAAATAGAATTGGTCCCAGTACCGATCCTTGTGGTACTCCACTTGTTACTGTTCGCCAGTCCGACTTCTCGCCCCTACCGTAACTCTTTGGCTCCTTCCTGTTAGGTAGTTCCTTATCCATGCTAGGACCTTTCCCCCTACCCCGCCTGCCTCTCGAGTTTGAACAGCAGTCTCATGTGCGGTACTGTATCAAAGGCTTTTTGGCAGTCCAGAAATATGCAGTCTGCCCAACCATCTCTGTCCTGTCTTATCCTCGTTATTTTATCATAGAATTCCAGAAGGTTTGTTAGGCACGATTTCCCTGTCCAGAACCCATGTTGATGTTTGTTCACAAACCTAACGTTCTCCAGGTGCGCAACCAGTCGTAGCCTAATTATTCTTTCCAGTATTTTACAGGGGATGCTTGTCAGTGATACAGGTCTATAGTTAAGTGCCTCCTCCCTATCGCCTTTCTTGAAGATCGGCACGACATTTGCCTTCTTCCAGCAACTGGGCAATTCTCCCGACATAAGTGACTCATTAAAGATCATCGCCAGAGGCACGCTGAGGGCCTGCGCCGCTTCTTTTAGTATCCACGGTGATACTTTGTCTGGTCCTACTGCTTTAGATGCATCTAGAGTTGTCAACTGTTTCATTACCTCTTCTGCTGTCACCTCTATATCTGATAGTCTTTCATCTAGGGTAACCCCTTCCAACAATGGGAGCTGCTCGGGCTCGGTAGTGAACACTCCATGGAAACTGGCATTCAGTGCCTCACAGATTTCCTTGTCATTTTCAGTATATGCCCCCTGCCTTCCTTAGCCTTGTCACTTGGTCGTTCACCGACATTTTCCTTCTTATATGACTGTGTAGTAGCTTAGGTTGTTTTTTTGCTTTGATTGCAATATCGTTCTCATAGTCCCTTTCCGATGTTCGTCTTATGTTAATGTAATCGTTCCTAGCTCTGTTGCATCTGATCCTGTTGTCCTCTGTCCTTTGTCTTCTGAACTTCCTCCACTCCCGCCTGCTGGCCATTTTTGCTTCCTGACACTGTCTATTAAACCAAGGGTTATTATATTCCTTCTTATTTTTTCCCTTTACTGTTGGTATAAATCTCTCTTCGGCCTCTTGGCATTTCTGTATGACTAGGTCCATCATATCTTGGACTGTTTTTCCTCTAATTTCTTCCTCCCACTGCACTTCTCCCAGATAGTCCCTTATCCTCCTATAGTCCCCTTTCCTGTAGTCAACTCTCCTTTCCCAGATCTCTTGTCCCATCGTCATAAGTTTGAATTCCATCATGTAGTCAAAGACTAGGACACAATGGTCACTGGCCCCTAGAGGTATTTCATGCTCCAAATTCTCGATATCTTCTACGTTCTGGGTGGTGAAAATCAGGTCTAATAGGCTCGGTGCATCTCCTCCTCTTTCCCTTGTGTCTTCCTTCACATGCTGTGTTAGGAAATTCCTGTCTATAACATCTACTAATTTTGCTCCCCACGTTTCGTCCCTCCATGGGGATTCCTTGATTCCCAATTTATCTCTCCATGATTTAGGTCCCCCATGACCAGCAGCTTCGCTCTCATTCTGTGGGCTAGTGTTGCTGCCTTCTGCAGTTCATCTATGCATGCCTTGTTGTTGTCATCATACTCCTGCCTGGGTCTTCTACTGTTTGGTGGGGGATTGTAGATTACTAAGATCACAATCTTCCTCCCATCTACTGTTAGAGTTCCATGTATGAAGCTTGTGCTCTCATTGGTAACCTGATTTCCCAGTCTTCAAACTGCCATTTCCGCTTTATTAGGAGTGCCACTCCCCCTCCCTGTCTCTGTGTCCTCTCTTTTCTTATCACCTTAGTTCGGTGTGGTGTGGTGTGTGTGTGTGTGTGTGTGTGGTGTGTGTGTTGTGTGTGTGTGTGTGTGTGTGTGTGTAAATCACGAAAGTTAACACGTGGGTGAAAAATGTGACAATGTCAGACCACGGAAGAATTGAAATAGGAATTTCCTTAAGATTTTCATATTATAATAATACATCTTCAGAAGGGTGACATCTTCACCCTTCTGAGGTGTATTATTAAATTAGAAAGTACGAAATCAAGCTTACGACTAATAAAAATAATGTAATTAAATATATTCGATTAATAGTGCATACTAAGCAAAGACTTTTGAATTCCTCACAAATAACGGTTAGTTTTTATTTGTGAAGAATATTTGTGAACACAAATCTAAAATGCTCTGTAACTGCACATCCATTAGACCTCTCTTGCACATTTTGCGTGTGACACTGTCAGTGATATTCTCTCAAGGTCTAACATCACTGGGCCAAATACTATACTCGAGAAAAACCATCCTCCTGAAATGATGATAATACTTTTAGAAACTACTTGGTCGAAAGTACCAAGTTTCCAGTTTGTTCAAATCAATAATACAAAAGTCAGCTTTCTGGTGGTCCATCACTACATGTTGGTACTTTCGATCAAATAGATAATATACAGTATATACTTTCATTTTAAGAGGATGGCCTGTCAACACAGCATCGCAACAAACTCCTAGCAGAATGATTAGTGCACTATTTAAGACGAATAATTACTTTATTTACAATATTATAACCACCTTAATAAACTCGATACAGAGCAACAAATTCTTACCAGAATGATTAGTGCACTATATAAAACGAATAATTACTTTATATACTAATATTACAACCACCTTAATAAATTCACTAAACTAAAAGCCTCATTTAACGGTAATAATTCATAAAATATAGCAAAAGTCCATGTATAGTTTCACCGTGAGAAGTTGCTTCTTGCAGGAGAGTAAGGAGGGTTTGCTGCCTCGGCCACTTCGTAAGTCTAAGCCTCATTCCAGGTTCCCAAAAGACTGTGTGGTGTTGGTGACCAAACACTTAGGTGGCGTTTTGAGTAACAATTTTTTCCAATGGCGTGATGAGATACCCTCATAACCCAGATGCCAAACAGGCCCTGAGAACTTGGAATGGGGTATGGATTGGCCAATGCCTCCAATCCATCGTATCAACGGAAAAATTTATACTAATTATAGCGATAATTATCAAATATGAAAACAATGATAACTAATGATAAACACTTTGATCAATTACGGTACGCGGTCAGACGAAGTCTCTTAATAAACCACAAACGAACAGCATCCCCGAAAACATAATGCTTCAGTTGCCGCTAAAACTACGGAAGAACTACAGTAAGAAACTTTATCAAATACACCAATTAATCGATATCTGAAGCAGCTGGAAGCCTCACTCCAGTAACAATTGTGACAGTATAGTAGTCCATATCATTNATGGCAAAAGATAACATAATGTTTGAAAGGTTCCTTAAAGAAGTCTGTTTAAAAACTAACCATAATAAATATAGACTATGGTCTGTTTGTTTATCGAATCAGGGGGTGGCACTACGTGACGCGTGCCAGAAAATTGGATCGCGTGCCAAAATGGGCACGCATGCCGTAGGTTCACCACCCTCTACTCTATACCAAAAACTGACCTTCTTCAGGGTGTACCCACGACAACTGTCTAACTCCAGGTACCTATTTAATGCTAAGTAAAGAACAAAATCTGGTGTAAGGAAACGTACCTAAATGTCATCTGTGAGGGAATCAAACCCAGAACCTTCAGATTATGAGCCTTCTGCGCCACAGACCACGCAACTTACTCCGTTTATACGGGAATATAAAATAAACCGGAGGATGGCGGGTAAGGGACCCATTACATTATGGGAGGAAGGAATAAAGAGTGGCTGTGGGAAGAGTGAGAGCAGCGAGGACGCATCTGGCTACGACCAACATAACCCTCTGTGTGTGTGGACACGAAGCACTTATCCAGCCCGGCATAGCAATAACAAGAGAATTTTGAGCATGCTAAGTTACAGAGATGGATGGAATTGAATTTATGGTAGGTGTTAAGGCTCGGACGGGTGGGGGGGCAGGCAGGCAGGCAGGCAGGCAGGCAGGCAGGCAGGCAGGCAGGCAGGCAGGCAGGCAGGCAGGCAGGCAGGCAGGCAGGCAAGCAGGCAGGCAGGCAGGCAGGCAGGTAGGTAGGCAGGCAGGCAGGCAGGCAGGCAGGTAGGCAGGCAGGCAGGCAGGCAGGCAGGCAGGCAGGCAGGCAGACCAGCCGGCCAAAGGAATTGCGGAGAACCAATGTGGAACAAACTCCAAATACAGAAAAGTGGTAGGAGAGGAAACGACCGAACTATAGGCCGACGTTACTAGAAAGCATTCCTAGTAAGTTACTCGAGACACATCAGGAGACTAGTAGAACACCTGCAAATAATTATCTCTTATCTAAACCAATATTACCTGGAGTTCACATTGGAAGGGTTCCAGGAGTCCTGCTCCCCGAGCCCGGTCTGGGGCCAGGCTCGGCTTGTGATAACTTGGCCCAAAAGGCTGTTGCTTGGAACGGCCCGTAGGCCTACATATCAACTACAACTCGGTTGGTCCGGCACTTCTTGCAGGAACCTATTTAACTATTTTCTAAAGAAGTCCACCTTTGTTCGGCAATGGGTTCAAGAAAGAAAAGTTAAGCCGGACAATGAGGTAAAGTTTTATGACACAATGGCAGCACTTAAAACAGTAGTAGGAGGAGGAGTGGGCCAACTGCATCATCCTTGACACTCGGAGACCATGACACCATTCCATACACGAGACCATTATATTAGTCTAAGAAAATACAACTACTGTTAAAGTATTTGGAAGGCCAAGACATTCACTATTGGGTAGGCAGGCACTATAAGAAAATAAACGTCAGTGTGGCTAACGAACAAGGTGTTCGTTAGCCAAGGAAGAATCGAAGAGTTCGAACAAGGAAGAATCAGTATTAGGACTAAGGCATATTATTTGCTGTTAGGAGCACATTTCAAGGCGGTCTCTATACACAGCTTCAAACGCAAATGCGATTAAATACACGAAGAATATCTTTCAGTGCACTAACCTATCGATAGCTGGAAAAGTGGGCTTAAAAACATGATGCTCGACACTGCAAGCACATCTAAATAAGTATATTTAGTACAGATCACACACAAAAAGAAGCTGTATAAAGTTCAAAGGTTCGCCACCAGACTGGTTCCAATCCTAAGATATAAGATACGAAGGGCACTGAAACTCACGTAAACGGCGGAGAGAAGAAAGAGGTGACATCATCACGACAAAATATTCATGTCAACAAGGTACTGATGACTATGTTGACCAGACCACACACTAGAAGGTGAAGGGACGACGACGTTTCGGTCCGTCCTGGAACATACTCAATTGACTTGAGAATGGTCCAGGACGGACCGAAACGTCGTCGTCCCTTAACCTTCTAGTGTGTGGTCTGGTCAACATACTTTAGCCACGTTATTGTGACTCATCGCCTGCATACTGATGACTACTTACATTATGTATGGAGGAAATGCTCAAGACGGATTTTAGCTAGCCATTCTTGCATTCATTGCATTTGATGCCTGTTTTGATAACAGCTAAACAACAACAAAGAAATCTGTCGAACGATACGTCATAATCACCCGTAATTGGCCCCCTCATCAACCGGGCTGTAATTCATACGTTAGACTGCGAGCACCGGCGTCTAATAGCCTGGTTAACCAGACCACCAACCAGGAGGTCTTGTCAGAAACCGGGCCGCGGGGAAATTGATCCTACGAACCCCTCAAGGTAAAGTAACCCCAACGTAGGCACTCGCTAATCACTAGGCATATCTTTGATTGTGAAAAAAAAGAAAAAAGAAATATAAACAAGGATATTTATTTACAATATATATAAACATGGATAAACATATTTACAATATATATAAACATGGATAAACATATTTACAATATATATAACATGGATAAACATATTTACAAGATATATAAACATGGATAAACATATAAACAAATATCCTGGCTGGATATTTGTTATCTGGGGAAACACACCCACAAAGAGATGACTTGTTGACAAACTATATCCTGCCGAAGTCTGATCTCTGGTACATGAGCTGTTGCTACATGCTATCTTGAGGTTATCTTGAGATGATTTCGGGGCTTTTAATATCCCCGCGGCCCGGTCCTCGACCAGGCCTCCACCCCCAGGAAGCAGCCCGTGACAGCTGACTAACACCCAGGTACCTATTTTACTGCTAGGTAACAGGGGCATAGGGTGAAAGAAACTTTGCCCATTGTTTCTTGCCGGCGCCCGGGATCGAACCCGGGACCACAGGATCACAAGTCCAGCGTGCTGTCCGCTCGGCTGACCGGCTCCCTGAAGCTGGAACGTGCTACACCTATCAGTGTTTCCTGTCTCCCAATTTCCCGATGTCGGGGGCAGGAAGCCTGTTAGCCTTGTCAAAGTCCCCTAGGTAACGAATGACCTTTCTCGGGACGCCCATTTACTGCTTTGTTAACGGAGGCATTAGTTGAAAAGAAACGTGCCCAAACGACTATGTCTTGTCGCTAGAATCGAACCTGGGACATTTCGGTTGCCACCCGACCACGCTAACCACCGCGCTACAGCACACTACAGTTCTAGAAAGTGTTTTGTGTTCTTTACTTTCTACATTATTGTTAACGGTATGTTACTTACTGACCTCTGAGACTATTTCATAATAAAATATATGTGTAATGAATGTAAGGAAATACTCATACCCTGTACGGGTGGTTAACAAGTGGAATGCACTGGAAGAAGTTGTGGAA
>WNGS01158745.1:8241806-8258934 GCA_020271785.1 Procambarus virginalis | reverse complement strand
GTCACCTCCAGCCACAAACGAATCTGACCTTAAAAGTCAGATTCGACAAAAAAAAATCGAAAGAATAATTAAGCTATATCTCAACAGGTACAACAAGGCTACTAAACAGGACATAAAGAGCTAGACCTTACTTCCCCGTAGTCACTGGTAGGTAAACACAGAATTTCACTTAGTAATATATTTTGAAATATACCCACAGTACTCTTTTAATACGTCTTCCCCACCACCCCACGCCAATCGTCCACAGATTTGCAAAGAACCTTCCACAGGTTCAACAAAGAAATGAATCCCGAATCAAAGCTATCCATTGGAACAACTGCTACTTCAGATTCCTATAGTGCAGGCTTATATTGTATATCTATAAGAGTAGTGTTTGTCCCCCCCCCCCCTCTTCCAACCATGTTCTCACTTGTGGACTCCTACAACCACGTTCTCACCTGTGGACCCCTCCACGAAAATATTTCGAGCTAGCAAAATTAACTGCAAGCATTACTGCAACAAACACACACACCCACACACACCACACACACACACACACAACACACACACCCACACACCGCACACACACACACACACACACACACACACACACACACACACACAACACACACACACACACACAGGAATCTGTACACCAGTTGATTGACAGTTGAGAGGCGGGACCAAAGAGCCAAAGCTCAACCCCCGCAAGCACAAATAGGTGAGTACACACCACACAGTCATGTGTCACCAGCCCACATTGTTATTCTCAGCTAAACTGCTTGTAAATAATAACAGGAGACTTCAGTTCAATTGTTCATAATACTGCTAGCTGTCACTGCGGGAGTCTAACGACCGCACATGACACATCACACTCACAAACGAGGCCCTTCGACCCTCCGCACCGGCCTCTTTCCCAGATGCTGTCATGATCACTTCTCTCCCAATTTCTTAACATAACATTCACACCCTCTTACTCCTGTTAAATAATATATATATATATATATATATATATATATATATATATATATACGAAATCATGTAGGTTCGAAACGTTGTGTAAATTTATAATAAGTGTAATACATTCTACAGTTAATTATTTATTTTAGTTTACCACAAAAAAATGACATTTGGAGAAATCCTCTTCCAATTAAACCAAGATGCAAGAGCACTGGTCACAGGGAAAGACGCTACCAGGAAAACTGCCTGAGGCTACCAGGTTTACCTAGCCTTCAAGCTACCAGGACACTGCCTGAGACTACCAGGTTTACCTAGCCTTCAAGTTACCAGGATACTGCCTGAGACTACCAGGTTTACCTAGCCTTCAAGCTACCAGGATACTGCCTGAGACTACCAGGTTTACCTAGCCTTCAAGCTACCAGAAAAACTGCGAGTTCAAGCTTTCTTAACTGGAATCCCGAGAATTTTGAGAGGCAGCATTTTGCAGGGGTAATAACGTGAGATGTGAGTGCCTGGGAAATACCTCCTGCTCTCTCAGACAGGAAAATAATAACAACATATTAAAAGCCCGCATGAAACAAGTTTCCTAGCGAACGCTAAATACTGCCCGCTGTTATACATTGATAATACTTCCTTCGTTATTGCTCGTGTGTACATTCGTTAGTGCTCAAGAGTATTTATTTATTGAAGTCTCTTAATTATAGTCTGTTGATTATATTGCTTTTATGTGATTTTATTTGTTTTGATCAACGGAGATTCGGACCCCGGCCTCAAACGTTGAAGACCGTGAAAAAATAAACAGCTAGTGTATACATAATATTTGTTAACTTTGGTACTTTAAGATTTTCTAGGATGGAGCATCAATTCACCTAAATGAACCCAGACTTTAATGGACTCCAACGGGGCAAACATTAAAATAATGAACCTGGATAAACTCATACGAGGCTAACTTGAGACACTTGGGACATTTTGACTTTTTCTTAAATTCATAAAGTGAGACTAAACGAGTCTACTTCATGAAAGACCTACTAGGTCTCTACCTCATGAAGTAGAGACACCTACTAGGTCTCTCTACCTCATGAAGTAGAGACCTACTAGGTCTCTCTACCTCATGAAGTAGAGACCTACTAGGTCTCTACCTCATGAAGTAGAGAGACCTACTAGGTCTCTACCTCATGAAGTAGAGAGACCTACTAGGTCTCTACCTCATGAAGTAGAGAGACCTACTAGGTCTCTACCTCATGAAGTAGAGAGACCTACTAGGTCTCCATTTAATGAAACTGATTCACCTGCTTAGTATAATCAAAAACATTATTCATGCTTTGTCACAGAGCAAGAAGGACATTACAAATTAGATAAAGACATTTTCAAAGAGGACATTACTCCTTTTCACAACTAATTTGCATACCTAATGTGAAATGTATAAATATTTAATGGTCACAGGACATGCTTTTTTAACTAGGCAATTCTCTAAAATGTTTAGTGTGCAACGTTGTTAAAAAGCTTCCACGGTTGGAATTTTTCAACTTCCCTCAACAGTGAAGAAAAACATAAGAAATATTGAAAAGATTCTTGTTAGAATCATTAATCTTACCCTTTCGGTCATATTCAATATATATATATATATATATATATATATATATATATATATATATATATATATATATATATATATATATATATATATATACGCTGTACTAAAAATAAGAAAGGTTATCTTTGTTGCATTCTTTCTCGGAGCCGCCACAAAAGTGTAAAATGCTGACTCTCTTAGTACAAAAGTCCATCATTTGTCCATAACATCCACAGTTGCTACAGGCACAACCATTTTCAGATATCAAGTTGAACAAAGATATAATCGCCCCCCCCCCCCAACATCAGGTCGAGATTTACCTTGTCAATTCTTCCGCCTGACAAGTGAATTTAATAACCTTTCGTTCGTAAATACCAGATGATGGGACGGGAGGAGATATCCCATTAATCAAAGTCTTACGGGGAATTCGAATCGATACTCGCGGTATGCAGCCCGTTCTTTAGATTTGCCACTCCGTAGAAAAAATACAGCTGATTTGCCTAATCAGAAATGTACGAATCTCAGCAACCCGCCTAACTAATCGCGGCTAATGAGTAGAAAACGTCTATAATACGGTGCTGTAATATGCATTTAAAACGGATTAATCGACTGCGTCAAACATACAACGCATTAGGTAAGAGGACGGGATATGATACAGGTCTGTCCTTCCTCGCCCGCTACCTGAGCGATATAAGTGCGAGGTGACCGAAAAACAAGTTATTGATCAAGTAAATAACAATTCATTCCACATTCCTCTTCTTTCTTCTTATTGTTTCACACTTATTCCCTCCTTCGTACAAATACACAAGGAACATCTAATGTCTTACGAGAGAACACGACAAGTAATGTCGTCTTACCGTCTGATTTAGACGCTTGTAATTGCCTTCAACATCTCACCAAGTTGGGCAAGTTTACTTTTGAGCAGCTGTTCATCTCCGTTATTTCCGGAAAGTTTCGGCTACATCATGATTAAATTCTCATCTGTATTTTACATCGGAAGTCAAGACCACACACAGTCCTCCACCACCATGGAATTTTCATTTATTGTGTAATAAACATCAGGGATTTCTTATGCGTGCGCGCGCACGGACGCATGCACACACGCACACACGCGCGCACGTGCACACACACACACACACACACACGCAAGCACAATTAGGTAAATACAATTAGGCAATTACGTAAATACACACGCACTGGAAGACAGAAGAGAAGGGGGGACATGATCACAACCTACAAAATCCTCAGGGGAATCGACCGGGTAAACAAGGATAAACTATTCAACATTGGCGGGACGCGAACAAGGGGACACAGGTGGAAACTGAGTACCCACATGAGCCACAGGGACGTAAAAAGGAACTTTTTCAGTGTCAAGAGTAGTTAACAGATGGAATGCATTAGGCAGTGATGTGGTGGAGGCTGACTCCATACACAGTTTTAAATGTAGATATGATAGAGCCCAGTAGGCTCAGGAACCTGTACACCAGTTGATTGACAGTTGAGAGGCGGGACCAAAGAGCCAAAGCTCAACCCCCGCAAGTACAATTAGGTGAGCACACACCTTTTCAGGACTTTTGTTAGGCCAAAGCTAGAATATGCAGCGGTTGTGTGGTGCCCCTATCTTAAGAAGCACATCAACAATCTGGAAAAGGTGCAACGACATGCCACTAAGTGGCTCCCAGAACTGAAGGGCAAGAGCTACGAAGAAAGGTTAGAGGCATTAAATATGCCAAAATTAGAAGACAGAAGAAAAAGAGGTGATATGATCACTACATACAAAATAGTAACAGGAAGTGCTAAAATTGATGTGGAAGATTTACTGAGACCTGGAACTTCAAGAACAAGAGGTCATAGATTTAAACTAACTAAACAAAGATGCCGAAGAAATATATGAAAATTCACTTTCGCAAACAGAGTGGTAGACGGTTGGAACAAGTTAAATGAGAAGGTGGTGGAGGCCAAAACCGTCAGTAGTTTCAAAGCGTTATATGACAAAGAGTGCTGGGTAGACGGGACACCACGAGCGTAGCTCTCATCCTGTAACTACACTTAGGAAATTACACAACGCCAAAATTATGAGAAGGATTAAGACAGAGGAGGACAGCTTGAGGGTTTAAAAAGACCTGGACAAGTTGCAGGAATGGTCGAACAAATGGTTGTTAGAGTTTAACCCAAGCAAATCTAATGTAATGAAGATAGGTGTAAGGAGCAGGAGACCAGATACAAGATATCATTTGGGAGATGAAATACTTCAAGTCAGAAAGTGAGAAAGACCTGAGGGTTGATATCACGCCAGACCTGTCCCCTGAAGCCCATATCAAGAGGATAACATTAGCGGCATATGTCAGGTTGGCTAACCTAAAAACGGCCTTTAGAAATTTGTGTAAGGAATCTTTCAGAACTTTGTATACCACATATGTCAGACCAATCCTGGAGTATGTGGCTCCAGCATGAAGTCCATATCTAGTCAAGCATAAGACTAAACTGTAAAAGGTTCAAAGGTTTGCCACCAGACTAGTACCCGAACTGATGGGGATGAGCTATGAGGAGAGACTACGGGAATTAAACCTCACGTCACTGGGAGACAGAAGAGTTAGAGGGGACATGATCACCACATACAAGATTCTCAGAGGAATTAATATTGTAGATAAAGACAGACTATTTAACACAAGAGGCACACGCACTAGGGGACACAGGTGGAAATTGAGTGCCCAAATGAGCCACAGAGACGTTAGAAAGATTTTTTTCAGTGTCAGTGTAGTAGACAAATGGAATGCATTAGGAAGTGATGTGGTGGAGGCTGACTCCATACACAGCTTCAAGCGTATATATGATAAGAGCCCAATAGGCTCAGGAACCTGTACATTAGTTGATTGACAGTTGAGAGGCGGGGCCAAAAAGCCAGAGCTCAACCCCCGCAAACACAACTAGGTGAGTACACACACACACATACACACAATATTCAGAATTCAGAAGTTTGCGACGAGACTCGTCCCAGCGTTACGAGGGATGGGGTATGAAGAGCTCCTGAAGGAACTAATCCTGAGGACACTAGAAAAAAGAAGGGAGAGGGGGTGGTTGTGTAGTGTGTGGTTCAGTCAATATTTTTCAGCCACGTTATTGTGACTCCTCATCTGCAAAGGAAGAAGAGGGATATGATTGAAACATGCAAAATACTCAGGGGGATTCACAGAGTGGAAATAGACGAAATGTTCACACTGAATACTAACAGAAAAAGCGGACATGGGTGGAAGCTTGAAACTCAGATGAGTCACAGAGATGTTAGGAAGTTTTCTTTTAACGTGAGAGTAGTAGAAAAATGGAATGAATTTAAAGAGCAAGTTGTGGAAGCAAACTCTATTCATAATTTTAAAACTAGATATGATAGGGAAATAGAACCGGAGCCATTGCTATAAACAACCCGTGGCTAGAAAGGCGGGATCCAAGAGTGAATGCTCGATCCTGCAGGCACAAATAGGTGAGTATTTGTACACACACACACAGACTAATTTCATTGACAAGTATTCCGTGTCAAATGCTGGAGAAAGTAATCAGTTCGAGAATGAGAGAGTATCTGAACAAATTCACAAGGGCCGTGCCGAGGGTTCGAACCTACGTCCGAGAAGATCCCATCTATATCTACGTTGATGCATCACGTTATTGTGGTTTCTCTGTGTAATAGAGTATCTGGTTAGGTCCAACTATATGACAAAAGGTCGGCATGGATTTAGAAAGGGAAAAGTCGTGCCTGACAAACTTGACTGTGTTTTATGACAAGTTTACTAAAATATGACAGGAAAAACAAGGCTGTGTAGAGTATTCTCCTAGATTGTCAAAAACCATTTGACATTGTTCCTTATGAAAGACTGTTGTACATGATGAAACAGTTTATGCATCTTTCAGGGACGTCTCCTGAGCGTCCACAGGGACGAGAGATGTGTGGGGTGTTCAGGCAAGTATTGCATCATGCCTCGAATTTTACTAGGGTATTCACCCAGTATTTTCTTCCCTGGGACTCAATGTATGTCTCAGCCTCCCACCATGATCTTGGCTAATAAACTGTTCAATAAATATAAAACTAAGCATAATTGAGGAAAGATATACAGGTTCCGTAAATGAACACGTAAAAGCTTGATGAATCCTGACCCCTGTTTTTTCTTCTACGACACCCAGATGTCCGTGGCAGGAAGGTGGGAAGATAGCAAGGGTCTGGCCTGATAAGAGGGCCAGGTGATATTACAGTGGGTCGTCCCACAACGCAGTGTGCTGGGTTAGGGCCGGGGACGGACTCTTGACGCAATCGCTGCGCCAGTTGTTGTTGTTATAGATTCAGCTACTCGGAACAAGTTCCAAGTAGCACGGGCTATGGTGAGCCCGTAACTTACCTGCCACAGGAGCGGGGCAAGTAGCACGGGCTATGGTTAGCCTCGTGGACAGGAGATGTCTGACACCAGGCTATCTTCCCTCTTGAAGACCATCTACCACACTTCCACAATTACGGTATTGTTGACACTCACCCCCTCTCGCCTAACGCCTGTAAACAATCCCCCCCCCCTCCTCCCTTCCCGACAATGACAGGAAAAACAATTAACATAACATATATAATACGGTTGGAGGACGTCACAAAAATACGAAAACGTCAGTGACCTGAAAGGTCAAGCCTTGTATGAAATGAATATTTTACTGTGAATACCACAAGCATAACTTGACTGCAATGTTGAAAATTCACATGACTATCACCTTTATGTATTATTGCCCACTTTAATAATGCCCTTCTAGTGACCTAGGGGCTTATGATCCCCCCCAAGTAGTTCAGGGGGCATAAACACTCACGCTGATTGATTGATAAAGATTAAGCCACCCAAAAGGTGGCACGGGAATGAATATCTTGTAAACTCACGCTACAACAGACTCGGCCACCTCAAAGCATGACCAAACACCGAAGGTTGTTGTCTTAGCATACTAACAAGACTATGTTGACCAGACCACACACTAGAAGTTGAAGGGACGACGACGTTTCGGTCCGTCCTGGACCATTCTCAAGTCACAAGCGACTTGAGAATGGTCCAGGACGGACCGAAACGTCGTCGTCCCTTCAACTTCTAGTGTGTGGTCTGGTCAACATACTTCAGCCACGTTATTGTGACTCATCGCCTGAATAACAAGACTATGTCGACACGTCCAGTCTAAACCACACCACCTGAAGAGGTCAGCCTCAACAAGGGCACCTGAACGAGGCCACAACGGACAACCGGTGCCGCCACTACAACGGGTGACTTGCTGGCTTTCATTTGAGTCCATCAAAGGCAACCTATCCATTACTTGTTAAAAACATGTACTAGCCTAGTTTTTTTGCGTGCGTGGGAGCGTGCGTGCGTGCGTGCATGCAAGGGAGCGAGTGTGGGTGCGAGGGAGCCAGCTAGCGTGCGTGCGAGGGAGCGAGCGAGCGTGCATGAGTGCAACTCTGCCTCACCTACCCCGACCGGGCACACAGCTTCTTGAAGACATGGGTGCACTCAATTTAAGACGGGAGACATCTCCTGTCCACGAGGCTAACCATAGCCCGTTCTTCTTGCCCAGCTCCTTTGCCAGGTAAGTTACGGGCTCACCATAGCCCGTGCTACTTGGAACTTGTTCCGAGTAGCTGAATCTATAACAACAACAACAACTCAATTTAAGCTATCGTGTCACGCCTATAATCTTAAGTCATACTCTAGAGAGCTACTTCAAAAGCACCAACAGGGAAGCGGCAATAATATCCCGCCCCCCCTCAACCACCACTGATTCTCCATTTATCCCGATGACAGGATAACAGTATCTTATCCTCCATATCCCTGTGGGCATGCAGCCTCTTCTCTTGATGTACCACTCCGTAAACAATCCAACCTTCTAATCTAACCAGAAACGCAAGTACCCAACCAACGTACCCAGGCAATAGTCAGATGCAGAGAGATAACGTACATATGTGTAAGCCGTTATTTACCATAGTAGATTATATTTGTAACGTTCGTCACCATAACGCTAATTACCATTTAGGTGAGAGGACGTCTTGTTGTATGATCACTCAAGTGTATTTACAAGTTGATTTATTTATGTATTTGCCAATGTATTTCCAATAGGCTCAGGAATCTGTACACTTGTTGATTGACGGTTGAGAGGCGGGACCAAAGAGCAAGAGCTCAACCCCTGCAAACACACTAGGTGAGTACACAGGGGGGCCTCGTGGCTGAGTGGACAGCGCTCTGGGGTCGTAGTCCTAAGGACCGGGTTCGATCCCCGGCAGAGGCAGAAACAAATGGTCAGTTTCTTTCACCTTGTTGCTTCTGTTCACCTAGCAGTAAATAGGTATATGGGAGTAAGACAGCTGCAACGGGCTTCTTCCTGGAGATGTGTGTGTGTGTGTGTGTGTGTGTGTGTGTGTGTGTGTGTGTGTGTGTGTGTGTGTGTGTGTGTGTGTGTGTGTGTGTGTGTGTGTGTGCAAGAGAAATATATGTAGTAGACATAAAAGAGAAAAAATAATTGGTTAGAAACGCGGGGTCCAAATAGCTCGATTTTGCAGATACAAAAAGTAAAAACAAATAGTAAATACACACACAGGGAGGAGGGAAAAAAAGTAACGGACACAAGTAAACAATTTAGAAAATGAGGTAAAGTAGAAGTTAGGAGAGAGAGAGAGAGTTGGGGATGGTCATACGAAACAGTTGGAAAAGAAAGATGAAGATAAACACGAGGATAGAAGGAGGTGAGAGAACAAGAAAAATTGGAGGAATAATGCTAAATAATTTATTTGTTACACAGACAATTAGGTCATTAGCACCAATTCGCAACATTCGCCAAACATTTGGGTTGGCTTTGCAATCACCGCTCGATCTCCTTACCGAACATGAACAATAAAACCCATCAGCGATAGTAGAGTTTTGTGACCCAACAGGACACTTAGTCTGTCTCCTATCATTTGCATAGACCAGGGGTCTCCAAACTATGGCCCGCGGGCCACATCCGGCCCGCCACATAATTTCATCCGGCCCGCCAAACAAATCCCTGTGTGGTGGCCTTGAAAAAATAATTATCGTACGAATGGCATCGCAGAATTATTCAAAGCTGGGGCTGCTGACTGGTGGCGCTCAGCCCGAGTCAGTTTTCCTCTCTCTCGATAGTGTGACGCACAGATACTAGTACTGGTAGGTATGTGTTGTACATTACAACCAATCAGTTGTGTATAACTGTATATTGTGGAAATTAAATTACTGGCACTGATTTGTTTTTTTTTTTTTCATTTTTTATTCCTTCGGCCCGCATAAATATGGGAAATATATAATGTGGCCCTTACATTGAAAAGTTTGGAGACCCCTGGCATAGACGATAGGGTTTCACAATTAAGTTGTAGGCCGACTTTAACAGTGGCAGTTTGGTGCACAAAACCAGCCCTGAGGCTCTTAGTTTGGGACCCAGGTCTCGAGGGCCAAACTTCGGACCAGAATAAACAAGTTGTCATAAAGTTATATAGTAGTCATGGTATAAAACTAATGACATGAACCATACAAGTCAGTCAATCTCACCTGACAGAATAGGTCTAAACAGTAAAAACTATACTAAGTGAAGCAAAGGCAGCTGTAAAGCCCATCACAACAATATATATATATATATATTATATATATATATATATATATATATATATATATATATGTTATTAAATATGACCGAAAAAGTAAGATTAATAATTCTAACACGAATTTTCTCAATTTTCCTTATGTTTGTTTTTACTGATGACGGTAAATGAAAAATCAATTCTCCAAAATTCATTCTTTATTTCTTAGTCTGACGCGACACTTGAACGCGTTTCGTAATAACTAATTACATTTTCAAAGACTTTTAGTTTTCACACACAACTATAACCTTAAAGCACTAAACAGTTCTTTACTATGCTATGATTTAAACAGCTTTCATCTTTCATTTTATACCCGCGTTTTGGGTGAGGTGATATGTTACAACAGTTTTTAATGAGGTGAACAAAACTTTCAACAAAGGACAGAACACGAAAACAATGGATATTAACTGGATATTAACTGGGTAAATTGAAGGTATGAATGGAAGTAACTGCGGAAGGGCCTATTGGCCCATATTTCTTGATGCTTCTATATTGGAGCGGGGTCTTGAAGTGGGTAGAATATAGTTGTGCATTAATTGACTGTTGATTGCTGGTGTTGACTTCTTGATGTGTAGTGCCTCGCAGATGTCAAGCCGCCTGCTATCGCTGTACCTATCGATGATTTCTGTGTTATTTGTTAAGATTTCTCTGGTGATGGTTTGGTTGTGGGAAGAGAGTATATGTTCCTTAATGGAGCCCTGTTGCTTATGCATCGTTAAACGCCTGGAAAGAGATGTTGTTGTCTTGCCTATATACTGAGTTTTTTGGGGCTTACAGTCCCCAAGTGGACATTTAAAGGCATAGACGACGTTTGTCTCTTTTAGGGCGTTCTGCTCCGTGTCTGGAGAGTTTTTCATTAGTAGGCTGGCTGTTTTTTTGGTTTTATAGTAAATCGTTAGTTGTATCTTCTGATTTTTGTCTGTAGGGATAACATTTCTATTAACAATATCTTTCAGGACCCTTTCCTCCGTTTTATGAGCGGTGGAGAAGAAGTTCCTGTAAAATAGTCTAATAGGGGGTATAGGTGTTGTATTAGTTGTTTCTTCAGAGGTTGCATGGCGTTCTACTTTCCTTCTTATGATGTCTTCAATGAAACCATTGGAGAAGCCGTTGTTGACTAGGACCTGCCTTACCCTACAGAGTTCTTCGTCGACTTGCTTCCATTCTGAGCTGTGGCTGAGAGCACGGTCGACATAAGCGTTAACAACACTCCTCTTGTACCTATCTGGGCAGTCACTGTTGGCATTTAGGCACATTCCTATGTTTGTTTCCTTAGTGTAGACTGCAGTGTGGAAACCTCCGCTCCTTTCCATGACTGTTACATCTAGAAAGGGCAGCTTCCCATCCTTCTCCATCTCGTAAGTGAAACGTAACACAGAATTCTGCTCAAACGCTTCTTTCAGCTCCTGCAGATGTCTGACATCAGGTACCTGTGTAAAAATGTCGTCAACATACCTGCAGTATATGGCCGGTTTCAAGTTTAAGTCGACTAAGACTTTTTCCTCGATAGTACCCATGTAGAAGTTTGCAAACAGGACGCCTAGGGGAGAACCCATGGCGACCCCATCTACTTGCTTATACATGTGCCCATCCGGGCTCAAGAAGGGTGCCTCCTTAGTACAAGCTTGGAGTAGTTTCCTCAGGATATTTTCTGGCATGTCAAGGGGAGTACAGGCCGGGTCTCGATACACTCGGTCCACTATCATCCCGATTGTTTCATCCACAGGTACGTTGGTGAACAGTGATTCTACGTCCAACGAGGCTCTTATCCCTGTAGCCCGTGTTCCCCGCAGTAAGTCAACAAATTCCTTCGGGGATTTCAGGCTGAAGTTGCACGGGACATAAGGAGTCAGTAAGCCGTTGAGTCGTTTCGCCAGTCTGTACGTGGGTGTGGGTATCTGGCTGATAATTGGCCGAAGTGGGTTTCCAGGCTTATGCGTCTTGACGTTTCCATACGCATATCCAGGTTTATATTCTCCAATAATCTTTGGCAGGTGGAGTCCGGATTTCTTGGCATTCACAGTTTCAATCAACTTGTTGACCTTTGTTTTCAATTCGAATGAATTGAAAACAAAGGTCAACAAGTTGATTGAAACTGTGAATGCCAAGAAATCCGGACTCCACCTGCCAAAGATTATTGGAGAATATAAACCTGGATATGCGTATGGAAACGTCAAGACGCATAAGCCTGGAAACCCACTTCGGCCAATTATCAGCCAGATACCCACACCCACGTACAGACTGGCGAAACGACTCAACGGCTTACTGACTCCTTATGTCCCGTGCAACTTCAGCCTGAAATCCCCGAAGGAATTTGTTGACTTACTGCGGGGAACACGGGCTACAGGGATAAGAGCCTCGTTGGACGTAGAATCACTGTTCACCAACGTACCTGTGGATGAAACAATCGGGATGATAGTGGACCGAGTGTATCGAGACCCGGCCTGTACTCCCCTTGACATGCCAGAAAATATCCTGAGGAAACTACTCCAAGCTTGTACTAAGGAGGCACCCTTCTTGAGCCCGGATGGGCACATGTATAAGCAAGTAGATGGGGTCGCCATGGGTTCTCCCCTAGGCGTCCTGTTTGCAAACTTCTACATGGGTACTATCGAGGAAAAAGTCTTAGTCGACTTAAACTTGAAACCGGCCATATACTGCAGGTATGTTGACGACATTTTTACACAGGTACCTGATGTCAGACATCTGCAGGAGCTGAAAGAAGCGTTTGAGCAGAATTCTGTGTTACGTTTCACTTACGAGATGGAGAAGGATGGGAAGCTGCCCTTTCTAGATGTAACAGTCATGGAAAGGAGCGGAGGTTTCCACACTGCAGTCTACACTAAGGAAACAAACATAGGAATGTGCCTAAATGCCAACAGTGACTGCCCAGATAGGTACAAGAGGAGTGTTGTTAACGCTTATGTCGACCGTGCTCTCAGCCACAGCTCAGAATGGAAGCAAGTCGACGAAGAACTCTGTAGGGTAAGGCAGGTCCTAGTCAACAACGGCTTCTCCAATGGTTTCATTGAAGACATCATAAGAAGGAAAGTAGAACGCCATGCAACCTCTGAAGAAACAACTAATACAACACCTATACCCCCTATTAGACTATTTTACAGGAACTTCTTCTCCACCGCTCATAAAACGGAGGAAAGGGTCCTGAAAGATATTGTTAATAGAAATGTTATCCCTACAGACAAAAATCAGAAGATACAACTAACGATTTACTATAAAACCAAAAAAACAGCCAGCCTACTAATGAAAAACTCTCCAGACACGGAGCAGAACGCCCTAAAAGAGACAAACGTCGTCTATGCCTTTAAATGTCCACTTGGGGACTGTAAGCCCCAAAAAACTCAGTATATAGGCAAGACAACAACATCTCTTTCCAGGCGTTTAACGATGCATAAGCAACAGGGCTCCATTAAGGAACATATACTCTCTTCCCACAACCAAACCATCACCAGAGAAATCTTAACAAATAACACAGAAATCATCGATAGGTACAGCGATAGCAGGCGGCTTGACATCTGCGAGGCACTACACATCAAGAAGTCAACACCAGCAATCAACAGTCAATTAATGCACAACTATATTCTACCCACTTCAAGACCCCGCTCCAATATAGAAGCATCAAGAAATATGGGCCAATAGGCCCTTCCGCAGTTACTTCCATTCATACCTTCAATTTACCCAGTTAATATCCAGTTAATATCCATTGTTTTCGTGTTCTGTCCTTTGTTGAAAGTTTTGTTCACCTCATTAAAAACTGTTGTAACATATCACCTCACCCAAAACGCGGGTATAAAATGAAAGATGAAAGCTGTTTAAATCATAGCATAGTAAAGAACTGTTTAGTGCTTTAAGGTTATAGTTGTGTGTGAAAACTAAAAGTCTTTGAAAATGTAATTAGTTATTACGAAACGCGTTCAAGTGTCGCGTCAGACTAAGAAATAAAGAATGAATTTTGGAGAATTGATTTTTCATTTACCGTCATCAGTAAAAACAAACATAAGGAAAATTGAGAAAATTCGTGTTAGAATTATTAATCTTACTTTTTCGGTCATATTTAATAACATATGTCTACAGGAAAGACTGCTACCAAATATACTAATATATTATATATATATATATATATATATATATATATATATATTATATATAAATATATAATTCCCCATAGTCTTGGTACCTCTAGGCCAGGGGTGGCGAACCGTGCTGAGAGCGGGTGTTCAAATTGGCAATGATCTTTAAAAACTATTTCGTGTGCCCATGGAAATTTTAAGGGCAAATTGAAGTCATAACTTATAATGTGATAATATTATTATTATTATATTTGTAGCTTACCATTCTTTATGGCAAAAGATAAACATAATGTTTGAAAGGTTTCCTTAAAGAAGTCTGTTTAAAAACTAACCATAATAAATATATTGATTATGGTCTGTTTGTTTATCGAATCAGGGGGTGGCACTACGTGACGCGTGCCAGAAAATTGGATCGCGTGCCAAAATGGGCACGCATGCCGTAGGTTCACCACCCTCTACTCTATACCAAAAACTGACCTTCTTCAGGGTGTACCCACGACAACACTCAAACTCTCAGGTACCTATTTAATGCTAAGTAAAGAACAAAATCTGGTGTAAAGAAACGTACCTAAATGTCATCTGTGAGGGAATCAAACCCAGAACCTTCAGATTATGAGCCTTCTGCGCCACAGACCACGCAACTTACTCCGTTTATACGGGATATAAAATAAACCGGAGGATGGCGGGTAAGGGACCCATACATTATGTGGAGGAAGGAATAAAGAGTGGCTGTGGGAAGAGTGAGAGCAGCGAGGACGCATCTGGCTACGACCAACATAACCCTCTGTGTGTGTGGACACGAAGCACTTATCCAGCCCGGCATAGCAATAACAAGAGAATTTTGAGCATGCTAAGTTACAGAGATGGATGGAATTGAATTTATGGTAGGTGTTAAGGCTCGGACGGGTGGGGGGGCAGGCAGGCAGGCAGGCAGGCAGGCAGGCAGGCAGGCAGGCAGGCAGGCAGGCAGGCAGGCAGGCAGGCAGGCAGGCAAGCAGGCAGGCAGGCAGGCAGGCAGGTAGGCAGGCAGGCAGGCAGGCAGGCAGGCAGGTAGGCAGGCAGGCAGGCAGGCAGGCAGGCAGGCAGGCAGACCAGCCGGCCAAAGGAATTGCGGAGAACCAATGTGGAACAAACTCCAAATACAGAAACGTGGTAGGAGAGGAAACGACCGAACTATAGGCCGACGTTACTAGAAAGTATTCCTAGTAAGTTACTCGAGACACATCAGGAGACTAGTAGAACACCTGCAAATAATTATCTCTTATCTAAACCAACATTACCTGGAGTTCACATTGGAAGGGTTCCAGGAGTCCTGCTCCCCGAGCCCGGTCTGGGGCCAGGCTCGGCTTGTGATAACTTGGTCCAAAAGGCTGTTGCTTGGAACGGCCCGTAGGCCTACATATCAACTACAACTCGGTTGGTCCGGGACTTCTTGCAGGAACCTATTTAATTATTTTCTAAAGAAGTCCACCTTTGTTCCGGCAATGGGTTCAAGAAAGAAAAGTTAAGCCGGACAAATGAGGTAAAGTTTTATGACACAATGGCAGCACTTAAAACAGTAGGAGTAGGAGGAGAAGGAGTGGGCAACTGCATCATCCTTGACACTCGGAGACCATGACACCATTCCATACACGAGACCATTATATTAGTTTAAGAAAATACAACTACTGTTAAAGTATTTGGAAGGCCAAGACATTCACTATTGGACAGGCAGGCACTATAAGAAAATAAACGTCAGAGTGGCTAACGAACAAGGTGTTAGAAGAATCAGTATTAGGACTAAGGCATATTATTTGCTGTTAGGAGCACATTTCAAGGCGGTCTCTATACACAACTTCAAACGCAAATGCGATTAAATACACGAAGAATATCTTTCAGTGCACTAACCTATCGATAGCTGGAAAAGTGGGCTTAAAAACATGATGCTCGACACTGCAAGCACATCTAAATAAGTATATTTAGTACAGATCACACACAAAAAGAAGCTGTATAAAGTTCAAAGGTTCGCCACCAGACTGGTTCCAATCCTAAGATATAAGATACGAAGGGCACTGAAACTCACGTAAACGGCGGAGAGAAGAAAGAGGTGACATCATCACGACAAAAATATTCATGTCAACAAGGTACTGATGACTATGTTGACCAGACCACACACTAGAAGGTGAAGGGACAACGACGTTTCGGTCCGTCCTGGACCATTCTCAATCGACTTGAGAATGGTCCAGGACGGACCGAAACGTCGTCGTCCCTTCACCTTCTAGTGTGTGGTCTGGTCAACATACTTTAGCCACGTTATTGTGACTCATCGCCTGCATACTGATGACTACTTACATTATGTATGGAGGAAATGCTCAAGACGGATTTTAGCTAGCCATTCTTGCATTCATTGCATTTTGATGCCTGTTTTGATAACATCTAAACAACAAACAAGAAATCTGTCGAACGATACGTCATAATCACCCGTAATTGGCCCCCTCATCAACCGGGCTGTAATTCATACGTTAGACTGCGAGCACCGGCGTCTAATAGCCTGGTAACCAGACCACCAACCAGGAGGTCTTGTCAGAAACCGGGCGCGGGGGAAATTGCTCCTACGAACCCCTCAAGGTAAAGTAACCCCAACGTAGGCACTCGCTAATCACTAGGCATATCTTTGATTGTGAAAAAAAAGTGTGTGTGTGTGTGTGTGTGAGAGTGTGTGTGTGTGTGTGTGTGTGTGTGTGTGTGTGTGGTGTGTGTGTGTGTGTGTGTGTGTATAATTACCTAAGTGTAGTTACAGGATGAGAGCTACGCTCGTGGTGTCCCGTCTTCCCAGCGTGTGTGTGTGTGTGTGTGTGTGTGGTGTGTGTGTGTGTGGTGTGTGTGTGTGTGTGTGTGTGT
>WNGS01158745.1:8173136-8200726 GCA_020271785.1 Procambarus virginalis | reverse complement strand
GTGGTGCTAGGTGCTGCGTGACGCACATAGCTGTGACGGTGGTGCTAGGTGCTGCGTGACGCACATAGCTGTGACGGTGGTGCTAGGTGCTGCGACACGCACATAGCTGTGACGGTGGTGCTAGGTGCTGCGTCACGCACATAGCTGTGACGGTGGTGCTAGGTGCTGCGTGACGCACATAGCTGTGACGGTGGTGCTAGGTGCTGCGTGACACATAGCTGTGACGGTGGTGTTGGTTCCTAGCGTGACGCATATAGCTGTGACGGTGGTGCTAGGTGCTGCGTGACGCATATAGCTGTGACGGTGGTGTTGGTTCCTAGCGTGACGCATATAGCTGTGACGGTGGTGCTAGGTGCTGCGTGACGCATATAGCTGTGACGGTGGTGTTGGTTCCTAGCGTGACACATATAGCTGTGACGGTGGTGGTAGGTCGTGCGTGACGCATATAGCTGTGACGGTGGTGCTAGGTCCTGCGTGACGCATATAGCTGTGACGGTCGTGTTGGTTCCTAGCGTGACGTGTATATAAATGTGATCAACGCTATTGGTTCGCTGATCAACCTAACTGTTGATGCTTGCAGCCTGACTTGTCGAGAGCAGCCCGAAGGAATCTCAAAGTCCCTCTTTAAACATTGGACGCCGACAACTATAAAAGTTCTACATACACAAAAGTTTCAAGGGGGAATAGACAGAATAGACAGAAATAGACAGGGACAGACAATTTGAAATGCCTGGGATGCCAAGACGGGACACACAGGTGAAAACTAATTACCCAAATGGGCCACAGAGACAAATAATTTGCTCAGTGTCAGAGTAGTCAACAAATAAAATGCGGTAGTAACTAAATTGGAGGAGTTAGTAATTAACAAAAGGATGCGCTAAGCCAGCATGACCAAGCCTTTATCTAATCGTTTACGAAACCTGTACATCTTTCCTTAATCATGACGTCGTTGTTTACATTTATCAAGCAGTTTACGAACTCGAAACCTTCACAACCCAAGGTTATTATTATTGTAAACAACCTCGTACGTAGTTCAGTGTAATAAATATAAGCAAAGCCGTTAAGACTGAGGAAAGATGCACAGGTTTCGTAATTGGTTGCACAAATGCTTGATGGATACCTGGCCCTGTATACTAGTTGAAGATTGAGAGCCGGGGACAAAGAGCTGAAGCCGAATCCCTGGAAGCACAATAAGACGTGTACTAAATGTTATGGGCCCTATACCCTGTGAATCTCTGTGTTAGTGTGTTTCTTTGCAGTTGCTAATTGTGCCTGCAGGATCCACCTCTTAGCTCTTGGTCACCGCCTTTCAAACGGTCGCTTGTTTAATGCACAAAATCCCAACTTATTCTTCTCGTTTATATCTACTACGTACATTTATCTCTCGCAGTGCATGTGTGTGACTGTTTTTTTCAACTGTTGTTGAGGGCAAACAACTTTAGTTTGACCAGTTGCCCTTTCCTACAGCCCTCCCCCGTTCATCTCCGGGGTTAAGGGTTTAGTGTTCGGGCGTGTGTGAGGGAGTGTGCCCGTAAGAGGAAGCTTAGCAACAGAGCAGAATAAAGCGGCGCGGATCACAATGTTCTCTTTCCAATTCTGCATTGAACGACTTGGATGATCGGACCTGAGGAAGAGATGGGCGGGTATGTGAACATCTTTTTTTTATCCTCTGCAACAATCCCAAATTGTATCATGCACGCATAACCAGCAAAGCACCATGCACACGAAACAACGCACAAACCCACCTACATAAGGCGGACAAAACCACCTACATAAGGCGGACAAAACCACCTACATAAGGCGGACAAACCCACCTAAACATCAGGCGGACAAAACCACCTACATAAGGCGGACAAAACCCACCTACATAAGGCGGACAAAACCACCTAAACATCAGGCGGAAAAAAACTTAATATCTCCGAATTTGAACTTTTTTTTTCCAAAATTCTTTGCCTTTGGTCACAACGCCCACCCAAGGACGGGTATTAGCTATTTTGCCTTTAATGTGACCAATAAGCTACTTCTCTCAGGCAACCACTGGCATGGTAAGCTTATTCAATTATTTTGTATTTTATACAGCATTACAAATATATATATATATATATATATATATATATATTTTATATATATATATTATTATATATAAAATAGGATAATGTATATTAGAAACGCGTTTTCAATCATGAATGTAATGATGTCAATTAAAGCTGGAGAATATTATGTCACCAAATCATTCCCCCCACTAAAGGTAGGTTGCAAGCTACTTGGTACTTACTTTGGCTTTGATGAATACAAAAATACATTTGCCTTCTGGAGTACGTCATAAAACTCTTATGGCAAATATACTTCGGACTGCGATAAAACACTCGTAATAGGATTATCATTTCCCGACGAAAATGCCAGTTGAAAGGACGACCCATCTCTGCCGGCGGGGAAGGAAGAGGCGAAGGGAGTGGAGAGACGGGGAGGAGGGAAGAAAGAGAAAGAGAGAGAGAGAAAGGAAAACAAGGGAAATAATAAAAGAAGAAAAGTATGATATTGGAAAAGGGACAATTGGATGGAGGAGTTGTGAAGCCTGGAAGGAAACGGGAGTGAAAGATATTTGCGTGTGTGGGGGGGGGGAAGGGTTGTTAAATATTTGCTAGAGCGCTTTCGACCTTATCAGGCCTCTGTCAGTAGCAGTGTCACTCTGCTACTGACAGACCTAATAGAGTCGAAAGCGCTCTAGCAAATATTTAACTATTCAAATGTGGTTGTTCTACATGTAATAGATCAGTTATTAGTGATCTTTTTGTATATATGTCACTTCTGGGGTGTGAGTTTTCACTTGCATATAGTCCTGGGGACCATTCAGGCTTGTTCGCACATACATACATATATATATATATATATATATATATATATATATATATATATATATATATATATATATATATATATATATATAGTGTGTATATTGTGACGTAAAAGAATAAAGCAGTGGCTATTCTGGATGGTGAAATGCCAATCACATTAAAAAGTAAAACAAAGTAAAGAAAACTGCTTCTGACCTCTTTACGGTGTGAGAGCTGCGGCATCAATTCTAATAGAATGAAAAACTTAAATATTTAATATAACAAAAAGACTTTAAAAGCAAATAAAACAATTCCCCTATGATACTTGGCGAGAAAACAAAATACAATGCAAAAGAAATATAAACATGTGACAGTTACGTTAATAGCAAAATTAATAGGTGCAAAACATGCGTGATACAAGAGCTGTTTGAGTCTACCGATACCCAGGGGAGCGAGAGTAGATCTTGCAGCTTGGAGTACAGAGTATTCTGAGGTCTGGCCGTTGTTGTTATAGATTCAACTACTCGGAACAAGTTCCAAGTAGCACGGGCTATGGTGAGCCCGTAGTGGACTTACCCGGCACAGGAGCAGAGCTGTGTCTCCGGGTCTGGCCTGATTGATGAAGATTAAGCCACCCAAAAGGTGGCACGGGCATGAATAGCCCGTAAGTGGTGGTGGTGGCCCTTTAGAGCCATTACCAGTGTCAATAGCTGATACTGGAGATCTGTGGGGGTGCGACTGCACCCTGCGGAGAGGTCGTGACCTCTGGATCTCGAGGGTTTTACTCGGGAACTGCCCGTTGGTGAGCTGCTTATATATGCGGCCAGGCCTAGTGTAGGTGGCGCTCATGTGCATGTAACTACCGCCGGCAGTTTAACTAGCGGTTCAGCTGGTTGACCGGCGAGTGGAGTTTGTCCCAGACAGCTGTCTTTGAGATTCTTGAGGTTATCTTGAGATGATTTCGGGGCTTTAGTGTCCACGCGGCCCGGTCCTCGACCAGGCCTCCACCCCCAGGAAGCAGCCCGTGACAACTGACTAACACCCAGGTACCTATTTTACTGCTAGGTAACAGGGGCATAGGGTGAAAGAAACTGCCCATTGTTTCTCGCCGGCGCCTGGGATCGAACCCATTACCACAGGATCACAAGTCCAGCGTGCTGTCCGCTCGGCCGACCGGCTCCCGGCTCCCGGCTCTCGGCCGACCAGCTGTCTCGGTGTCTCAGGTACTTGAGGGTGGAGGGGGGGTGTCTGCTCCTGACACAGGCTTCTGAGCAGGTATTACATTCTTAGACTTGAGTATGAAGATATGTTCTTGAATAGGCGGTAAAGGAATAGGCAGGATTTCCTTGCCTAAGCCAGAGATTTCTGTAACAATATGTATATGCACTAAGATAATGTATTATCACGTCTAAAATTACACTGAAAATGTCACCCTGTGACATTGTTGGCGGTGGGTAATTAAATCAGTGTGGGGGAAGGAGAAGAAAACCTGAAATTTTGTAGAAGCGGAAGGAGAAGAAGCAGAATGATGCTTCGAGGAAGGAAAGAAGAAAGCAAGCTTTAAAACGATGGAAGAAATGCATGAAAGATTAATGATAACGATTCACAGACGAGGAAGCAGTGGTTTGCGGAGAAAGAAGTTTAGTAGCATTGTTAAATGAAGATGATTTGTTGTTGTTGTTACGGATTCGCTACCTGAAACAAAAAGTTCCAGGTAACACAGGCTATGGTGAGCCCGTAGGTACTTGAAGATGATAGACAAAGGCAGCCTTCAGCGAAGGAGTGACCCTGGCCACATTGGTCAGGTTCACATTAAGTTCCAGGTGGCATGACACATTACACGCCGTCCTCATCAACTCCTGCCATATGCTTGTTAATCACCACTCTTTATGAATGAAAAACACTTTACACACGACTCACAACTGACGACGTTCGAACATTTCCCGAACTGAAATGTTCGCTAACGACCTCTGTTCGAATCACAACTCTGTAAATGCTTCACCCACGATCTGTAAATACAAATAATCGCCAACAGACCGTAAGCTCCTAATATAACCTAACATATACCTAAATATACACAATATGGCAGTATATACTAATATTATAATTTATATTTGAGAAAATACAAAACTTGAATTCACACAATTTTTTTTTTTGAGGCCGGCCGCCGCTTGAACGAGCATAACCTCAGCACGGGTTGTTATTGACAACTGAAAACTAAAATGATGATGATAATAATAATATAAATAATTTTTGAAGTGGTAAAGGATGCGCGCGCCGATGATCTCGTTAAAAAGAAAGAAAAAAAAGGCGAGCATGTGGAGAAGGAAGATAAATAATTTTTGTGGTGAGACATTAGAGATAACTGAGAGATTAATTGTCCTCCTCGCTCCCAGCGACACTCTCCAGGCGCTTTATAAATATTATCCCATCGTGGTCTCTTTAAAATGTGGAGAGGCGGGAGGGAAGGAAGTGTAGGGGAGAGAAGGAAGTGTTAAGGGGAAGGGCAAGATGGAGAGGAAATGAGGCTGAGGAAGTGAAGTGCGGGGGGGGGGGATGTAGATGTATAAAATGGAAGGAAAAGATAAGTGGACAGAGGGAGTGAGAGAAAAAGGGTACAGAGGAGAGAAGATGGAGTGGAATACAGTTTGATACTCTTCACTTGTTTTGACTGTCATTACTATTCCTTATTAATTCACGTGTGTATCCTTATATTTGGTCTCTGCACCTAAGAATATGAGATTAAACGAACTGCGGAAAGCTTATAGGACTCCATACGAGGCAGCTCCTATTTACATGGGAGGGCCTGACGGCTGAGTGGACAACGCTCGGCAGACATTTTTGTCTTTCATTGTACATCATTCTTGTTTTCTTTTTTAGTGCGGGACAAGCTTTCATATACACTTCTACACTTTAAAGCTTTATTTTGTATTTTCAGGTGAGGGCTCCTTACTGGGGTTGTGCGCTCAAGGGTGGGGCTTCACGTGTTAAATACATTATGAAGGCTTCCTTCTCTTAAGGTGTGTGTGTGTGGGGGGGGGAGGGCAAGTCAGGTGAGGCGTGTGCACCTGGCGTGGGAAGTCAGCGAAGGGAGGAAAATCTGTGTCCTGTAAATAAAAGAGTGGGCAAGAGTGGCCAAGGGGGGGGGGGGAGGGGAGGTTAAAAATGGATCGAAATGTCAGAGGGCAAGTGTCAAGGGGTCAGTGTTTGTCAGTAAATGTCAAGGGGTCAGTGTTTGTCAGTAAATGTCAGGGGATCAATGTTTGTTAGCAAATGTCAAGAGGTCAGTGTTTGTCAGTAAATGTCAAGGGGTCAGTGTCAGTAAATGTCAAAGGGTTAGTGTTTGTCAGTAAGTGTCAAGGGGTCAGTGTTTGTCAGCAAATGTCAGGGAATCAAAGTGTCAGTAAATGGTATGGGCTAATGTTATTAAACGGGAAAAGTAGGAATGATGCGAAAAGAGAACAAAACACTGTACGTTTCCGAGAAACTCTTGTCGCCAGTTAGACCTGAAATCGTGCTGGAACTTTACTTTGTTTGGGCTTAAGATACGGGAACCGCTTCATTGTATCTGGGCTTGACATAAAGGAGCTACTTCGTGCGTCTTCAAGAACCCTTCACGACCACTCGTCTAGACCCCCTTTTCCCTCGTACTCGGTTAAAGTAAACAAATATTTCCGCTGATACGAGAAAGTTTCTATACTACCACAACTTATCACATCAGGAGGGCACTGGGGAAAATGTGACAAGATAAGAAAGGGTTACCCCCTGATATAAGACCGTGTGAGGCATGTATCGTATCCATCGGTCACAATTCTTACTAACGCTCAGAATAGCTGGGGACCTGATTGACACATTGGAGATCGATGCCTTCCGAAGTTAAAGAAAGAACCCGCCTCTCGCCCGTGCTAGTTCTTCCTTTGAGGCGCCTCTGAGCTCCCACCCTTACATGTCCATCACGGCGGACGTGGATTACCGAGCCTTTTTTACTGTTATTCTTCGTAATTAACTTTGATATATAAAGATTTGAGTAATTCTGTTGCTTTCGTGGCACGTTTTGACTTGCATCACAGGGCGGGAGTCCTCTGAAGGGACGATATCCAGTCGCTTAAACAATTCGCAGGGGGTGGCAACCCTTGGCATGCGTGCCAAACATGGTTTCTTGTGTGCAGTGTAACTACCTGTTTTCGTGCTTGTGTATGCAATTCTTGTGTGTTTTGCCACTCATTTCAAATACTTGATTACTGTTATGTTTACTCACGGGATCTTGATGTTGGTGTTCCTTTTGAGGTTCTATATATGTGATTTATGTAGCTGGAATCATGTTTGTGTTTTATTTATCTAAATATTGTTCCTTTATAAGTAAAGAAAAAGATTCGTGGAGAGGCCAAACAAGTAAACATAAGAATATATGTGTTGTGTAAATCACGAAGAAATTAACACATGATGAAGAATGTCAGATCACGAAGGAATTATTAAGACAGGAAATTCCCTTAAATACTTTCGTGTTTGATAATACATTATCAGAAGGATGTATCTTTCTAAAGATGTATTATTAAATACGAATGAATTTAAGGAAATTCCTGTCTTAATCCTTCCTTCGTGATTTGTCACCGTCACACTTTTCATCACTTGTTAATTTTCATTATTTACACACACACACACACACACACACACACACACACACACACACACACACACACACACACACACACACACACACACACACACACACACACAAACACAAACAACACACACACACACACGGACCGAAACGTCGTCACTAACCACATTTTCACACATGTGGCCTGGCTGTTTACATTTTTCAGCCACGTTACAGTAAATTACGTTCTGCAAACTTTTATCCAACTCTTTTCCCGTCATTTATCCTGTACTTCAAAATTAGAGCAGATTGTTGTTGTGTTGTTATCTGTGGAGTGACTGGGACGACCACGGATGGTTCCGGAGCCAGCCTTTGGGACTCGTTAATGAAAATGCCTGTAGTTGCCCGGCTCGTGTCAGGCCAAGGTTGAAAAATGAGCACGCTGGGGTTTGATTTATGAGAGTGGTGCTAGGTGCTGCGTGACGCACATAGCTGTGACGGTGGTGCTAGGTGCTGCGTCACGCACATAGCTGTGACGGTGGTGCTAGGTGCTGCGTCACGCACATAGCTGTGACGGTGGTGCTAGGTGCTGCGTGACGCATATAGCTGTGACGGTGGTGCTAGGTGCTGCGTCACGCACATAGCTGTGACGGTGGTGCTAGGTGCTGCGTGACGCACATAGCTGTGACGGTGGTGCTAGGTGCTGCGTGACGCATATAGCTGTGACGGTGGTGCTAGGTGCTGCGTGACGCACATAGCTGTGACGGTGGTGTTGGTTCATAGCGTGACGAATATAGCTGTGACGGTGGTGCTAGGTGCTGCGTGACGCATATAGCTGTGACGGTGGTGTTGGTTCCTAGCGTGACGCATATAGCTGTGACGGTGGTGCTAGGTGCTGCGTGACGCATATAGCTGTGACGGTGGGTGTTGGTTCCTAGCGTGACGCATATAGCTGTGACGGTGGTGCTAGGTCGTGCGTGACGCACATAGCTGTGACGGTGGTGCTAGGTCCTGCGTGACGCATATAGCTGTGACGGTGGTGCTAGGTGCTGCGTCACGCACATAGCTGTGACGGTGGTGCTAGGTGCTGCGTGACGCATATAGCTGTGACGGTGGTGGTGCTAGGTGCTGCGTGACGCACATAGCTGTGACGGTGGTGTTGGTTCCTAGCGTGACGCAATATAGCTGTGACGGTGGTGCTAGGTGCTGCGTGACGCATATAGCTGTGACGGTGGTGTTGGTTCCTAGCGTGACGCATATAGCTGTGACGGTGGTGTTAGGTGCTGCGTGACGCATATAGCTGTGTGACGGTGGTGTTGGTTCCTAGCGTGACGCCTATAGCTGTGACGGTGGTGCTAGGTGCTGCGTGACGCATATAGCTGTGACGGTGGTGTTGGTTCCTAGCGTGACGCATATAGCTGTGACGGTGGTGCTAGGTCGTGCGTGACGCACATAGCTGTGACGGTGGTGCTAGGTCCTGCGTGACGCATATAGCTGTGACGGTCGTGTTGGTTCCTAGCGTGACGTGTATATAAATGTGATCAACGCTATTGGTTCGCTGATCAACCTAACTGTTGATGCTTGCAGCCTGACCTGTCGAGAGCAGCCCGAAGGAAATCTCAAAGTCCCTCTTTAAACATTGGACGCCGACAACTATAAAAGTTCTACATACACAAAAGTTTCAAGGGGGAATAGACAGAATAGACAGGAATAGACAGGGACAGACAATTTGAAATGCCTGGGATGCCAAGACGGGACACACAGGTGAAAACTAATTACCCAAATGGGCCACAGAGACAAATAATTTGCTCAGTGTCAGAGTAGTCAACAAATAAAATGCGGTAGTAACTAAATTGGAGGAGTTAGTAATTAACAAAAGGATGCGCTAAGCCAGCATGACCAAGCCTTTATCTAATCGTTTACGAAACCTGTACATCTTTCCTTAATCATGACGTCGTTGTTTACATTTATCAAGCAGTTTACGAACTCGAAACCTTCACAACCCAAGGTTATTATTATTGTAAACAACCTCGTACGTAGTTCAGTGTAATAAATATAAGCAAAGCCGTTAAGACTGAGGAAAGATGCACAGGTTTTCGTAATTGGTTGCACAAATGCTTGATGGATCCTGGCCCTGTATACTAGACGAGTACTAAGTGTTATGGGCCCTATACCCTGTGAATCTGTGTGTTAGTGTGTTTCTTTGCAGTTGCTAATTGTGCCTGCAGGATCCACCTCTTAGCTCTTGGTCACCGCCTTTCAAACGGTCGCTTGTTTAATGCACAAAATCCCAACTTATTCTTCTCGTTTATATCTACTACGTACATTTTCTCTCTCGCAGTGCATGTGTGTGACTGTTTTTTTCAACTGTTGTTGAGGGCAAAACAACTTTAGTTTGACCAGTTGCCCTTTCCTACAGCCCTCCCCCGTTCATCTCCGGGGTTAAGGGTTTAGTGTTCGGGCGTGTGTGAGGGAGTGTGCCCGTAAGAGGAAGCTTAGCAACAGAGCAGAATAAGCGGCGCGGATCACAATGTTCTCTTCCAATTCTGCATTGAACGACTTGGATGATCGGACCTGAGGAAGAGATGGGCGGGTATGTGAAGATCTTTTTTTTATCCTCTGCAACAATCCCAAATTGTATCATGCACGCATAACCAGCAAAGCACCATGCACACGAAACAACGCACAACCCACCTACATAAGGCGGACAAAACCCACCTACATAAGGCGGACAAAACCCACCTACATAAGGCGGACAAAACCCACCTACATAAGGCGGACAAAACCCACCTACATAAGGCGGACAAAACCCACCTACATAAGGCGGACAAAACCCACCTACATAAGGCGGACAAAACCCACCTACATAAGGCGGACAAAACCCACCTACATAAGGCGGACAAAACCCACCTACATAAGGCGGACAAAACCCACCTACATAAGGCGGACAAACCCACCTACATAAGGCGGACAAAACCCACCTACATAAGGCGGACAAAACCCACCTACATAAGGCGGACAAACCCACCTACATAAGGCGGACAAAACCACCTAAACATCAGGCAGAAAAAAAAAACTTAATATCTCCGAATTTGAACTTTTTTTCCAAAATTCTTTGCCTTTGGTCACAACGCCCACCCAAGGACGGGCATTAGCTATTTTGCCTTTAATGTGACCAATAAGCTACTTCTCTCAGGCAACCACTGGCATGGTAAGCTTATTCAATTATTTTGTATTTTATAAAGCATTACAAATATATATATATATATATTATATATATTTATTATATATAAAATAGGAATAATGTATGTTAGAAACGGGTTTTCAATCAGGAATGTAATGATGTCAATTAAAGCTGGAGAATATTATGTCACCAAATCATTCCCCCCACTAAAGGTAGGTTGCAAGCTACTTGGTACTTACTTGGCTTTGATGAATACAAAAATACATTTGCCTTCTGGAGTACGTCATAAAACTCTTATGGCAAATATACTTCGGACTGCGATAAAACACTCGTAATAGGATTATCATTTCCCGACGAAAATGCCAGTTGAAAGGACGACCCATCTCTGCCGGCGGGGAAGGAAGAGGCGAAGGGAGTGGAGAGACGGGGAGGAGGGAAGAAAGAAAGAGAGAGAGAGAGAAGGAAAACAAGGGAAATAATAAAAGAAGAAAAGTATGATATTGGAAAAGGGACAATTGGATGGAGGAGTTGTGAAGCCTGGAAGGAAACGGGAGTGAAAGATATTTGCGTGTGTGGGGGGGGGGGGGGGGGGGGAGGGGTTGTTAAATATTTGCTAGAGCGCTTTCGACCTTATCAGGCCTCTGTCAGTAGCAGTGTCACTCTGCTACTGACAGACCTAATAGAGTCGAAAGCGCTCTAGCAAATATTTAACTATTCAAATGTGGCTGTTCTACATGTAATAGATCAGTTATTAGTGATCTTTTTGTATATATGTCACTTCTGGGGTGTGTGGAGTTTTTCACTTGCATCTAGTCCCTGGGGACCATTCAGGCTTGTTCGCACAGACATACATACCATACCATATAGATATATATATATATATATATATATAGATATATATATATATATATATATATATATATATTATATAGTGTGTATATTGTGACGTAAAAGAATAAAGCAGTGGCTATTCTGGATGGTGAAATGCCAATCACATTAAAAAGTTAAAACAAAGTAAATAAAACTGCTTCTGACCTCTTTACGGTGTGAGAGCTGCGGCATCAATTCTAATAGAATGAAAAACTTAAATATTTAATATAACAAAAAGACTTTAAAAACAAATAAAACAATTCCCCTATGATACTTGGCGAGAAAAACAATATAAATTATCCACACAAACACTCATATGTATGTTTTACCTCGCTTGAAACAATCCAGCAGTCTCTCGTCTATTACGTTACTGCTAATTTGTTAAATCAACAACACTATTTACAAGCCAGTATTTACCCAGGTCTTTTCAGAATCTATATTTATCCAAATTATATCCAATGCTTCGTGTCTTGATATGTTTAAAACCTTATTTACTTCTCTTTTGTTATAGCTTATATCTATTTATATAGTTCGATCATGACACCCCTTTCTCTTACATTTTCTTTTTTAGAGAATGTAAATTAAGCTTTTTTTTATCTCTTCTTAATGAGGTTTCTATTCCCTGGATTAACTTTGTCGCCATTCTCTGTAGGCGTTCAGTTGCATTTATGTCCATTCTATAGTAGGAAAGTGACCTATAGTAGGAATACTTGTAGTGACGAGAGCCTCAAGAAGAACTTGTAGACGGTTACTACTGCTAAGTGATTCAGATGTTTACATAGTATATAACCTCATTAGCTGGAGTGGGTATACTGTATCTGTCTATGCATCAACACATCGACAAGTTGAGGGCTGAGCACTGCCCTGAGGGTGTGTCTAACTCAAAGGCAGCATTAGTGCTATTTATCCCCCTTGTAAACGACTGAGGGCAGCTCTGTTGCTCAAGTATCCTCTGATCCATGTCAGCGGATTTGTTCACGCCAAAAAAAGACTGATTGATCTAAGGTAAATTACTCTATAAGCTCCATCAAAGGATGTCAAAAGCAGGTTTGCGTTCAGTGAAATCTACATGGGTGCTCTCTTCCAGTCTGGTACAGTGCTCAGTAAAAGTGGCTTGGTCAATTTTCCCAGGAAGAAGACCGGCCAAGTAGGCATGAAGGCGATTTTCATTTGTTGCATTGACCTGTTGAGAGCAGTCAATGTTTTCCTCACGTGGATATTTGAAGATACGGGATGAAATGTGTGAGGGTTTGGCTTAGGTATAGGGCAGACCATCCTCCTGTTTTGGTAGTACTTATAATAACGTATAGTAATATAACGTTTTTAATAATAACGTAATATAATAACCATAGTATATATACCAACGTACAACGAAATTAGAAAGTAGAAATCAGCACTATTGAGTTGGACAAAACGGAAAACTACTTTTTACTTGTATTGCGAAGACAAACTAAACTTACCTAACCTAACCTAACCTAACCTAACCTAACCTAACCTAACCTAACCTAACCTTCCTAGGACTAATACACGATATCCGAGGACTATATAGTATATATGTGTGCTATACTAGGCCTAGGAATATTTAAGTTGTTTTTTAGCTCCATTTGTTTTAAGAATTCCTTACTAGTCAGTATACTACTGTCTAAAACCTAAGTACGTACGAATTCGTGACTATTGACGATCGTCACAATAGGTACTATCTAAACAGGAGGATGGGATGTATGGGGCCCTATGTCTAGCCATCTGTTTAGACGCCTTGCTGTAGATTTTGTGTCTCCGGTTCTCTCTGTTTCGTATTATATCTCGGTTATATAACCATTATTACGCAGACATAACAGTCAAATTAACATGCAAAAAGATGAAATCGATCTAGACTTAGTATGTCAATTAAAGTTATGTTGCTGCAAACATGTTTAGATATGATAGGAAGGAAAGCACTAGTACGCGAGGAAATCACAGTAAGTAAGAATCTCTCAATCCTCAGCACTTTGATATAAACTCGGCAAGGCAGGAACTGGGGTCATACTTTCTTGTTCTGCTCCTAAACAGTCTATTTTGCCAGTGTCATTAAGAGTCTTTCATATCACGAGTATGTTACTTATGCCCTTTCTCTTTGACAGCAGTGTAAGGTTCAGTTTGCGTTTTTCCTCGTTGCTGAGATATATCTTTTGGGACCAGTTTTATAGCATTCTTTTGTAGCATACCTGTAGACTTTTCTCAAATTTCACTTTGTGCATTTTAAGCTAAGTTTCCATGGTTGGGAGAGCATATCACTGTCATCAGTTATGTAATGAATGATTTGAAAAGCTTTTTGCGCAGGATCCTGAAGGTTGTGTTTAATATGCTTCTGGCATTATCCTGTCTGCATTTTCCATTTTCGGCTTGGCATTATGTATACACCTAAGTCCCTGTATTGACTTAAATGAGGCATTTATTGTATGCGTTCTTAGCTTCTTTAGGTCCTCGTGGGGTATTTTGTGCATAAAACAGTGGGGGGTTGGCGGCTGTATGGACTGAAGAATGGCCTTCGTTGATGAGGACGGGTTGCATGCACGTCTCTAGTTTTAATTCATGTGTCCCAGTTCTATTATTTCTCGTTTGACCTACTGAATTGTCTTATGCATGACCCTCTGTCCTGTGTGGAAGTGAATACGAGCAGCATCTTCATTGCAATAACATTTCATTGTATTACTCCCATTAATGAATATTATTATCTTTATTGAAAAAAATACAAAGTAAAAATAATTACTTTCTGGTTACGAACGTTTGTGGTGCGTTCCTCCACCAAGGTGATGCCCAGACATTTTTGTCTTTCATTGTACATCATTCTTGTTTTCTTTTTTAGTGCGGGACAAGCTTTCATATACACTTCTACACTTTAAAGCTTTATTTTGTATTTTCAGGTGAGGGCTCCTTACTGGGGTTGTGCGCTCAAGGGTGGGGCTTCACGTGTTAAACATTATGAAGGCTTCCTTCTCTTAAGGTGTGTGTGTGTGGGGGGGGAGGGCAAGTCAGGTGAGGCGTGTGCACCTGGCGTGGGAAGTCAGCGAAGGGAGGAAAATCTGTGTCCTGTAAATAAAAGAGTGGGCAAGAGTGGCCAAGGGGGGGGGGGAGGGAGGTTAAAATGGATCGAAATGTCAGAGGGCAAGTGTCAAGGGGTCAGTGTTTGTCAGTAAATGTCAAGGGGTCAGTGTTTGTCAGTAAATGTCAGGGGATCAATGTTTGTTAGCAATGTCAAGAGGTCAGTGTTTGTCAGTAAATGTCAAGGGGTCAGTGTCAGTAAATGTCAAAGGGTTAGTGTTTGTCAGTAAGTGTCAAGGGTCAGTGTTTGTCAGCAAATGTCAGGGAATCAAAGTGTCAGTAAATGGTATGGCTAATGTTATTAAACGGGAAAAGTAGGAATGATGCGAAAAGAGAACAAAACACTGTACGTTTCCGAGAAACTCTTGTCGCCAGTTAGACCTGAAATCGTGCTGGAACTTTACTTTGTTTGGGCTTAAGATACGGGAACCGCTTCATTGTATCTGGGCTTGACATAAAGGAGCTACTTCGTTGCGTCTTCAAGAACCCTTCACGACCACTCGTCTAGACCCCCCTTTCCCTCGTACTCGGTTAAAGTAAACAAATATTTCCGCTGATACGAGAAAGTTTCTATACTACCACAACTTATCACATCAGGAGGGCACTGGGGAAAATGTGACGACAAGATAAGAAAGGGTTACCCCCTGATATAAGACCGTGTGAGGCATGTATCGTATCCATCGGTCACAATTCTTACTAACGCTCAGAATAGCTGGGGACCTGATTGACACATTGGAGATCGATGCCTTCCGAAGTTAAAGAAAGAACCCGCCTCTCGCCCGTGCTAGTTCTTCCTTTGAGGCGCCTCTGAGCTCCCACCCTTACATGTCCATCACGGCGGACGTGGATTACCGAGCCTTTTTTACTGTTATTCTTCGTAATTAACTTTGATATATAAAGATTTGAGTAATTCTGTTGCTTTCGTGGAACGTTTTGACTTGCATCACAGGGCGGGAGTCCTCTGAAGGGACGATATCCAGTCGCTTAAACAATTCGCAGGGGGTGGCAACCCTTGGCATGCGTGCCAAACATGGTTTCTTGTGTGCAGTGTAACTACCTGTTTTCGTGCTTGTGTATGCAATTCTTGTGTGTTTTGCCACTCATTTCAAATACTTGATTACTGTTATGTTTACTCACGGGATCTTGATGTTGGTGTTCCTTTTGAGGTTCTATATATGTGATTTATGTAGCTGGAATCATGTTTGTGTTTTTTTTATCTAAATATTGTTCCTTTATAAGTAAAGAAAAAGATTCGTGGAGAGGCCAAACAAGTAAACATAAGAATATATGTGTGTGTAAATCACGAAGAAATTAACACATGATGAAGAATGTCAGATCACGAAGGAATTATTAAGACAGGAAATTCCTTAAATACTTTCGTGTTTGATAATACATTATCAGAAGGATGTATCTTTCTAAAGATGTATTATTAAATACGAATGAATTTAAGGAAATTCCTGTCTTAATCCTTCCTTCGTGATTTGTCACCGTCACACTTTTCATCACTTGTTAATTTTCATTATTTACACACACACCACACACACACACACCCACACCACACACACACACACACACACACACACACACACACACACCACACACACACACAAACAAAACCCACACACACACACACGGACCGAAACGTCGTCACAACCACATTTTCACACATGTGGCCTGGCTTTTACATTTTTCAGCCACGTTACAGTAATTACGTTCTGCAACTTTTATCCAACTCTTTTCCGTCATTTATCCTGTACTTCAAAATTAGAGCAGATTGTTGTTGTGTTGTTATCTGTGGAGTGACTGGGACGACACGGATGGTTCCGGAGCCAGCCTTGGACTCGTAATGAAAATGCCTGTAGTTGCCCGGCTCGTGTCAGGCCAAGGTTGAAAAAATGACACGCTGGGGTTTGATTTATGAGAGTGGTGCTAGGTGGCTGCGTGGGCACATAGCTGTGACGGTGGTGCTAGGTGCTGCGTCACGCACATAGCTGTGACGGTGGTGCTAGGTGCTGCGTCACGACATAGCTGTGACGGTGTGCTAGGTGCTGCGTGACGCATATAGCTGTGACGGTGGTGCTAGGTGCTGCTTCACGCACATAGCTGTGACGGTGGTGCTAGGTGCTGCGTGACGCCATAGCTGTGACGGTGGTGCTAGGTGCTGCGTGACGCATATAGCTGTGACGGTGGTGCTAGGTGCTGCGTGACGCACATAGCTGTGACGGTGGTGTTTGGTTCCTACGTGACGATATAGCTGTGACGTTGTGCCTAGGTTCTGCCCTTTACGCATATGCTGTGACGGTGTGTTGGTTCCTAGCTGACCAATATAGCTGTGAAGGTGGTGCTAGGTGCTGCGTGACGCACATGGCTTTGGACGGTGGGTGTTGGTTCCTAGCGTGACGCATATAGCTGTGCCGGCTGGTGCTAGGTCGTGCGTGACGCACATAGCTGTGATGGTGGTGCTAGGTGCTGCGTGACGCACATAGCTGTGACGGTGGTGCTAGGTGCTGCGTGACGCACATAGCTGTGACGGTGGTGCTAGGTGCTGCGACACGCACATAGCTGTGACGGTGGTGCTAGGTGCTGCGTCACGCACATAGCTGTGACGGTGGTGCTAGGTGCTGCGTGACGCATAGCTGTGACGGTGGTGCTAGGTGCTGCGTCACGCACATAGCTGTGACGGTGGTGTTGGTTCCTAGCGTGACGCATATAGCTGTGACGGTGGTGCTAGGTGCTGCGTGACGCATATAGCTGTGACGGTGGTGTTGGTTCCTAGCGTGACGCATATAGCTGTGACGGTGGTGCTAGGTGCTGCGTGACGCATATAGCTGTGACGGTGGTGTTGGTTCCTAGCGTGACACATATAGCTGTGACGGTGGTGGTAGGTCGTGCGTGACGCATATAGCTGTGACGGTGGTGCTAGGTCCTGCGTGACGCATATAGCTGTGACGGTCGTGTTGGTTCCTAGCGTGACGTGTATATAAATGTGATCAACGCTATTGGTTCGCTGATCAACCTAACTGTTGATGCTTGCAGCCTGACTTGTCGAGAGCAGCCCGAAGGAAATCTCAAAGTCCCTCTTTAAACATTGGACGCCGACAACTATAAAAGTTCTACATACACAAAAGTTTCAAGGGGGAATAGACAGAATAGACAGGAATAGACAGGGACAGACAATTTGAAATGCCTGGGATGCCAAGACGGGACACACAGGTGAAAACTAATTACCCAAATGGGCCACAGAGACAAATAATTTGCTCAGTGTCAGAGTAGTCAACAAATAAAATGCGGTAGTAACTAAATTGGAGGAGTTAGTAATTAACAAAAGGATGCGCTAAGCCAGCATGACCAAGCCTTTATCTAATCGTTTACGAAACCTGTACATCTTTCCTTAATCATGACGTCGTTGTTTACATTTATCAAGCAGTTTACGAACTCGAACCTTCACAACCCAAGGTTATTATTATTGTAAACAACCTCGTACGTAGTTCAGTGTAAAAAATATAGCAAAGCCGTTAAGACTGAGGAAAGATGCACAGGTTTCGTAATTGGTTGCACAAATGCTTGATGGATCCTGGCCCTGTATACTAGACGAGTACTAAGTGTTATGGGCCCTATACCCTGTGAATCTGTGTGTTAGTGTGTTTCTTTGCAGTTGCTAATTGTGCCTGCAGGATCCACCTCTTAGCTCTTGGTCACCGCCTTTCAAACGGTCGCTTGTTTAATGCACAAAATCCCAACTTATTCTTCTCGTTTATATCTACTACGTACATTTATCTCTCGCAGTGCATGTGTGTGACTGTTTTTTTCAACTGTTGTTGAGGGCAAACAACTTTAGTTTGACCAGTGCCCTTTCCTACAGCCCTCCCCGTTCATCTCCGGGTTAAGGGTTTAGTGTTCGGGCGTGTGTGAGGGAGTGTGCCCGTAAGAGGAAGCTTAGCAACAGAGCAGAATAAAGCGGCGCGGATCACAATGTTCTCTTTCCAATTCTGCATTGAACGACTTGGATGATCGGACCTGAGGAAGAGATGGGCGGGTATGTGAAGATCTTTTTTTTCCTCTGCAACAATCCCAAATTGTATCATGCACGCATAACCAGCAAAGCACCATGCACACGAAACAACGCACAAACCCACCTACATAAGGCGGACAAAACCACCTACATAAGGCGACAAACCCACCTACATCAGGCGGACAAAACCACCTACATAAGGCGGACAAAACCCACCTACATAAGGCGGACAAAACCACCTACAACATCAGGCGGACAAAACCACCTACATAAGGCGGACAAATACATTGCCAAAACCACCTACCATAAGGCGGACAAACCCACCCAGGCGGACAACATTAGCACAAAACCTTAATGGCGACCAATAAGCTACTTCCCTCGGGCAACCTTGGCATGGTAGAGCTTATTCAATTTGAACTTTTTTTCCAAAATTCTTTGCCTTTGGTCACAACGCCCACCCAAGGATATTAGCTATATTGCCTTTAAATATATATATTCTATAGGCAACCATGCATATATAGCTTATTCATTATTTTGTATTTATATAGCATACAAATATATATATATATATATATATATATTTATTATATATAAAATAGGATAATGTATGTTAGAAACGCGTTTTCAATCATGAATGTAATGATGTCAATTAAAGCTGGAGAATATTATGTCACCAAATCATTCCCCCCACTAAAGGTAGGTTGCAAGCTACTTGGTACTTACTTTGGCTTTGATGAATACAAAAATACATTTGCCTTCTGGAGTACGTCATAAAACTCTTATGGCAAATATACTTCGGACTGCGATAAAACACTCGTAATAGGATTATCATTTCCCGACGAAAATGCCAGTTGAAAGGACGACCCATCTCTGCCGGCGGGGAAGGAAGAGGCGAAGGGAGTGGAGAGACGGGGAGGAGGGAAGAAAGAAAGAGAGAGAGAGAGAAAGGAAAACAAGGGAAATAATAAAAGAAGAAAAGTATGATATTGGAAAAGGGACAATTGGATGGAGGAGTTGTGAAGCCTGGAAGGAAACGGGAGTGAAAGATATTTGCGTGTGTGGGGGGGGGGAGGGTTGTTAAATATTTGCTAGAGCGCTTTCGACCTTATCAGGCCTCTGTCAGTAGCAGTGTCACTCTGCTACTGACAGACCTAATAGAGTCGAAAGCGCTCTAGCAAATATTTAACTATTCAAATGTGGTTGTTCTACATGTAATAGATCAGTTATTAGTGATCTTTTTGTATATATGTCACTTCTGGGGTGTGAGTTTTCACTTGCATATAGTCCTGGGGACCATTCAGGCTTGTTCGCATACACAATACATATATATATATATATATATATATATATATATATATATATATATATATATATATATATATATATATATATATATTAGTGTGGTATATTGTGACGTAAAAGAATAAAGCAGTGGCTATTCTGGATGGTGAAATGCCAATCACATTAAAAAGTAAAACAAAGTAAATAAAACTGCTTCTGACCTCTTTACGGTGTGAGAGCTGCGGCATCAATTCTAATAGAATGAAAAACTTAAATATTAATATAACAAAAAGACTTTAAAACAAATAAAACAATTCCCCTATGATACTTGGCGAGAAAACAAAATACAATGCAAAAGAAATATAAACATGTGACAGTTACGTTAATAGCAAAATTAATAGGTGCAAAACATACGTGATACAAGACCTGTTTGAGTCTACCGATACCCAGGGGAGCGAGAGTAGATCTTGCAGCTTGGAGCACAGAGTATTCTGAGGTCTGGCCGTTGTTGTTGTTATAGATTCAGCTACTCGGAACAAGTTCCAAGTAGCACGGGCTATGGTGAGCCTGTAGTGGACTTACTCGGCACAGGAGCAGACCTGTGTCTCCGGGTCTGGCCTGATTGATGAAGATTAAGCCACCCAAAAGGTGGCACGGGCATGAATAGCCCGTAAGTTGTGGTGGTGGCCCTTTAGAGCCATTACCAGTGTCAATAGCTGATACTGGAGATCTGTGGGGGTGCGACTGCACCCTGCGGAGAGGTCGTGACCTCTGGATCTCGAGGGTTTTACTCGGGAACTGCCCGTTGGTGAGCTGCTTATATATGCGGCCAGGCCTAGTGTAGGTGGCGCTCATGTGCATGTAACTACCGCCGGCAGTTTAACTAGCGGTTCAGCTGGTTGACCGGCGAGTGGAGTTTGTCCCAGACAGCTGTCTTGAGATTCTTGAGGTTATCTTGAGATGATTTCGGGGCTTTAGTGTCCCCGCGGCCCGGTCCTCGACCAGGCCTCCACCCCCAGGAAGCAGCCCGTGACAACTGACTAACACCCAGGTACCTATTTTACTGCTAGGTAACAGGGGCATAGGGTGAAAGAAACTGCCCATTGTTTCTCGCCGGCGCCTGGGATCGAACCCATTACCACAGGATCACAAGTCCAGCGTGCTGTCCGCTCGGCCGACCGGCTCCCGGCTCTCGGCCGACCAGCTGTCTCGGTGTCTCAGGTACTTGAGGGTGGAGGGGGGGGGTGTCTGCTCCTGACACAGGCTTCTGAGCAGGTATTACATTCTTAGACTGAGTATGAAGATATGTTCTTGAATAGGCGGTAAAGGAATAGGCAGGATTTCCTTGCCTAAGCCAGAGATTTCTGTAACAATATGTATATGCCCTAAGATAATGTATTATCACGTCTAAAATTACACTGAAAATGTCACCCTGTGACATTGTTGGCGGTGGGTATTAAATCAGTGTGGGGAAGGAGAAGGAAAACCTGAAATTTTGTAGAAGCGGAAGGAGAAGAAGCAGAATGATGCTTCGAGGAAGGAAAGAAGAAAGCTAGCTTTAAAACGATGGAAGAAATGCATAAAGATTAATGATAACGATTCACAGACGAGGAAGCAGTGGTTTGCGGAGAAAGAAGTTTAGTAGCATTGTTAAATGAAGGTGATTGTTGTTGTTGTTACGGATTCGCTACCTGAAACAAAAAGTTCCAGGTAACGCGGGCTATGGCGAGCCCGTAGGTACTTGAAGATGATAGACAAAGGCAGCCTTCAGCGAAGGAGTGAACCTGGCCACATGGTCAAGTTCACATTAGGTTCCAAGTTGGCATGACACATTACACGCCGTCCTCATCAACTCCTGCCATATGCTTGTTAATCACCACTCTTTATGAATGAAAAACACTTTACACACGACTCACAACTGATGACGTTCGAACATTTATCGAACTGAAATGTTCGCTGACGACCTCTGTTCGAATCACAACTCTGTAAATGCTTCACCCACGAGCTGTAAATACAAATAATCGCCAACAGACCGTAAGCTCCTAATAGCCTAACATATACCTAAATATACACAATATGGCAGTATATACTAATATTATAATTTATATTTGAGAAAATACAAAACTTGAATTCACACAATTTTTTTTTTTTGAGGCCGGCCGCCGCTTGAACGAGCATAACCTCAGCACGGGTTGTTATTGACAACTGAAAACTAAAATGATGATGATAATAATAATATAAATAATTTTGAAGTGGTAAAGATGCGCGCGCCGATGATCTCGTTAAAAGAAAGAAAAAAAGGCGAGCATGTGGAGAAGGAAGATAAATAATTTTGTGGTGAGACATTAGAGATAACTGAGAGATTAATTGTCCTCCTCGCTCCCAGCGACACTCTCCAGGCGCTTTATAAATATTATCCCATCGTGGTCTCTTTAAATGTGGAGAGGCGGGAGGGAAGGAAGTGTAGGGGAGAGAAGGAAGTGTTAAGGGGAAGGGCAAGATGGAGAGGAAATGAGACTGAGGAAGTGAAGTGCGGGGGGGGGGGGATGTAGATGTATAAAATGGAAGGAAAAGATAAGTGGACAGAGGGAGTGAGAGAAAAAGGGTACAGAGGAGAGAAGATGGAGTGGAATACAGTTTGATACTCTTCACTTGTTTTGACTGTCATTACTATTCCTTATTAATTTCACGTGTGTATCCTTATATTTGGTCTCTGCACCTAAGAATATGAGATTAAACGAACTGCGGAAAGCTTATAGGACTCCATACGAGGCAGCTCCTATTTACATGGGAGGGCCTGACGGCTGAGTGGACAACGCTCGGAGTTCGTAATCCTAAGGGTCTGGGTTCTATCCCCATCGGAGATGGAACCAAATTGACAGAGTTTCCTTAACCCTGATGTCTGTTCACCTAGCAGGAAATAGGTACCTGGGAGTTAGACCGCTGCTACGGGCTTCTTCATGGGGATGTGGGTGTGTGTGAAAATTAGGATTAACGACTTGTCTGAAACAAGCTATGCATGCCAGTGTCTGTACAAGAATATAAGAACTCTTGTATACATAAATAAAATAAAAGTAAAATAAACTATATATCCTTTTTAGGTTACCTTTGAGAGGCGATTATTCTTCCATCCCAAAGGCTTCGTGAGGTTGTCCTGCAACTTCTTACAGTCCTTATGTTTGGACCATTTTCATCAATATTACATCATGCTTAAATCTTGATGTGAATTAAACACCAACCAAACATCTAAAAGTATAGGCAATGACGACGTTTTGGTCCGTCCTGGACCAAATCAAATCAAGTCGTATGAATAATGATCCAGGTCTCTACTCCAGGACGGTCTGAAACGTTGTCACCTTTCTTTTCAGATGTCTGGGTTGGGTGTCTAATTTTCAGCCACATTATTGTTGCTTACTCTCTTTATTGATGTAAATGTTTCGACTCCACATTTAGGTAACTTAGGTGTACTAGTAGTATTACCCTGGTATTAACCCTTGAAGTACAACACTTATGAACCCTGGTATTAACCCTTGAAGTACAACACTTATGACCTTCACTCTGAGACCTCTTCTCTTACCGGAGTCCTGTGTTTCCTACCAGAGAGAGAGAGAGGTGCTCTCACATCCAGGTTGTGCAGCTGCCTGGACTGAGACTGGTAATCCAGGGGTCTCCTTTTTCGCTGTATTTTGTGACAATGTTTACACTGTAAACATGGCTTAGGGAGCCTGTCGGCCGACCGGACAGCACGCTGGACTTGTGATCCTGTGGTCCCGGGTTCGATCCCGGGCGCCGGAGAGAAACCATGGGCAGAGTTTCTTTCACCCTATGCTCCTGTTACCTAGCAGTAAAATAGGTACCTGGGTGTTAGTCAGCTGTCACGGGCTGCTTCCTGGGGGTGGAGGCCTGGTTGAGGACCGGGCCGCGGGGACACTAAAGCCCCGAAATCATCTCAAGATATGTAAATGAGGGTCTAGGGCGAGCTGAGACGTCTTGGGTTGGATTACTAATTTTTGGCCACTTTATTTAGAATTATCTGCACTTTACATGGATCACTTGTTTATGAGTAACTTTAATGGTTATTTGCTGGGAATTCATGGGAGCTGCCAACCTGTTCCCTCGATTTTGGCCCAATTGTTTTGCCTAACCAGAAAACTCGAACCTAAGCAACCCATCTAACCTATCGAGGCATGTGCACATGAAACGTTAATATGACGGCGTTTTAATGGTTAATAATAGGTGTCATTTTTAACGTATTGGTCGAGTATGCAAAAAAATGAAATGCGACGTGTTAGATGAAAGGTCGGGTTGAAGTGTCACAGGTTTGCATTTGAGGTGGAACTTGCTATTCACTTTCTTGATTTTGGTACCTCCTTTTGTAGGAACACAACAGCTGGACGAAACGGCAAATCCACAAATACAGAAATAGTTACACCCAGTGAGCATTTTTTTTTGTTAAATCAAACATGGAATTGGTGGAACAAACGGTCATTAGTTATTTCTAATCTATCAACAACTTTATTTTGTGAAAGGATTGAGCATGCCAGGAGGTGACCACATGCGACGATGGGAGGACATAGAAAACACAGCGACCACGAGCACATTCCAATACGTGCAGGAGCGTGTCTGGGGGCAACCCAGGACGCTGGTTCCATCCTCGTCCTGCTCCGATGATTTTCCGCAAACATCATCCACACTATGGTTGATTTCCTAGTGGTAATTATTTTGTTAATTGTTAAGAGATCGAGTCCCATGCCCCCCCCCCCTATATATGGTTAACATACCACCATGGGGTAATGGATACCCCCAGTTTAATACCAGCAGAATTAACGTCCTGGTATACATACATGTGTATGTATCCTGGATTGTAATTGGATGATGTGGTATGGATTTCTTCAACTCCCAGGCCCGTCTGTGGCCAAGTCTTGGGCTTGTGAGATGCTTGGTCCAACAGGCTATTGCTTGGAGCGGCCCTGCAGGCCACACATCTCCCTAGTTTGTTTGGTGGCCCTTTATTGCAGAAAACTTCCCCCCACTCCCCTTTTTTTCTTTAAGACTTCCATCTTTGTTTTCTCGCAATATTTCTTATACTTCCTGGGAGGATATTGAACAACCGGAGACCTGTGATGTTCAGTGTTTTTTTATTGTGCCTATTGCACTTATACTCTTCTATCCTGCATGTTCCTTCCATATCGTTCACTCTAGTATGTGCTGTTATTATGTACATTAGGGACCTGGGCCTCCAGTAATTTTCGATGTATATCTATTTCAAACCTCTCGCTCCTCCTTTCTAGAGTAAATTTTGAAAGCTTCGAGACTAGTCCCAATAGTTTCGGTACTTTACCTCGTGTCTATGCCGTGTTGTAGTACGTTGTTCTATACTCCCTCTACTAACTTCAGCAAATATATACTGCGTCTGAAAATGGAAACCTTTGCATTTGATCAATGCAAAGGTATTTTTAAAATACCTTTGCAAAGTCCGTATATACCGGTCATCTGAACTCTGTTTTTCTTCTAATACTCCCGTGATTTTGTCATATTGATCAAGTAGCTGAGAAAGGCATGATCTTCTCACCCCTGAATCCTTGTATGGCCTGGAGTGATGTGGAGATCGCTGGTCTCCATAAAACTGGGGGACGTTAGTGCAACTGTCGATATAGTTCTTAGCCAATGTTTTGCTCCTTCCCTTGTGTAGGCTGATGCTTCCATTGCCAGAGGACTGGTGACGATAGTTCTCACGTTACACTTCGCTTAACTTGTCACGTTAAACTAATAAAACTAAACCTAAAAGAGAAAGGTTATGAGCAGACTTGTGTCTAGTGAGAGAAGAGACAGACAACGTTTCCTTGCCGTAAAAAACTAATATAGCAAAACACCCACACACTGAGCACACTACACAACATGGAAAGTGTTTGGGTGTGTGTGATGCACTAGGGATTGATGTGGTGGAGGCTTGACTCCATACACAGCTTTCAAGTGTAGATATGATTGAGTCCAGTAGGTTCAGGAACCTGTACATTAGTGACTGACAGTTGAGAGGCGGGACCAAGAGACAAGGCTCAACCCCCTCAAGCACAACTAAGCAAGTAACTAGGTAAGGATACATCACAACACACACAACCCACACACAAACACCCACACAACCCACACACATCACACACACCACACCACACACACACACACACACCACACCACACGTGTGTATTCATAAATTAGGACGGGTAATCAGAATGGCCCCCTGAACCACCACTGTATGACATGAAGACGGGCGCCTTGCAACAGCACAAGGATCCGGGAGTTGACATAACCCCCCAGCCTAAGTCCAGAGGCACATGTAAACAAGATACCATAAGCAGCGTAGGCGAAGATAACAAACATCAAACAAGCTCTCGGAAACCTAGATAGGACAGCCTCCGGGGCGTTGTATACATCATACAAGATCCACAGCTCTGTGAAACCTAGAGAATGAAGCCTTCAGAATGCTCTAAACAACATATAAAACCCATTCTAGCATGTAATCCCCAAGAGTGGAAAACCTCCCCTCCCCACCCCAAACACAAACACACACACACAAGCAAACTAGAAAAGCTCTGTGGTAATACAATAAGACTTACGTCGTTGTTGGTGAGAGGTTTAATCTTTAAGAGGTTGAGGGAGCTGAACCTCGTCACACAAGGCGAGACAACAAAGGCGACACAGGAGGATAATATGGCCCATTCTCGGAGGGGACAGACAACATTAACAAGGAATAAATGTATCAGAGTAATGGCAAAACAACGAAGCAAGGATGGAAATAGAAGTGCAGAGGGCTCACAGGGGAGCGTTAACTCTTTATAGTAAGAATAATGAGCAAGTGGAATAAATTAGACCTCTAAGACAGAGAGCTAGAAGCCAAACAGTTCTAAAGACGAGACGATGAGAATAGGAGCGCTAGGTGGAACACACACACACACGACACACACAACACACACCACACACACACACCCACACACACACACACACACACACACACACGCACGCACGCACACACACACACACACACACAGCCACACACACACACACACTAACACACACACACCACACACACACTACGGGACATTGAGATGAATAAGGCTAGTAACAACGAAGATTTGTGACAAATAAGACTGTTGAAGTGCAAATGAACTGGCAAAGAACTTACAACGGAAACCAAGCAGGAAATAAATTAGAGGTTCGTCACTCGGGGACAAAGGTTAAAGGTAGGAACTAAAAGGTCAACCCCGTGGTTCAACACGGAGCGACTCAGTGCAAAAAAAGTGCAAGTAAAATATGCAGGAACTGTAACCACAGGATGAAAACGACCTGTCACAAAAGAGTGAGAAACGACAGCCAGACAAACAACGAAAATGACATACGCTGAGGGTAAAAACAATGTTGCCAACCAATTTAGAAGTAAAACATCCGTCAAGAACCTAGTGACAAAGAAACTCAGAATGAAGTGTGTGTGTGTGTTGTGATGATAATATTCCATTGAAATGTCACATAAGAATTTAAAACTCAACCGGAGCCGCCATTAATTGTAAGAGAGTTTGTAAAACACGTCTGGGCAAGGTTAGCAACGCAGTTATGGCAGCAGACAAGCGAAAATGACATTATAAGACTAGGCGAAATAAAAGCATCTAAACCCAATACAGTTTCCACGTGGATCTTTTAAGATATTGCAAAAGAGCTGAGCAGACAACATCTCAGTAG
>WNGS01158745.1:8161365-8172136 GCA_020271785.1 Procambarus virginalis | reverse complement strand
TACAAGATCCACAGCTCTGTGAACCTAGAGAATGAAGCCTTCAGATGCTCTAAACAACATATAAAACCCATTCTAGCATGTAATCACAAGAGTGGAAACCTCCCCTCCCCACCCCAAACAAAACCACACACACAATCAAACTAGAAAAAGCCTCGTGGAATACAATAAGACTTACGTCGTTGTTGGTGAGAGGTTTAATCTTTAAGAGGTTGAGGGAGCTGAACCTCGTCACACAAGGCGAGACAACAAAGGCAACAGGAGGATAATATGCCATTCTCGGAGGGGACAGACAACATTAACAAGGAATAAATGTTAAATCAGAGTAATGGCAAAACAACGAAGCAAGGATGGAAATAGAAGTGCAGAGGGCTCACAGGGGGAGCGTGACTCTTTATAGTAAGAATAATGAGCAAGTGGAAATAAATTAGACTCTAGGACAGAGAGCTAGAAGCCAAACAGTTCTAAAAGCAGATACGATGAGAATAGGAGGCTTAGGTGGACACACACACACACACACCACACACACGCACCACACACACACACACACACACACACACACACACAACACTACGGGACATTGGATGAATAAGGCTAGTATACAAGAAGGATTTGTGACAAAATAAGACTGTGAAGTCAAATGAACTGGCAAAGTGAATTACAACGGAAACCAACGCAGGAAATAATAGAGTTCGTCACTCGGGGACAAGGTTAAAAGGTAGGAACTAAAAGGTCACCCCGTGGTTCAACACGGAGCGACTCAGTGCAAAAAAAGTGCAAGTAAAATATGCAGGAACTGTAGAACACAGGATGTGAAAACGACCGTCACAAAAGGTGAGAAACGACAGCCAGACAAACAACGAAAATGACATACGCTGAGGGTAAAAAACAATGTTGCCAACCATTAGAAGTAAAACATCCGTCAAGAACCTAGTGACAAAGAAAACGAGAATGAAGTGTGTGTGTGTGTGTGTGAATATATATTCCATTGAAATGTCACAAAAATTTAAAACTCAACCGGAGACGCCATTAATTGTAAGAGAGTTTGTAAAACACGTCTGGGCAAGGTTAGCAACGCAGGTAGGTTAGCAACGCAGTTATGGCGCAGACGAAGCGAAAATGACATTATAAAGACTAGGCGAAATAAAAGCATCTAAACCCAATACAGTTTCCACATGGGTCTTTAAGATATTGCAAAAGAGCTGAGCAGACAACATCTCAGTAGACAAAAGGAGGTACCAAAATCAAGAAAGTGAATAGGCAAGTTNGGGGGTGTAGCACCAGCACCACCACCCAGGGGGTGTTGCACCAGCACCACCACCCAGGGGGGTGTAGCACCAGCACCACCACCCAGGGGGTGTAGCACCAGCACCACCACCCAGGGGGGGTGTAGCACCAGCACCACCACCCAGGGGGGTGTAGCACCAGCACCACCACCCAGGGGGGTGTAGCACCAGCACCACCACCCAGGGGCGTGTAGCACCAGCACCACCACCCAGGGGGGTGTAGCACCAGCACCACCACCACCCAGGGCGTGTAGCACCAGCACCACCACCCAGGGGCGTGTAGCACCAGCACCACCACCCAGGGGGTGTTGCACCAGCACCACCACCCAGGGGGTGTTGCACCAGCCCACCACCACCCAGGGGCGTGTAGCACCAGCACCACCACACCCAGGGGGTGTAGCACCAGCACCACCACCCAGGGGCGTGTAGCACCAGCACCCCACCACCCAGGGGGGTGTAGCACCAGCACCACACACCCAGGGGGTGTAGCACCAGCACCACCACCCAGGGGGGTGTAGCACCAGCACCACCACCCAGGGGGGTGTAGCACCAGCACCACCACCCAGGGGCGTGTAGCACCAGCACCACCACCCAGGGGGTGTAGCACCAGCACCACCACCCAGGGGCGTGTAGCACCAGCACCACCACCCAGGGGCGTGTAGCACCAGCACCACCACCACCCAGGGGCGTGTAGCACCAGCACCACCACCAGGGGCGTGTAGCACCAGCACCACCACCCAGGGGGGTGTGCACCAGCACCACCACCCAGGGGGTGTGCACCAGCACCACCACCCAGGGGCGTGTAGCACCAGCACCACACCACCCAGGGGGTGTAGCACCAGCACCACCACCCAGGGGCGTGTAGCACCAGCACCACCACCACCAGGGGGGTGTAGCACCAGCACCACCACACCCAGGGGCGTGTAGCACCAGCACCACCACCCAGGGGGGTGTAGCACCAGCACCACCACCCAGGGGGTGTAGCACCAGCACCACCACCACCCAGGGGGTGTAGCACCAGCACCACCACCCAGGGGCGTGTAGCACCAGCACCACCACCCAGGGGCGTGTAGCACCAGCACCACCACCCAGGGGCGTGTAGCACCAGCACCACCACCCAGGGGGTGTAGCACCAGCACCACCACCCAGGGGCGTGTTGCACCAGCACCACCCACCCAGGGGGTGTAGCACCAGCACCACACCACCAGGGGCGTGTTGCACCAGCACCACCACCCCAGGGGCGTGTTGCACCAGCACCACCACCCAGGGGCGTGTAGCACCAGCACCACCACCCAGGGGCGTGTTGCACCAGCACCACCACCCAGGGGGTGTAGCACCAGCACCACCACCCAGGGGGGTGTAGCACCAGCACCACCACCCAGGGGGGTGTAGCACCAGCACCACCACCCAGGGGGGTGTAGCACCAGCACCACCACCCAGGGGGGTGTAGCACCAGCACCACCACCCAGGGGGGTGTTGCACCAGCACCACCACCCAGGGGGTGTAGCACCAGCACCACCACCCAGGGGGGTGTAGCACCAGCACCACCACCCAGGGGGGTGTAGCACCAGCACCACCACCCAGGGGCGTGTTGCACCAGCACCACCACCCAGGGGGGTGTAGCACCAGCACCACCACCCAGGGGGGTGTAGCACCAGCACCACCACCCAGGGGCGTGTTGCACCAGCACCACCACCCAGGGGCGTGTAGCACCAGCACCACCACCCAGGGGCGTGTTGCACCAGCACCACCACCCAGGGGCGTGTAGCACCAGCACCACCACCCAGGGGCGTGTAGCACCAGCACCACCACCCAGGGGGGTGTAGCACCAGCACCACCACCACCCAGGGGCGTGTAGCACCAGCACCACCACCCAGGGGGGTGTGCACCAGCACCACCACCCAGGGGGTGTAGCACCAGCACCACCACCCAGGGGGGTGTAGCACCAGCACACACACCCAGGGGGGTGTAGCACCAGCACCACCACCCAGGGGGTGTAGCACCAGCACCACCACCCAGGGGGTGTAGCACCAGCACCACCACCCAGGGGCGTGTTGCACCAGCACCACCACCCAGGGGGTGTAGCACCAGCACCACCACCCAGGGGCGTGTAGCACCAGCACCACCACCCAGGGGCGTGTTGCACCAGCACCACCACCCAGGGGGTGTAGCACCAGCACCACCACCCAGGGGCGTGTTGCACCAGCACCACCACCCAGGGGGGTGTTGCACCAGCACCACCACCCAGGGGGGTGTAGCACCAGCACCACCACCCAGGGGCGTGTTGCACCAGCACCACCACCCAGGGGCGTGTGCACCAGCACCACCACCACCCAGGGGCGTGTAGCACCAGCACCACCACCCAGGGGCGTGTTGCACCAGCACCACCACCCAGGGGGGTGTAGCACCAGCACCACCACCCAGGGGCGTGTAGCACCAGCACACACCACCCAGGGGCGTGTTGCACCAGCACCACCACCCAGGGGGGTGTAGCACCAGCACCACCACCACCCAGGGGCGTGTAGCACCAGCACCACCACCCAGGGGGGTGTAGCACCAGCACCACCACCCAGGGGCGTGTAGCACCAGCACCACCACCCAGGGGCGTGTTGCACCAGCACCACCACCCAGGGGGTGTAGCACCAGCACCACCACCCAGGGGCGTGTAGCACCAGCACCACCACCCAGGGGGGTGTTGCACCAGCACCACCACCCAGGGGGGTGTAGCACCAGCACCACCACCCAGGGGCGTGTAGCACCAGCACCACCACCCAGGGGCGGTTGCACCAGCACCACCACCACCAGGGGCGTGTAGCACCAGCACCACCACCACCCAGGGGCGTGTTGCACCAGCACCACCACCCAGGGGGGTGTTGCACCAGCACCACCACCACCCAGGGGCGTGTAGCACCAGCACCACCACCCAGGGGGGTGTAGCACCAGCACCACCACCCAGGGGGGTGTAGCACCAGCACCACCACCACCCAGGGGCGTGTAGCACCAGCACCACCACCCAGGGGGTGTAGCACCAGCACCACCACCCAGGGGGGTGTAGCACCAGCACCACCACCCAGGGGGGTGTAGCACCAGCACCACCACCCAGGGGCGTGTAGCACCAGCACCACCACCCAGGGGCGTGTAGCACCAGCACCACCACCCAGGGGCGTGTAGCACCAGCACCACCACCCAGGGGGTGTAGCACCAGCACCACCACCCAGGGGCGTGTTGCACCAGCACCACCACCACCCAGGGGCGTGTAGCACCAGCACCACCACCCAGGGGCGTGTTGCACCAGCACCACCACCCAGGGGCGTGTAGCACCAGCACCACCACCACCCAGGGGCGTGTTGCACCAGCACCACCACACCCAGGGGCGTGTAGCACCAGCACCACCACCCAGGGGCGTGTAGCACCAGCACCACCACCCAGGGGGGTGTAGCACCAGCACCACCACCCAGGGGCGTGTTGCACCAGCACCACCACCCAGGGGGGTGTAGCACCAGCACCACCACCCAGGGGGGTGTAGCACCAGCACCACCACCCAGGGGGGTGTAGCACCAGCACCACACCCAGGGGGTGTAGCACCAGCACCACCACCCAGGGGGGTGTAGCACCAGCACCACCACCCCAGGGGGTGTAGCACCAGCACCACCACCCAGGGGGGTGTAGCACCAGCACCACCACCACCCAGGGGCGTGTAGCACCAGCACCACCACCCAGGGGCGTGTAGCACCAGCACCACCACCCAGGGGGGTGTTGCACCAGCACCACCACCCAGGGGGGTGTTGCACCAGCACCACCACACCCAGGGGCGTGTAGCACCAGCACCACCACCACCCAGGGGGGTGTAGCACCAGCACCACCACCCAGGGGGTGTAGCACCAGCACACCACCACCCAGGGGGGTGTAGCACCAGCACACCACCCCAGGGGCGTGTAGCACCAGCACCACCACCCAGGGGGGTGTAGCACCAGCACCACCACCCAGGGGGGTGTAGCACAGCACCACCACCACCCAGGGGCGTGTAGCACCAGCACCACCACCCAGGGGCGTGTAGCACCAGCACCACCACCCAGGGGCGTGTAGCACCAGCACCACCACCACCCAGGGGCGTGTAGCACCAGCACCACCACCCAGGGGGGTGTAGCACCAGCACCACCACCCAGGGGGGTGTGCACCAGCACCACCACCCAGGGGGGTGTTGCACCAGCACCACCACCACCCAGGGGCGTGTAGCACCAGCACCACCACCACCCAGGGGGTGTAGCACCAGCACCACCACCCAGGGGCGTGTAGCACCAGCACCACCACCACCCAGGGGGGTGTAGCACCAGCACCACCACCCAGGGGCGTGTAGCACCAGCACCACCACCCAGGGGGGTGTAGCACCAGCACCACCACCCAGGGGGTGTAGCACCAGCACCACCACCCAGGGGCGTGTAGCACCAGCACCACCACCCAGGGGCGTGTAGCACCAGCACCACCACCCAGGGGCGTGTAGCACCAGCACCACCACCAGGGGCGTGTAGCACCAGCACCACCACCCAGGGGCGTGTAGCACCAGCACCACCACCCAGGGGGTGTAGCACCAGCACCACCACCCAGGGGCGTGTTGCACCAGCACCACCACCACCCAGGGGCGTGTAGCACCAGCACCACCACCACCCAGGGGCGTGTTGCACCAGCACCACCACCACCCAGGGGCGTGTAGCACCAGCACCACCACCCAGGGGCGTGTTGCACCAGCACCACCACCCCAGGGGCGTGTTGCACCAGCACCACCACCCAGGGGCGTGTAGCACCAGCACCACCACCCAGGGGGGTGTAGCACCAGCACCACCACCCAGGGGGTGTTGCACCAGCACCACCACCCAGGGGGTGTAGCACCAGCACCACCACCCAGGGGGGTGTAGCACCAGCACCACCACCCAGGGGGGGTGTAGCACCAGCACCACCACCCAGGGGGGTGTAGCACCAGCACCACCACCCAGGGGGGTGTAGCACCAGCACCACCACCACAGGGGGTGTAGCACCAGCACCACCACCCAGGGGGGTGTAGCACCAGCACCACCACCACCAGGGGCGTGTAGCACCAGCACCACCACCCAGGGGCGTGTAGCACCAGCACCACCACCCAGGGGGGTGTAGCACCAGCACCACCACCCAGGGGGGTGTTGCACCAGCACCACCACCACCCAGGGGCGTGTAGCACCAGCACCACCACCCAGGGGGGTGTAGCACCAGCACCACCACCCAGGGGCGTGTAGCACCAGCAGCACCACCACCCAGGGGGGTGTAGCACCAGCACCACCACCACCCAGGGGCGTGTAGCACCAGCACCACCACCCAGGGGGTGTAGCACCAGCACCACCACCCAGGGGGGTGTAGCACCAGCACCACCACCACCCAGGGGCGTGTAGCACCAGCACCACCACCCAGGGGCGTGTAGCACCAGCACCACCACCCAGGGGCGTGTAGCACCAGCACCACCACCACCCAGGGGCGTGTAGCACCAGCACCACCACCCAGGGGCGTGTAGCACCAGCACCACCACCCAGGGGGGTGTTGCACCAGCACCACCACCCAGGGGGGTGTTGCACCAGCACCACCACCACCCAGGGGCGTGTAGCACCAGCACCACCACCACCCAGGGGGGTGTAGCACCAGCACCACCACCCAGGGGCGTGTAGCACCAGCACCACCACCCAGGGGGGTGTAGCACCAGCACCACCACCACCCAGGGGCGTGTAGCACCAGCACCACCACCCAGGGGGGTGTAGCACCAGCACCACCACCCAGGGGGTGTAGCACCAGCACCACCACCACCCAGGGGCGTGTAGCACCAGCACCACCACCCAGGGCGGTGTAGCACCAGCACCACCACCCAGGGGCGTGTAGCACCAGCACCACCACCCAGGGGCGTGTAGCACCAGCACCACCACCCAGGGGGGTGTAGCACCAGCACCACCACCCAGGGGCGTGTTGCACCAGCACCACCACCCAGGGGCGTGTAGCACCAGCACCACCACCCAGGGGCGTGTTGCACCAGCACCACCACCACCCAGGGGCGTGTTGCACCAGCACCACCACCCAGGGGCGTGTAGCACCAGCACCACCACCCAGGGGCGTGTTGCACCAGCACCACCACCCAGGGGGGTGTAGCACCAGCACCACCACCCAGGGGGTGTGCACCAGCACCACCACCCAGGGGGGTGTAGCACCAGCACCACCACCCAGGGGGGTGTAGCACCAGCACCACCACCCAGGGGGGTGTAGCACCAGCACCACCACCCAGGGGCGTGTTGCACCAGCACCACCACCCAGGGGGTGTAGCACCAGCACCACCACCCAGGGGCGTGTTGCACCAGCACCACCACCCAGGGGGTGTAGCACCAGCACCACCACCCAGGGGGGTGTAGCACCAGCACCACCACCCAGGGGGGTGTAGCACCAGCACCACCACCCAGGGGGGTGTAGCACCAGCACCACCACCCAGGGGCGTGTTGCACCAGCACCACCACCCAGGGGGGTGTAGCACCAGCACCACCACCCAGGGGGGTGTAGCACCAGCACCACCACCCAGGGGCGTGTTGCACCAGCACCACCACCCAGGGGCGTGTAGCACCAGCACCACCACCCAGGGGCGTGTAGCACCAGCACCACCACCCAGGGGCGTGTAGCACCAGCACCACCACCCAGGGGGTGTAGCACCAGCACCACCACCCAGGGGGTGTAGCACCAGCACCACCACCACCGGCGTGTAGCACCAGCACCACCACCCAGGGGGTGTAGCACCAGCACCACCACCCAGGGGCGTGTAGCACCAGCACCACCACCCAGGGGTGTAGCACCAGCACACCACCACCCAGGGGTGTAGCACCAGCACCACCACCCAGGGGGGTGTAGCACCAGCACCACCACCCAGGGGGTGTAGCACCAGCACCACCACCCAGGGTGTTGCACCAGCACCACCACCCAGGGGTGTAGCACCAGCACCACCACCCAGGGGCGTGTAGCACCAGCACCACCACCCAGGGCGTGTAGCACCAGCACCACCACCCAGGGGGTGTAGCACCAGCACCACCACCCAGGGGCGTGTTGCACCAGCACCACCACCCAGGGGGGTGTTGCACCAGCACCACCACCCAGGGGGGTGTAGCACCAGCACCACACACCCAGGGCGTGTTGCACCAGCACCACCACCCAGGGGCGTGTGCACCAGCACCACCCACCCAGGGGCGTGTAGCACCAGCACCACCACCACGGTGAAACCACCACCCAGGGGGTGTAGCACCAGCACCACCACCCAGGGGCGTGTAGCACCAGCACCACCACCCAGGGGCGTGTTGCACCAGCACCACCACCCAGGGGGTGTAGCACCAGCACCACCCCCAGGGGCGTGTTGCACCAACACCACCACCCAGGGGGTGTTGCACCAGCACCACCACCCAGGGGTGTAGCACCAGCACCACCACCCAGGGGCGTGATCACCAGCACCACCACCCAGGGCGTGTTGCACCAGCACCACACCCAGGGGGGTGTAGCACCAGCACCACCACCCAGGGGGTGTGCACCAGCACCACCACCCAGGGGGGTAGCACCAGCACCACCACCCAGGGGGTGTAGCACCAGCACCACCACCACCAGGGGGGTTAGCACCAGCACCACCCACCCAGGGGGTGTTGCACCAGCACCACCACCCAGGGGCGTGTAGCACCAGCACCACCACCCAGGGGCGTTAGCACCAGCACCACCACCCAGGGGGGTGTTGCACCAGCACCACCACCAGGGGGGTGTAGCACCAGCACCCCACCACCCGGGGGTGTAGCACCAGCACCACCACCCAGGGGGGTGTAGCACCAGCACCACCACCCAGGGGGTGTTGCACCAGCACCACCACCCAGGGGTGTTGCACCAGCACCACCACCACCCAGGGGCGTGTAGCACCAGCACCACCACACCCAGGGGTGTAGCACCAGCACCACCACCACCCAGGGGCGTGTAGCACCAGCACCACCACCCAGGGGGTGTAGCACCAGCACCACCACCCAGGGGGTGTAGCACCAGCACCACCACCACCCAGGGGCGTGTAGCACCAGCACCACCACCCAGGGCGTGTAGCACCAGCACCACCACCCAGGGGCGTGTAGCACCAGCACCACCACCCAGGGGCGTGTTGCACCAGCACCACCACCACCAGGGGCGTGTAGCACCAGCACCACCACCACCCAGGGCGTGTTGCACCAGCACCACCACCACCCAGGGGCGTGTTGCACCAGCACCACCACCCAGGGGGGTGTAGCACCAGCACCACCACCCAGGGGCGTGTTGCACGTGCACCATCACCCAGGGGGGTGTAGCACCAGCACCACCACCCAGGGGGGTGTTGCACCAGCACCACCACCCAGGGGGGTGTAGCACCAGCACCACCACCCAGGGGGTGTAGCACCAGCACCACCACCCAGGGGGGTGTAGCACCAGCACCACCACCCAGGGGCGTGTTGCACCAGCACCACCACCCAGGGGGGTGTAGCACCAGCAACACCACCCAGGGGCGTGTGGCACGTGCACCATCACCCAGGGGGGTGTAACTCCAGCACCACCACCCAGGGGGGTGTAGCACCAGCACCACCACCCAGGGGGTGTAGCACCAGCACCACCACCCAGGGGGGTGTAGCACCAGCACCACCACCCAGGGGCGTGTTGCACCAGCACCACCACCCAGGGGGTGTAGCACCAGCACCACCACCCAGGGGGGTGTAGCACCAGCACCACCACCCAGGGGCGTGTTGCACCAGCACCACCACCCAGGGGCGTGTAGCACCAGCACCACCACCCAGGGGCGTGGTGCACCAGCACCATCACCCAGGGGCGTGTAGCACGTGCACCATCACCCAGGGGCGTGTAGCACGTGCACTATCACCCAGGGGGGTGTAGCACCAGCACCACCACCACCCAGGGGGTGTTGCACCAGCACCACCACCCAGGGGCGTGTAGCACCAGCACCACCACCCAGGGGGGTGTAGCACCAGCACCACCACCACCCAGGGGGTGTAGCACCAGCACCACCACCCAGGGGGTGTAGCACCAGCACCACCACCCAGGGGGGTGTAGCACCAGCACCACCACCCAGGGGCGTGTTGCACCAGCACCACCACCCAGGGGGGTGTAGCACCAGCACCACCACCCAGGGGCGTGTAGCACCAGCACCACCACCCAGGGGCGTGTAGCACCAGCACCACCACCCAGGGGGTGTAGCACCAGCACCACCACCCAGGGGCGTGTTGCACCAGCACCACCACCCAGGGGGGTGTTGCACCAGCACCACCACCCAGGGGGTGTAGCACCAGCACCACCACCCAGGGGTGTTGCACCAGCACCACCACCACCCAGGGGCGTGTTGCACCAGCACCACCCCACCCAGGGGCGTGTAGCACCAGCACCACCACCACCCAGGGGCGTGTTGCACCAGCACCACCACCCAGGGG
>WNGS01158745.1:8147787-8160114 GCA_020271785.1 Procambarus virginalis | reverse complement strand
AATGAGTACATGATACAGAGGGAGCATACCTCTTGATAACATCTTTGAGTATATTATGGTGATACGGACAAGTTCCATTCCTTGTCTTGTATGTAATGATCTAGAATGGATGGTGGCAGCATTTTCTATTTTTTTCTTCTTCTACTAGTATCTTCTAGAATTCTTATTTCTTCTTCTACTATCTTTTCCTACTATCTACTCTTCTACTTCTACTATCTACTCTTCTACATCTACTATCTACTTTTCTACTTCTACCTATCTACCCTTCTACTCACTTCCTACTTACTCAACTCATTATTACATCTCCCCTTCTCCCCGAAAATAAATACCTTTTCGGGGTAAATACTTTTCTCCATCCCACCGCTGCCACCATTGTAAGGGGGGGGGGGGGGAGAAAAGTATTATCGAGTAAGTAAAGCCTCCGGCACTCTACCAAGCCACTCCTTAAACGTCGGCATGTTTGAAGGCTACCCGGCTCAATTATAAGATTAGCGAGAGCCAGGTGAGATTCGCCTGGCTGACCTCAGGTCACTTGGTGGTCATTAACACTTAGAGGTGAGAGATCTAGGCCAGACAAGTTGGCGTCTGTCAAATCCTTGTCTGTGACTCATATATCTCCATGTATGTATTAAATAAAATTAAACCAAACACCTACGGTGTTACAGCGTGTTGCACCAGCACCACCACCCAGGGGCGTGTTGCACCACCGCCACCACCCAGGGGGTGTAGCACCAGCACCACCACCCATGGGCGTGTTGCACCAGCACCACCACCCAGGGGCGTGTTGCACCAGCACCACCACCCAGGGGGGTGTAGAACCAGCACCATCACCCAGGGGGGTGTAGCACCAGCACCACCACCCAGGGGGGTGTAGCACTAGCACCACCACCCAGGGGCGTGTTGCACCACCACCACCCAGGGGGTGTAGCACCAGCACCACCACCCAGGGGGGTGTAGCACCAGCACCACCACCCAGGGGGGTGTAGCTCCAGCACCACCACCCGGGGGGTGTTGCACCAGCACCACCACCCAGGGGGGTGTAGCACCAGCACCACCACCCAGGGGCGTGTTGCACCAGCACCACCACCCAGGGGGGTGTAGCACCAGCACCACCACCCAGGGGGTGTAGCACCAGCACCACCACCCAGGGGCGTGTTGCACCAGCACCACCACCCAGGGGGTGTAACACCAGCACCACCACCCAGGGGCGTGTAGCACCAGCACCACCACCCAGGGGCGTGTTGCACCAGCACCACCACCCAGGGGGGTGTAGCACCAGCACCATCACCCAGGGGCGTGTTGCACCAGCACCACCACCCAGGGGGGTGATGCACCAGCACCACCACCCAGGGGGGTGTAGCACCAGCACCACCACCCAGGGGCGTGTTGCACCAGCACCACCACCCAGGGGCGTGTTGCACCAGCACCACCACCACCCAGGGGCGTGTAGCACCAGCACCACCACCACCCAGGGGCGTGTTGCACCAGCACCACCACCCAGGGGGGTGTAGCACCAGCACCACCACCACCCAGGGGCGTGTAGCACCAGCACCACCACCACCCAGGGGCGTGTTGCACCAGCACCACCACCCAGGGGGTGTAGCACCAGCACCACCACCACCCAGGGGCGTGTAGCACCAGCACCACCACCCAGGGGGGTGTAGCACCAGCACCACCACCCATGGGGGTGTAGCACCAGCACCACCACCACCCAGGGGCGTGTAGCACCAGCACCACCACCCAGGGGCGTGTAGCACCAGCACCACCACCCAGGGGCGTGTAGCACCAGCACCACCACCCTGGGGGGTGTAGCACCAGCACCACCACCCAGGGGCGTGTTGCACCAGCACCACCACCACCCAGGGGCGTGTAGCACCAGCACCACCACCACCCAGGGGCGTGTTGCACCAGCACCACCACCACCCAGGGGCGTGTTGCACCAGCACCACCACCCAGGGGCGTGTAGCACCAGCACCACCACCCAGGGGCGTGTTGCACGTGCACCATCACCCAGGGGGGTGTAGCACCAGCACCACCACCCAAGGGGGTGTTGCACCAGCACCACCACCCAGGGGGGTGTAGCACCAGCACCACCACCCAGGGGGGTGTAGCACCATCACCACCACCCAGGGGGGTGTAGCACCAGCACCACCACCCAGGGGGGTGTAGCACCAGCACCACCACCCAGGGGTGTGTTGCACCAGCACCACCACCCAGGGGGGTGTAGCACCAGCACCACCACCCAGGGGGGTGTAGCACCAGCACCACCACCCAGGGGCGTGTTGCACCAGCACCACTACCCAGGGGCGTGTAGCACCAGCACCACCACCCAGGGGCGTGTTGCACCAGCACCATCACCCAGGGGCGTGTAGCACGTGCACCATCACCCAGGGGCGTGTAGCACGTGCACCATCACCCAGGGGGGTGTAGCACCAGCACCACCACCACCCAGGGGGGTGTAGCACCAGCACCACCACCCAGGGGCGTGTAGCACCAGCACCACCACCCAGGGGGGTGTAGCACCAGCACCACCACCACCCAGTGGGGTGTAGCACCAGCACCACCACCCAGGGGGGTGTAGCACCAGCACCACCACCCAGGGGGGTGTAGCACCAGCACCACCACCCAGGGGGTGTAGCACCAGCACCAGCACCCAGGGGCGTGTAGCACCAGCACCACCACCCAGGGGCGTGTTGCACCAGCACCACCACCCGGGGGTGTAGCACCAGCACCACCACCACCCAGGGGGGTGTAGCACCAGCACCACCACCCAGTGGCGTGTTGCACCAGCACCACCACCCAGGGGGTGTAGCACCAGCACCACCACCACCCAGGGGGGTGTAGCACCAGCACCACCACCCAGGGGGTGTAGCACCAGCACCACCACCCAGGGGGGTGTAGCACCAGCACCACCAACTAGGGGAGGTGTAGTACCAGCACCACCACAACCCAGGGGGGTGTCGCACCAGCACCACCACCCAGGGGGGTGTAGCACCAGCACCACCAACTAGGGGAGGTGTAGCACCAGCACCACCACCACCCAGGGGGGTGTAGCACCAGCACCACCACCCAGGGGCGTGTTGCACCAGCACCACCACCCAGGGGGTGTAGCACCAGCACCACCACCACCCAGGGGGGTGTAGCACCAGCACCACCACCCAGGGGGTGTAGCACCAGCACCACCACCCAGGGGCGTGTTGCACCAGCACCACCACCCAGGGGGTGTAGCACCACCACCACAACCCAGGGGGGTGTAGCACCAGCACCACCACCCAGGGGCGTGTAGCACCATCACCACCACCCAGGGGGGTGTAGCACCAGCACCACCACCCAGGGGGGTGTAGCACCAGCACCACCACCCAGGGGCGTGTAGCAGCAGCACCACCACCCAGGGGGGTGTAGCACCATCACCACCACCCAGGGGGGTGTAGCACCAGCACCACCACCCAGGGGGGTGTAGCAGCACCACCACCACCCAGGGGGGTGTAGCACCATCACCACCACCCAGGGGGGTGTAGCACCAGCACCACCACCCAGGGGGGTGTAGCAGCAGCACCACCACCCAGGGGGGTGTAGCACCATCACCACCACCCAGGGGGGTGTAGCACCATCACCACCACCCAGGCGGGTGTAGCACCATCACCACCACCCAGGGGGGTGTAGCACCATCACCACCACCCAGGGGCGTGTAGCACCATCACCACCACCCAGGGGGGTGTAGCACCAGCACCACCACCCAGGGGCGTGTAGCACCAGCACTACCACCCAGGGGCGTGTAGCACCAGCACCACCACCCAGGGGGGTGTAGCACCATCACCACCACCCAGGGGGGTGTAGCACCATCACCACCACCCAGGGGGGTGTAGCACCATCACCACCACCCAGGGGCGTGTAGCACCAGCACTACCACCCAGGGGGGTGTAGCACCAGCACCACCACCCAGGGGGTGTAGCACCAGCACCACCACCCAGGGGGTGTAGCACCAGCACTACCACCCAGGGGGTGTAGCACCAGCACCACCAACTAGGGGAGGTGTAGTACCAGCACCACCACCCAAGGAGGTATAACACCAGCACCACAAACCAGGGAGGGTGTAGTATCAGCATCTCCACCCAGGGGGTGTAGCACTAGCACCACCACCCAGGGGGGTGTAGCACCAGCACTACTACCCAGGGGGTGTAGCACCAACACCACCACCGAAAGGAGGTGTAGCACCACCACCCAGGGGGTGTAGCACTAGCATCACCACCCAGGGGATGTGTAGCGCCATCACCACCACCCAGGGGCGTGTAGTACCAGCACCACCACCCAGGGGGTGTAGCACCAGGACCACCACCCAGGGGGATGTGGCACCACCACCATCACTACGCAGGGGGTGTAGTACCACCACCACTACCCAGGGGGGTGTAGCACCAGACCACCACCACCAGCCAGGGGAGGTGTAGCATAACCAACACCACCCAGGGGGGTGTATGACCATCACCACCACCCAGGGAGTGTAGCACCATTACCACCACCCAGGGGAGGTGTAGCACCACCACCACCACCACCCAGAGGGGTGTAGTACCATCATCACCACCCAGGGGAGGTGTAGCTCCAGCATTACCATGCAGGGGAGTGTAGCACCAGCACCACCACCCATGGGAGGTGTAGCACCAGCACCACCATCCAGGGGAGGTGTAGCATCAGCACCACCACCCAGGGGAGGTGTAGCATCAGCACCACCACCCAGGGGAGGTGTAGCATCAGCACCACCACCGAGGGGAGGTGAAGTACCATCACCACCACCCAGGAGGGTGTAGGACTAGCGTCACCACCCAGGGGAGGTGTAGCACCAGCACCACCACCCAGGGGGAGTGTAGCACCAACACCACCATCTCATAATTTTGTCCATGCTGTTTGCAGATGCTATGGTTCGGCCCTTTCGGCAAGTGGCGGCTTCTTGTTTTCATCCAATATTGGCCTTGTTGGTCCTGTAGGGGTTTTGGCGGGTTCCTACCGGCCGGGCGTCTCTGCTCGCCTGGGTTGTTCCTTTCCGACCCTGGGGGTTTTACCCCGGCTCCGCCTCCACCTCTTTCTAATGATCAGTCCAGTCCGTAACGGGGCTGGTTCAGTCTTCTTCTTGAGTCTTCCAGTCTGGTACTTTTGACTCGGGTCTCTCACCATCTGTGCGGTGATCAGGTGGCTACGTTGATGGTGTCCCACCTGCATGCTTCGTCTCAGCAAAGGTATGGGATTTTGCTGGCAGTCCTTCCTTTTCTTTTTTTCTCTTCGTAGGTATCCTGCATTTTTTGTTGACGTGGTCTTGTCCTTCCCTTGTGGGGGGTTTGGAACTGTCTGCTTCATACATACTATTGCCTTGTCTCATGTGAAGCTGGCGGAGCCGCTCCGGTTTGCTTTTGATTTCAATGTTCCTTCTACACCGTTGCGTGGGCTGTCTCAGGGATTGTATATCTCAGGCCTGATCATGCGCCACCTTCACCGTCTTGGTCTTTGAACGGTATGCTCTAGTTTCGGTTTTCGCCTCGGTTTGTTTTGGCCCCTTCGGTTCAGGTTTGTCTTTTCCGGGGCTCTTTCTAATTTGTTTGCAGCCATTTTATTCTTTTCTGCGAAGAATGAGTCTGCTGCTTTCTGGAGGGGTCCTTGGGTTGTTGATGCTTTGTTGGTCAGGCCGGATTTGCATCATGTGTTGTGTCCGGTTGCGGCCCTCCACCGTTCTTTGCCCGCCATGGCTTCTGTGTCCTGGGACGCGCTTTGGGTTGATCCGGTTTCCCCTCCTTCCCTGTTCGCGGATACAGGTCTTTCAGGTCGTCCGCAGGGTTAGCAAGTCTAGCCAGCCTGTGGTCTATCCCCGTGCCAATGACATTTGTCAGTGTGCTGCTCTTTCTGCCGTCTTTGGTATCATATCCTGGGCTGACATTCGGGTCAGCCCACACAAAATTCTTGTAATCACAAAGTACTTACACTAACTCAAATTCATGCTCTTCTGTTAGAATCTTTCTGTGCTATGTGAGAAATCTTTGTTTTAACTACATGACACTCACTCTCTCAAGAGTTCATCTTCCACTCACTAGTCTGCAACATTGCAACGCAAAACAATAAACAAATTGGGCCGGACCGGGCTAGTGGGAAGACCAGTTTTCGGTCTGACCTCGAGCCCTGGCTCAATTTTTAGTTATTTCGACGCACAGGTGGCCGGCCAGCAGCACAGGTGGCCGGCCAGCAGCACAGGTGGCCGGCCAGGTACACAGGTGGCCGGCCAGGTGCATGGGTGGCGGTACCTGCCTTCCCACCTTGCTAAAATTTAGTATAATGCCCAAGAATTGGTGGTGAAGGGTGTTTATGTGGGCGACTCGATGGCTTACCCCTCCCCTCAGGGGCTTACCCCCTCAGTTGCTTACAACCCCCTCAGTTGCTTACCCCCACCCCCCTCTGTTGCTTAACCCCCCTGAGTTGCTTACCCCCTCTCAGTTGCTTACCGCCCCCCCCTTCAGTTGCTTCCTCCCCCCTTCAGTTGCTTACCCCCCTCAGTTGCTTACCCCCCCTCAGTTGCTTACCCCCTCTCAGTTGCTTACCGCCCCCCTTCAGTTGCTTCCCCCCCCTTCAGTTGCTTACCCCCGTCAGTTGCTTACCCCCCTCAGTTGCTTACCCCCCTCAGTTGCTTACCCCCTCTCAGTTGCTTACCCCCTCTCAGTTGCTTACCGCCCCCCTTCAGTTGCTTACCCCCCCCCCTTCAGTTGCTTACCCTCCCTCAGTGGCTTACCTCCCCACCTCAGTGGCTTGCCACAGGGGACAATATTCAAGAGTGGTTTTGGTTTATCGTTGAATCAATGTTGTTAACGTTGATTCGGCATTGAATTTGCATTGTTTTTGGTATTGTGCCCACTAGGACATATATAATAGTTTCCTTGAAACGAAAAGCGTCAAAATTATTAATAAAGGCTTTACATTCAGGTGGCGATGACTAGGACTCAGATACTTTCAATAACTAGGAAGAATAAAAAACGTCAGTAAATAAGTAATGTTAAAAATGTTTTTAAAAAATATGAGATGTATATAAACTATTGAATCATTAAGAAATAATAAAGATGAAGCAACACATAGGGAACACGTAAAAATCAATTGAGGAGCCTACCATATGCCACCCAACAACACCCAAGAAGTAATGAAAATTTGCTACTAAACTCCAGCAACTATTAAAAAAACATCAGCAACTCTGTGTATGAAGATGGGCAGCTCCACTGTGGTCTCGGGTCCTGTTACGGCCACAATGGGTCACAACCGGGTTCTTTTCAGGTGGTACAAAAGTTCTGGTATCCAACCCCAAGTTAGTAGTGGCTTTCAAGGAGTGAGCTCGGTAATGCAAGTAAAAAACACTGGGGAGGTGCATTGAATACTACACTTCATTAATTATCAATATATTCATATATAATCACTTTCCCATCACCTCATATATAATCCTAAAAGAAGTATTACTACACTTAATATGTACACAAGTGTCTCTCATAGGACACTAAGCGCTATTCGATGCTCAATTGATGCAGCCTTGTCAGCTTCCGTGTTTCCGCAACACAGTACCGTCCTCAACCAGTACTGGGGAACACCAACGAGTCTACCCTGGCCACGGGCCAGCCAAAACACAGTCTCACTAGGTGCTCTCTGTGCATGCCCACAATCACTCTCCAGCCTGGAGCTGGCAGAGAACATCAGCCTCGCGCTGCTGGGCCTCTTCACATACAAATACAAGGGTAGCGAACCCCTGGCAGGAGCTTCTTGCAACTCGCTGGTTACACTCCTTAGTAGCACCTTAACTGTCAGTCGTCTCTTCCGTTATCCAGTCCCGGGTACGCCGAATTCTGTCACTGCCACTGCACAGGCAGACAGTAGAACCCTTCACAGTTCTTCTCTGGCGGCGGCTCACTGCTTCTGTAAAGCAAAATGTAGTAGAGAGACATTGGCTACCCTGGGTAGCTTCGTCCTCGTACCACAGCAGCCCTACGTCGACTCTGTGGATACAGACATGTCATCAGTACACTGGTCAGTACATGGGACACTAGGAAACTTCACTTACAGACTCAGACATAGACATACAACTTCTCCTTCAATAGATGGCGCTGATTTTCTAAGTGCCACCTCACTAGAGGTCAGCACCAGCGACCTCTCAAGCTGACTAGGACAGGAATCTAGTGCTTCTTGCTGGTATAATCCTGTCACCACTAGATGGTGTCGTCCAATTTGTGGGGGGTTTCGGGAGCGGACTCACAGATGACATTGACGTCGCTGCTCCATGCTCCGACGATGGAATCGGGTTCGTAACAGGTCCACTCTGAGAACGTCCTCCATTCCTCCGTCATGGCAATAATAAACAAGAAACATGTGGGTGTCATCATAACTCAAAAGCTATTAACCCACAACCCTCGCCCATGCATTACGTCACCACCCATTTAAATTACAACCCACAATTAATTCGTTTTAACACGGGACAGACAGCCAATGAATGTATACTTCTTTTTGATGATACGTGCAGTTTGCGTGAAGGGTCTATCCTTCGATGACTGCACAAGTACAAATGTTGGGAGATGTGATTATGTTGAGAATGAAACGGTTTCAAGAGTGTTTGTCTTGTACTGTAGATAGAGGGGCAGCGACTATACAGAGGCTGGTGTTAGAGGGAGACTTGCAGCACTGTAGGGTGGGATGATGTGTTTATGGCATCAGTTGATCCTTGGTCCTTCGGTGAGGCAGTTATTTTGTGTTTGGCTGCTGGTGGTGCCAAGTATAAACGTGACAGGTCAAATGTGGCCCAATTTGTTGGTTGACTGGAGATATTTAGCTTGTGCTTTGACTATTTGATATTTTTCGTGTAACGAGAGGTCACCTCCTCCTCATATATGCTCGATGATAAATGGTATTTTGTGTGCGCTAAATACTTGGTTGAAATTTACTTTGTCACTATGATGTTGGAAACAGTGGAGATAGTGTTCGATTGTTTCAGGCACATGACAGTGGATACAGAGTTCGTTGATGTCTGCTCTGTATTTAGAGCTGTGTGTTGCCAGTTTGGTGTGTCCCAGCCTTAATCTGGTCATCGTTACATCAATTTCTTTGTTTTTATGTCTGATATATTTCCATGTTTCCTATTTCTTTTTATGGACCTAAAATACATAGGTTAGCATGACGTTTTCCCATTTCATTACAAAACCTTGAGTTATGGTATCTTTGAAAGCTCCTTTATGTGCAACACGGGCTCTGTAGGTTAGTAGGTGCAGCTGAAGCATATGCCTTGCAACAGTAGTCTAGTTAGCTGCGAAACAGCCAACCAAGGTAGTATAGGAACAAGCAAAATTTTATGGTGTGCTCCCCAAGATGTGCCAGTATGGCGAGTCATGGTTATGTTGTCTGTTTACGATGTTAAATGTATGATTTTCAGGTAAGTAAGGGAGTCGAAATGCATGCCAAGGTATTTATGTTCTCGTACGTGTTGGATGGAAGTGTTGGATATTGTGAGGGGTGGGTAGATGAACAAGTCTTTTTTAAGTGAAAATTTGATAACAGGTTATGGTAGGACTAACTTGGAGGCCCCATTGTTGAGTCCAAGCAACAAGATGGTCAAGTGCTCTTTGTATTGTTGAGACTATTAAGTAGGGCATTGTCTGAATAATACAATGTTAAATCGTCAGCGTACGTCGAGAGGTGAACAGGATGGGTGCTAGGTAAATCTGCTAAGAATGCAGCTAAAAGGGGTTGGACTTAGAATGGAGCCTTGCAAGACACCCGTTTGTATTGGAATGCTATCTGAAAATCTGCCTTGAATATAGACTTTGGAGGTGCTGTTCGTAGGATAGGACTGTAGCCATAGAAGTAATCTTCCCTGTACGCCTAATCGTGCAAGCTTTGCCATCAGGCAATAATGAGGAATGCTATCAAAAGCTCCATTCAGGCCTAGGTAGAGAACAATACAAAATGTACTGCTAAGGGAGCTGTGTATTTTATGTTCAAGGCAGAGTATTTGATCAAGTGTGGAGCATTGTGGTCGAAATTCAGCTTGAAGTGACGTTAAAATATTACACACAAGGAACCATTGAAGGCGAGTATGTGCTATCTTTCCATGACTTTACCGAAACATCAAAGTATGGAGATATGCCAGTATGACGCATGTTTGGATGGGTCATTTCCTGGTTTGAGAAAAGGAAGAATAATACTGGTCTGCCATTGTGAGGGGATATTTCCTTGATCCAGCATAGGTTGTAGTAGGTATAGAAGAGCGCTATGTGCAGTTACTGGAAGATATTTGACAAGTTCATATGGAATTATATCCTCTTCAAGTGCCTTGCCAAGAGGTAGGCAGGTTAAAGTTAATTGTAGCTCACTTAAGGTGTACATGTTGTTGACGCCGAGCATCGGCAGTGGTATGGCACGGTCAATTTCTCGTCTGAGGGAGAGTTCTTGGGCATGAAGGAAAGGCTGCGAGGGTCAGTTTAAGACATTCCAGAACCTTTGCACGCTCCTGAATTGTTTCACAGAGTTGTTGATCATCAGGGACAAATGAAGGAAATGTTGGTCAAACTTTAATGCTGTTAAATGTAGCCCAGACTTTTAAATGTGGTGTAGTGGATGTGAGAGGGCGAGGGAACTGTCAGGGAAACTATAGAGCACTGTCTAGGAATCTGGATAAGAATTTTGGGACGGGATGAGGAGGGGGAAGGAGTGGAGCCCAACCACTTTGACGGTCAGGGATTTTGTAATTTTGTGAGGCTATCACAAAATTTTGCTCATGATGCTCGCTTTGCTGATAGTAATTTTTTTTTTGGGGGGGGGAGGGTGGAGGGGGCTGCCGCCTTAGCCCACCGGAGATTGACACAGTTCTGTAAGGAGGGTTTGCTTTTGTATGGCTCATCAGCGAAAAGCATCTGTTCGTGTACATTACGCGTTCCACCACGGTTAAAGTGGATTGTGTTGAAAATGTGCAGAGCCAAAGCCGATGTCAAGTTAGGTGTCGGAAATCTGACACACACGTCAACATACTGTAGTTACCCCATTAAAAATCAGAGAATGGAATTATGTGACGTCATCACAACACATAAATATTAAATCTCATTTCTTTTAAAACTTCAGTCTGGTGTGTATACTTAATAAAATAGTATTCACTAGGACTGAATATAATTACATACACCAGAAATATAACTTGACTCCCTATTCCTGGAGACATAAATAGAACCAGCAAAACATTATAGGGACGTCACCCCACAGCAGGGATGCGGGCAGTCATGTAGTACACACACAACTTGTAAACGGAACACACAATAACAAACCCACACAAGCACCACTCGCCAAAGAGTCCCAAAATATGAATCAACCAACCGAGTAACTGCTTTGTGACCCTTACAGCAAAGAGAAAAGCTATGTATCCAACTTCTAACGTCTTATATTATTAATGATCACTAAAAATAATGGATAGGGGGCCGATTATTAGCAGACAAAAAACATGAACACAGTAAATGTTTACTCAACTACACACACACAGTATTTCATGTCACACCTATACTTTGTATGTTAATGAGCAATTCTTACAGCCTTAACTTTTTACTGGTAATATGTGATTTGGAGTAACTAAAAAGGCTGAGCTGGCCCCACAAACAGTGAAGTTTATTGCTACCCTAGCTAACAAAGTGCCACTGAACTAACCGCCATTACATGGCACTCTGAAGCATATGTACCACACCCTAAGCTGATGGAGGAAACATACCAACCTAATTAGGCCATATCAACCACTCAGCTAACGATTTACATTTTATTAAAACTGTAGATAGAGTAGTATTATTCATATTAGTAGAGTAGGCCACCATATGTGGTATAATTTAAATTTAGCAAAAGGTAAACAATTTTAGTTGTCCTGTATCTACTCATAGCGGTATAAACTACAATGTCCTCCAACTATGTGCAGATAAGATTCTGGCAGGCTTCATCACAATATACAGTCCACTATGCACCATAATAATGCAGTATTAAAGTAACAGAAATAGAATAAAAATAAATAATGTAAAGCACAATTGTTCTTTTGATTCAGGCTCCTTTGAAGCAATAATAGAGCTTGCTGTGAGTTCTGTTCACTGTTAGCAGAGATTTGAGTTAGTTAGGCTAGAAGAAATTTTTGGGTAAGCCAGTGTATTGCTGCTGTAATAGATATATATTGTATATGTATATATATATAATATTGCCCTAATTAATTTGTTAGTTTATGTTGATCCTAAATTTGATAAACCACTGGTTTATCTTAGCTTATCCAGTTCGAGGACCAAAACTTATGTGGGAAAATCCTAGCAGACA
>WNGS01158745.1:8125006-8142419 GCA_020271785.1 Procambarus virginalis | reverse complement strand
AGAATGTTGTAGTGGTTGGTAGTACAACAGTTTAGTACTCTTGAGGACCGAGTTCAAATCACAGATGTTCCAATTGAATATTGATATGTTCGACGCATCAGCCTCGATAGCTCAAGTGGTTGCTTGGGTAATCCGTTTCTTATTAGCCAATGCGCTTGAATCATTTTACAGAGTGGCAGATCGAGGAACGGGTTGATCACCCGTTTGATAAGATTGATAAGAACAACCCATTTGATAACAACGGGTTGATTAGATACAGTCACTATAGTGGATTATATCTTATACCGCATCACGTTTTCTTGCCTTAATGTATATACTATGGATCTGCTGGCGAATGTCTTCAGGGAGGGAACGAGCGAGCGAGCGCTATCCAGTTTCTGGAGTTCCTTAATGAGGAGCTTGACGCTCTTATGCACTACCTGAGTCGGCATGAGTGTGTTCCCTCACTGAGTCAAGGAGGCAGTCCGTCGTGGGGGGCTTCCGGGAGCGACAGCCTCCCAAGGAAGCCCCCCTGGATGATGCCAGGGAGGGATTCTGTTGTCGCTGGTGTGTGGCGCAGGGTTGGCAGCCTTGTTGTGTACGGGGTCCGTCCACGGCCTCTCTTCTACACATGTATCATCATCTATGTTTGTATTGTGGTAGTTTACCTCAGCTCTACCTCTTCTTCGCTGTAATCTACCTCAACTCTCCCTCTTCCTGTAATCTACCTCAGCTCTCCCTCTTCTTCACTTTAACTCTCGTCTACTCCCCCCATTTTTCCCTCAAGTCTTCGGGTCATTAATCTAATGATTGATTTACAAATACCGTCGGACTGTGATTGTTGAAGAAGGGAACGTTCTGAATGTAAAGAATAAATAAGAATGGAGAGGCAGAAAGTGAAACGTATTGTGGGGAAGTGTTTCCCCGAGGGCCTTAGCGTCGTACTCCCATCTTAAGGGCGGAGGCGGCTGCTTCATCAATATCTCACCACCACCAACCTCCCAGGGACAAGCTCGGTACCGGTACCAGCAGCAAGAGACCAAACACACCCAGACACACACCACTGTTTAGGAAGTGATGGGTGGAGGCTGACTCCATACACAGTTTCAAGTGTATATATGATGGAGCCAATAGGCTCAGGAACCTGTACACCTGTTGATTGACGGTTGAGAGGCGGGACAAAGAGCCAGAGCTCAACCCCCGCAAACACAACTAGGAGAGTACAACTAGGTGAGTACACACAGGGATATATGCCAACACCAACACAAATTAGTCAAAGAGCCACAGAAGTGTATTTTTAGTACACTAATAATTAATAGAATGACTTAGCAGTTGAAGCCAAGGAAAACACCATTAACAGACTTGCAAGTAGATATGAGCGAGGGGCAAAATTAAGAATTCAGACACTGTCAAACCATCAACTGCAAGAGAAGAAGGACCAGGAGTTGGAATTTAGCACGCCAACACAGGTGGACAAGATCACGTCCATCCAACATCATTCACAGTGACGAGCCCACAGTACTCATGAGACGCCAGCCAGCCACAACGTCAGAGCGACAATTAAATATGCAGTTGATTGTGCTAGGAGCCCTCAGTCAGCAGGGAGGCATGCCGGGAAGACATCAGGCTGACTCCCCACGTACATCACAACACTGACCCAAGACCACATTGTATTAGTAAAGAGGGACAGGCAGACAGGCAAGCATGCGCATATATTATATTATACTATATATATATATATATATATAATATTTTGTGTATGTTGGAGAATATACACGATCTGAACGTGTTTTCAGCCTGTGTTAGGCCTTCCTCAGAGCAAGACAGAGTATAAGGAGGGAGAAGAGGTGGGTGGACCAGCCACTCAGGTAGCAAGGTATATAATTAACAGGAGGTCACTAGCAGGAGTGCCCGATAACTGCAGTCCTACAGCCCCGGTGGCTGAAAATGAACTAATCCAACCCGCATATGCGAAAAGAAGTGAAAGTGACGAAGTGACGTTTTCGGTCCATCTTCGACCCTTATCGAGTCATGTTGTAGATGACACTATGATCACCTGATCAACCAGGCTGTTACTCATACGTCAGGCTGCGAGCAGCCGCGTCCAACAGCCGGTTGATCAGTCCAGCAACCAGGAGGCCTGTCGATGACCGGGCCGCGGGACGATAAGCCCGGAAGCACCTCAAGGTATCCTCATGTAAGGTATGATAGTAAGTGGGAAGTGAAGGGGATATGAGACCTTACAAATTGATCTACAAGAACCCCACAAATGGTCAGATGACTGGCAAATACTTTTTAATGTCGATAAATGCAAGACCTTCCATGTGGGACATAACAATCCACGTCCCAACTACCAAACTGACAGCACTACCTAACAACAGATAGATGAAGAAAAGGACCTTGGAGTCAGACTCCATCACTCACTAAAAGTTGCACAAGTGGGAGCGGCAGTAAAAAAAAGTGAACCAAACCCTGGGAATAATCATGCGTACCTTTACCTCCAAGGAAAAGAAAGTAGTCGTTCAATTGTATAAGTCTTTTGTGCGCCCCCCCACCTGGATTATTGCATGGATAGTCCAGACATGGAGACCTCATCTTCAGTAAGACATAGCTCCTCTGGAGAAGGTGCAACACCGGGCAACAAAAATCATACCAGAGCTTAGTCATCTCACGCATCAGGAACGGTTGAGGGCCACTGGGCTAACACTGCATACCAGGCATGACAGGGCGGATCTCATCGAAACCTTGAAAATACTGAACAATATGGAGGATGTCGATCCGGACAATTTCTTCAGAAGGTCACATGTAACACATACGAGGAGCAACGGGGTCAAGCTTAACAAACCACAATGTAGGACAGAAAACAGGAGATGCTTTTTCACAGGTTTTAAACCCGTGAAACCGCCTATCCACCGAAGCCGTAAACGACAAAACTCTGTTGGGGGTTTAAAATACAGCTGGTAAAGATCACCAAGGCAAATTGGGGACCTTTGACAAGCCGCCGGTTTTCTGTCCTAATGGAGGCTACTAGTATTAGTGGACCTCAGGTAAATTCAGGTAAATGTTTACTTGATATACATTCCCAGCAAAGAAGTGGAGGAAAATATGATTAAGAGGACTCTGGCCCTTCCGGAGAGAACACACCTTGGAAACAGAGACACAGTGTGGATTTAATGTACAAAAAGAGTCATGTTTGATGAACCTCGGGGACTAAACAAAAGTTATGGTTGAGTACACTATTATTTTTTCTCTACACAGGTGCGTACAGGAACAGATGGCTTGTAACTCCTGTCAGCCGTCTGAGAGCTTTCCTTTCTCATTGCTCATCGCAAGCCTTACCAACTAGTTTTCACTGGAACACGAACCGCCAGTCACTTAACAACCATGTACCCACTTACTGCTGACGTACAGTTAAGGACTGGCGTCCAGTTAATCTTCCCTGGCCACGACTCGAACTCAGATCAGATCGCTTAAAGAGGCGCGTTTGAGGGGTGTTACTACTGCGCCAACAGTGATCTTAAGACTGTCAAAAAGTCTTTGATACCGCCCCCCCCCCCCTTCCGAAGAAAACTTGAGGTTATCTTCAGATGATTTCGAGGCTTTTTAGTGTCCCCGCGGCCCGGTCCTCGACCAGGCCTCCACCCCCAGGAAGCAGCCCGTGACAGCTGACTAACACCCAGGTACCTATTTTACTGCTAGGTAACAGGGGCATAGGGTGAAAGAAACTCTGCCCATTGTTTCTCGCCGGCGCCTGGGATCGAACCCGGGACCACAGGATCACAAGTCCAGCGTGCTGTCCGCTCTGCCGACCGGCTCCCAGACTGTTGCATAAAATGGACAAAGAGGCTGCAGCACATGAGGACAGTACTGGCGTGACAAGGATGTTCCTGACAGACAAAACAGAGTCAGACAGTAAGTGTAGTCCTGGAGGGCCGGGTCCCTGGACCCTCGTTATGCTTGATCTACGTAAATGGCCGACCTGAGGAGATATGCTCCTACATGTCAAAGCTTGCTTATGAAAATGATTAGATCTTTGGAGTGATTCTGGAGATTTGAGCAAGCAAACAGCTACTTGAGCCAACTCCCAGTAAACATAGTGTGGATGAGAAGGAAAATGATACCAGGCGACCAGGATATCATAGCAGGAGAAACTTTTACCAGACACTAGAAAATAGGATCCTTAACCAAGCTAACCAACCGATGCATAGAAGTCGTGGATTTTTGCGAGCCGCTACTATTCGTAGTACGTTGCATTTGGTCCGTATTAATTGAGAGGACGAGTTGGACAATTTCCTTACCTTACTATCGTCATCTCCACCTTCATCTCTGTCACAATTCCCCGCACCATCACCACCACTCAGGCGAGAGAAGCAATAACCCACTCGATTGGTCCTAACATCTGATGCTTCACGAGGTACACCAACCACTTGTGGGCCTTGGTGTGTGTTCTCCCCGGGTCTACCAAACCCCGACTGGCTTTCCTGCCCGTATCGCCCGCCGCGCCTCCCGCCCGTATCGCCCGCCGCGCCTCCCGCCCGTATCGCCCGCCGCGCCTCCCGCCCGTATCGCCCGCCGCATCTCCCGCCGTATCGCCCGCCGCCCCCAACTCCTGATCACCTAATGTAACGAGCACCTCCAACACCATCTTTACCAGCTCCAGCTCTTCCTTGTACCACCTACAACACTGCCATTTACACCCTCGGCTTTGACTTTTTTTTTAAATTCCTTTCAAAAAGTGTCTTGGCAATGTTCCCCGCCCGACCATCAAATTTTCCGCCGTCAACCACACTCACCAACACCGTCAACCACACTCTCCAACACCGTCAACCACACTCACCAACACCGTCAACCACACTCTCCAACACCGTCAACCACACTCACCAACGCCGTCAACCACACTCACCAACGCCGTCAACCACACTCACCAACGCCGTCAACCACACTCACCAACGCCGTCAACCACACTCACCAACGCCGTCAACCACACCCACCAACGCCGTCAACCACACTCACCAACGCCGTCAACCACACTCACCAACACCTTCAACCACACCAACGCCGTCAACCACACTCACCAACGCCGTCAACCACACTCACCAACACCATCAACCACACCAACGCCGTCAACCACACCCACCAACGCCGACAACCGTGAGACACGGAGGCGACCACCACCACCACGCGGGTGTCGGAGTGCCTAACCGCTACCTGTCTGCGGGCTATAATACTCTAAGCTACGGCCGCCCTCACAAGCGCGCTCCTCAACTTTTCTTTACCGTCTTATCAAAAGCGATATTTTCTTACACAGAAAATATGACATTTTTGGCTCAGTTGGCAATTATCCGTAATATCAACCTGTCCTCAGGCTAGGCTCCTGCCACCAGCGGCCGACCCTCCCCTAACACGCATTCATAAATTTGTTGCGTGGTGAGTATTCAAGACACTATTTTCGCATTTAAATTACTATCATTTTATATAATATATATATATATAAGAATTTTCTATATAGTTAAAACCTAGATTAGGTTATGTGTTGTAACTTTTTCGGGTCAAATTATTCGTATTTGCAGTAGTTCGGTGACGCATTAAGTGATATGATTCGAACAGACACAAGTGAACAAACCAGTGTCCGAGGAAAGTTTGAACGTAAGCGGCTGAGAGTCGACGATACAAAAGCATTTGGCTAATATTTTGAAAATGGGCAGCTAGATGAGAAACTATAATTATTATGCATTCAGAATTTACTCAGTTTAGGCTTAAACTTTCCATGAACAAATATTTCAAATTAATATCCGATTTCAGATATGAATGAAAACTTCCAATACGCGGAATATTCCCGGAGTGGATTCTGTTCTTTAATCCCCAAGCCCGGCTTGGGACCAGGCTTGTTGTCTTCTGATATTTGATCCAAGAGGCTGTTCCTCGCAGCGACTCGCACGGCCACATGTCCACCACAGCATGACGTCCTGTTTACAATAACCCTCTAGGACCCTTATGACATTTCGGTCCGTCCTGGACCAATATCACGACGTTTGGTCCGTCGTGGGCCAATATCACGACGTTTGGTCCGTCGTGGACCAATATCATAACGTTTGGTCCGTCGTGGACCAATATCACGACGTTTGGTCCGTCCTGGACCAATATCACGACGTTTGGTCCGTCCTGGACCAATATCACGACGTTTGGTCCGTCCTGGACCAATATCATAACGTTTGGTCCGTCCTGGACCAATATCACGACGTTTGGGCCGTCCTGGACCAATATCATAACGTTTGGTCCGTCCTGGACCATTATCACACTGTGACACGAAATCACGCTTGAAATTATTATTTGTTATTTAATTCTTAGATACCAGTACGTTTAATTAAAAAAAAAAGAATTCTTTACGTAAACAAACTTTTATAATGTTCTTAATTAAAAAAGTTCCCAAACGAGGTATTTAACTTACCACAGCGAGTAGACACACAAGAGCTTGTCAAAGGTGAGAGTAGGTGCACTACAAGCTCACCCTCGCCAGGCTACAATGCAGTGCACACCACAATACAGTATGCCTCCACACACACCACAATACAGTATTATTCAAACCAAAACTACAGTATACACACCACACCAAAATACACTCTTGCTGGATCTTGCGAGTTCCTACACACAAAAATACACCACACTGCGCCACCACACAAGCTACTCACTACACTCTTCGCTTTTTATGATGAGTTCAAATCTAAACTACTAAACGAGTCTGACCACTTCAGAGTACATGGAGGCAGCCCCGGCAACCTTTGGGGGTCAGTGAAGCAGAAGGTGCGTGCTGACTCACTGCTTTCCTCCTCAATCGTGGCCTCATTACTCAACAGATTCCAGTTTACTATCAACGACTGGGTGCGCCCACACTCCACAGGAGCGCCCACACTCCACAGGAGCGCCCACACTCCACAGGAGCGCCCACACTCCACAGGAGCGCCCACACTCCACAGGAGCGCCCACACTCCACAGGAGCGCCCACACTCCTCAGGAGCGCCCACACTCCACAGGAGCGCCCACACTCCACAGGAGCGCCCACACTCCACAGGAGCGCCCACACTCCACAGGAGCGCCCACACTCCACAGGAGCGCCCACACTCCACAGGAGCGCCCACACTCCACAGGAGCGCCCACACTCCTCAAGAGCACCCACACTCCACAGGAGCACCCACACTCCACAGGAGCGCCCATACTCCACAGGAGCGCCCACACTCCTCAGGAGCACCCACACTCCACAGGAGCGCCCACACTCCACAGGAGCGCCCACACTCCTCAGGAGCACCCACACTCCACAGGAGCACCCACACTCCACAGGAGCACCCACACTCCACAGGAGCGCCCACACTCCACAGGAGCGCCCACACTCCACAGGAGCACCCACACTCCACAGGAGCGCCCACACTCCTCGGGAGCACCCACACTCCACAGGAGCACCCACACTCCACAGGAGCACCCACACTCCACAGGAGCGCCCACACTCCACAGGAGCGCCCACACTCCACAGGAGCGCCCTCACTCCACAGGAGCGCCCACACTCCACAGGAGCGCCCATACTCCACAGGAGCACCCACACTCCACAGGAGCGCCCACACTCCACAGGAGCGCCCACACTCCACAGGAGCACCCACACTCCACAGGAGCACCCACACTCCACAGGAGCGCCCACACTCCACAGGAGCGCCCACACTCCTCAGGAGCGCCCACACTCCACAGGAGCGCCCACACTCCACAGGAGCGCCCACACTCCACAGCCCTACATGCCGAGGAGGAGTGTGGACGCTCCTTGCTCCCTAAGCCTCAATGCAGGGGATGTCAGACCTTCCACGACTCATTACCTCGACCCAGGCAAAAGTTTCAACAGAACAGGCATTAATATCGTCCAATATCTCCAATGGAATACAAGCCACTCAAGACGCTTCGCCAACGGCTAAGTGGTGTCAGAAATCAATATGTATATAGTAAAGATAATAGAGGAAAAATAGATTGGCTAGAAAGGCGGGGCCCAAGAACTAATAGCGCGATTCTGCTGGCACACACACACACACACACACACACACACACACACACACACACACACACACACACACACACACACACACACACACACACACAAGAATGCACGCGACCAAGTGGTCAGTATCCGCGACTCGCAATCCAGGGACCCGGGTTCGATTCATGGCCAAGACAGAAAATGGCAGTTTCTTTTACTTGATGCTTCTGTTCACCTAGCAGTAAACAGGTACCCGGGAGGTAGACAGGTGCTGCGGGTTGCATCGTGTGTACTCACCTAGTTGTGTTTGCGGGGGATGAGCTCTGGCTCTTTGGTCCCGCCTCTCAACTGTCAATCAACTGGTGTACAGATTCCTGAGCCTATTGGGCTCTATCATATCTACATTTGAAACTGTGTATGGAGTCTGCCTCCACCACAACACTACTTAATGCATTCCATTTGTTAACTACCCTGACACTGAAAAAGTTCTTTCTAACGTCTCTGTGGCTCATCTGGGTAATAAGTTTCCATCGTGTTCCCCTTGTTCGTGTTCCACCCGTGTTAAAGAGTGCTGTGTGTGTGTGTGTGTGTGTGTGTGAGGAAAATATACAATAGATATGACATGAAAATAGATCGGAAGTTAGTACATCAAACACGCAACGGTAGGAAAAAGCTGGATCCAAGAGCTAACCGCTGGATCCTGCAGGCACAAATAGGTGAGAACAGAGTGTCTTGACGAAGCACTACGAGCGCTTACTTGCAAGACGAACCAATATACATTTATTTATTTTTAACAAGCGTAAACCCGTCTCCAACGAGCGAGTGAAGAGTTATGGACGAGGGGGAGGACATGTACAACACACCTCAAACGAAGGAGATGAGAGTCAAGGACCTCCTGGAGGCGTCAAGGATCTCCTGGAGGCGTCAAGGATCTCCTGGAGGCGCCAAGGATCTCCTGGAGGCGCCAAGGATCTCCTGGAGGCGCCAAGGATCTCCTGGAGGCGCCAAGGACCTCCTGGAGGCGCCAAGGATCTCCTGGAGGCGTCAAGGATCTCCTGGAGGCGTCAAGGATCTCCTGGAGGCGCCAAGGATCTCCTGGAGGCGCCAAGGATCTCCTGGAGGCGCCAAGGATCTCCTGGAGGCGCCATGGATCTCCTGGAGGCGTCAAGGATCTCCTGGAGGCGCCATGGATCTCCTGGAGGCGTCAAGGATCTCCTGGAGGCGCCAAGGACCTCCTGGAGGCGCCAAGGATCTCCTGGAGGCGCCAAGGATCTCCTGGAGGCGCCAAGGATCTCCTGGAGGCGCCAAGGACCTCCTGGAGGCGCCAAGGATCTCCTGGAGGCGCCAAGGATCTCCTGGAGGCGTCAAGGATCTCCTGGAGGCGTCAAGGATCTCCTGGAGGCGTCAAGGATCTCCTGGAGGCGCCAAGGACCTCCTGGAGGCGCCAAGGATCTCCTGGAGGCGCCGAGGATCTCTTGGAGGCGCCAGGATCTCTTGGAGGCGCCAAGGATCTCCTGGAGGCGCCAAGGATCTCCTGGAGGCGCCAAGGATCTCCTGGAGGCGCCAAGGACCACCTGGCGGGATCAAGGACTAGCTGAACAAGTTGGCAACCTCCGAACCCAACCTTGTTGGCGTTCAAAGGTATATTACCCCCAACAGAGCTGCTAATGACAACAGGCCCGTCAAACAGGAATTCATTACGTCTGTCAGCGAAGCTCATTTGCATTTCCCTCGCTGAACCTTCCGTCGAAAACTATACATGGTCTGGTAGTTGGCTCCAGCACTGCCCGGTCGTTGAGTCCAACACCGTCTGGAAGTAGGCTCCAACACCGTCTGGAGCATACCTGGAACATACCTGGAACATACCTGGAGCATACCTGGAGCATACCTGGAACATACCTGGAGCATACCTGGAGCATATCTGGAGGGGGTTTCGGGAGTTGTTCTACTCCCCGAACCCGGCCTGGGGCCAGACTCGACTTGTGATAACTTGGCCAAACAAGACTGTTCCGTGCAGTGGCCTGCAGGCCCACGTATCCACGACAGCCTGTTTGGTCTGGTAGCTACCTCCATCACATCTGGTAGTCTCCAACATCATCTTACAGGTCGCACCAACACACATTACCTACCAGGCCGACCTCTCACGGTGTCCAAAAGGGAACTAGATAAACACCTCCAGAAGCTACCTTATCAACCAGGCTGTGATTCATACGCCAGAATGCGAGCAGCGGCATCTACCAGCGGTTGAAAATAGGGTAAATGACTGAAAAAGATGGAATTGTTGCAGTGAACTGCAACAATTGCTCAATCACTTGGGCTGGACGGTGGCGCCGATCGACAGCTGGAAAGGCGGGGTCGAAAAGCTGAATCACGATTCTCTAGGCACAAATTGGTGAGTATATTTGTTACAATTTCGTGGAACTGCAGCAACGCCCAAACTGCTTGTCGGACAGGTAAGTGAAGTCATCTCTCCTACAAATTTCTCAGGTCGAAACACCCGCTTCATTTTACCTCGCTATCACTGACACACTTAAGATGTCTCTCTGTGTCTGTGTCTCTATATAAGGGTCTGTGTCTCTCTCTCTCTCTGCTTCACCATGACACAGACTGGGACCTGTGATTAACTACGCTTCTGGACTTGCCAGAGTCTCTCCAACCTTAAGGCTCTTAACTACATTCTAATTATTTTTTGTTAATTTCAATAAATTAATTGGACTTTATTCACGTGGTTTGTATATATGTTATTAAGTTCCGATACTGGGAGTAACTTAGACTGTTAAAGTTGCTATATCACGGTGCAAGTTAGTTTTAGTATTATGCTACGGTGTAGATTAGTTAAATGAAATTTAACATTTCCGTGTAAACTATTCTTAAGTTCTGATATTGCGAAGCAACCTTGGGTTAATTACTTCAGAAATCCCCACGCAATTTTAGCTAATTGAATGTGATATTGGGGAGTAACTTTGTGCTCGCCCAAGTTACCAGGTAAGGGGGTGCGTGTGGGGCCCCAGAGCCTCACACAACCAGTGACAGCCATCCCAATGTCTCCTTCACAAGGACTGGCCAACTCTAGCACCCTTAGTTCCTAACAGACAAAAAATAAATAAATATGAAACTAACAATGTTCCTGTACTCTTGCAGTAGAGAACCATAATAAAAAGTATACTCACTAAGCCATCTTCATCTACAACTGTCCTCGGATAATAGTAGATGCAGCTACTACATTCCAGGATATACAGTACTTGATCTTTTTATCCTTATCCCGTGAGACCTGGAGAACGCATGCTTATCTGTCGTTATATAAGTGTTCACGGCGAGAAAGTTCTAGTTCTAAAGCCCCGCCTCTCAGATTTGGCCACATTTGGCCAGCTCTTTGTGTACTTATACAACCAGACTCGCTAATCTCCTCTTATAATTGCTCTTTGAAATTACGAATCGAGGTGGCTTTCAGGACCTCTGCTTCCAGGATCGTTCCACTGGTTTATCCCCCACACTCAACACCAGTGTGTACTTACATTTTTACGACACCACAAACCATGTGCGTTTAAGTTTCAACGTGTGTCCCCGTCCATCTATCGTTCCTCACCTGAAGAAAAATCTGTTACATTTATTCCTCTCAGTATGGTATACGTTGTGATCATATCACCTCTGCTTCTCTCTTCTAGTACATGGTCGAGTTTTCTTAATAATGTCCTCATAACTCGACACTCTTATCTCTGGTACCAGTTTCGCAGCAAGTCTCTGGATTTTCTCAACTTTCTTGTGTTTTACAAGGTGGAGATTCCACTCTCGAGCTGCATATTCTAGGACGGGGCTTAACGTAAGATGTGTATAATGTTCTGAATTATTTCCTTTCACGTTTTGTACTTCGTGTCTGGACTCCGGCTGTAACCACCCACCTCCATGCACATATATAGCAGAACCCCAGAGTGCAAGGTTACAGAGGCACAAGATGCCAGAGTACACGGTTGCTGCCGCAGATGCCAGGGTAGGGCAGTAAAGAGGCAACAGGTGCCAGGGTAGGGCAGTAAAGAGGCAACAGATGCCAGGGTAGGGCAGTAAAGAGGCAACAGGTGCCAGGGTAGGGCAGTAAAGAGGCAACAGGTGCCAGGGTAGGGCAGTAAAGAGGCAACAGATGCCAGGGTAGGGCAGTAAAGAGGCAACAGATGCCAGGGTAGGGCAGTAAAGAGGCAGCAGATGCTAGGGTAGGGCAGTAAAGAGGCAACAGATGCCAGGGTAGGGCAGTAAAGAGGCAGCAGATGCTAGGGTAGGGCAGTAAAGAGGCAGCAGATGGCAGGGTAGGGCAGTAAAGAGGCAACAGATGCCAGGGTAGGGCAGTAAAGAGGCAGCAGATGCCAGGGTAGCGCAGTAAAGAGGCAACAGATGCCGGGGTAGGGCAGTAAAGAGGCAGCAGATGTCAGGGTAGGGCAGTAAAGAGGCAACAGATGCCGGGGTAGGGCAGTAAAGAGGCAACAGATGCTAGGGTAGGGCAGTAAAGAGGCAGCAGATGCCGGGGTAGGGCAGTAAAGAGGCAACAGATGCTAGGGTAGGGCAGTAAAGAGGCAGCAGATGCCAGGGTAGGGCAGTAAAGAGGCAACAGATGCCAGGGTAGGGCAGTAAAGAGGCAGCAGATGCCAGGGTAGGGCAGTAAAGAGGCAGCAGATGCTAGGGTAGGGCAGTAAAGAGGCAGCAGATGCTAGGGGGGGGGGCGTAGACAGAAAGGAGTGGGAGCGGGGTCTCCATCTTCCCTCACTCCGTCAGTGTGTTAGGGATGCAAGGCATTAGGGCGGCCAGGCACGCGCGCCCACACATTACCCAACTCCTGGTTGTGTCACTCCATACACACACCCTCCCACCACTCCCTTCCTCTCCTTACAGGGCTTTTATCTCCCTCTCTCCTCTTGCTTCTCTCCTCTCTTCTACTGTGTGTCACCTCTGGCACCTCGTCCCCGACGTTTACTATGCTGCCATCAACACAGCGTTGAGTCATCTCACTCATAGTTTACTTAACTGGCTCCTCTTGTCCCACGCATCACCTTAGATGCCTCCTCCCCCTCTCACCAGCCTCTGTTTAGCTTCTGACAAAGTCCGGCACACAGGCCTAAAATACAAGATATCTGAACTAATGCTTCCACAGAGATTTACTGCCATACACTACAGCTTCATAGACAACAGAACAGCTAAACAAAGTATCGGCAGCGACCTGGCTGACAAGACTGAATTGAAACTTGGAGTGCCACAAGAAAGCTGCCTATCACCCACACTTCTCAACATACACAGCTGACATGTATCCACCCACATATACAGAATACATCACATATGCTGACAATGAAACTCAAATAATCTGTCAACCAGGACAATCAAAGACACTACTGACCATTAAAAAATGGAATTCATAAACAACTTTGAGGAGCACTTGAAACTAAGCACCATCAAACAAAAGTTCCACATAATACACACTGCAATACGAAGCATGAGTCACACGGATGTAGGCACAATATTGGCTCTCATGGTCAATAGAAAAGGAATAAAAATTCACGTTAAGGACAGAACAAAGAAAGCAAAAAAAAAAAGAAACTGCGTTAGGAAATCTGCGAAGATTCCGAAGCCTTAGCACACATGTTAGTGTTAAGTAAACCGGTTTGTTGCGCGGTTAGGCTGACGCAACTCGTTCGGCAGACGAACAAATCCACAAGGGCCGTGACGAGGATTCGAACCTGCGTCCGGGAGCATCCCAGACACTGCCTTAATCGACTGAGCTACGACAGCGTAAAAAAGAGTTGAAACCGAAGAAGTTCTACTGTGTGGATTTGAAACTGTGGATTTGTTCATTTGATGCATCACGTTAGTGTGATCTGTGTGTGTCGTTAGGCAGACGTTTCCTTCCTACAGAAATTTATCCGCTTTCCAAGCAGGTTCATAATTGTTCAAAATACAGCTGCACTTATATAAGGCCCTAGTCCGGCCGCATCTCTAATACCATCCAGCACCACGACACCTAACCTAACCTTCCAGCACCACGACAAACCTTAAACAACACCAACATGCACAAACTACAAGGAGAGCAAAGCAAAGCACAAAACAGAAGAGCAAAACACCGTCCACTGAATGACCAAACAATTCCGGCACTCCACCAAGCCCTGAACACAACCACTCAACATTACACTACAACCATCAACTGTTAGTAACAACTCACAAGCTCACAGTAACAACGGTTACTGTGAGCCACTAACGCGACAAGCAACTGTTACTGTGAGCCACTAACGCGACATTGTCAACATAAACACGGTAAGAAAGAAACACGAGAGAATATAGTCATTCCAATAAACGCAACAGTTGTAAAGAGACATTAATTATCCTGCAAGCACAGCTAAGCGAGTACGGTTGAGAAGTGGAACCAAAGAGCCAGAGCTCAACCCCCGCAAGCACAGCTAGGCGAGTACGGTTGAGAGGTGGAACCAAAGAGCCAGAGCTCAATCCCCGCAAGCACAGCTAGGCGAGTACGGTTGAGAGGTGGAACCAAAGAGCCAGAGCTCAATCCCCGCAAGCACAGCTAGGCGAGTACGGTTGAGAGGCGGAACCAAAGAGCCAGAGCTCATCCCCGCAAGCACAGCTAGGCGAGTACGGTTGAGAGGTGGAACCAAAGAGCCAGAGCTCAATCCCCGCAAGCACAATTAGGTGAGTACGACCTTGTTCTAAAATAATAAAAGTTAACCATAAGTGTTAAAAATAAAAAAAAATGTACGACTCCCTCCCCATTCAGCAAGCTCTCGTTCCCATGTTAAAAAACACACTGACATCGTTACTTCAATTTTGATTTCCAGGTTGATGTTTAACTAGAATAAAAGTAATAATATGTCGCAATTAAAGCGTGAGAGAATACCAGGAATTAAAACTATATACAGAAATCACACAAACGTTCACAGGAGTCGCAAATATAGAGAGTAAAACTGCCTGCGATTGAAATCATCACAGAAATACCTTTTTACCCGTGTTCATATAGCTTATACCCAAGTACATATAGCTTATACCCATGTTCATATAATTTACTGAGAGAATTGAGCATAGGCGGTGATCAGTTTGTTAACTTGGCAGGATAATAAAGTCAATCAGGTTGCTTGCTAACAACAGTATCATGCTTTTGTGAGCAGCCAATCAGGACCAGTACTGTACCTCTTAGGAATACTGCCAGTCAGGAACATGACCACACGTGTACCTCTGTATGGGGTACAGGCAATCAGTATCATCATCATCACAACGCACAAGCCACCACCTCACCAGTACAACTACAATCACCAACTCCCGAGTGACTACTTGCCCCGCTCCTGTGCCAGGTAAGTTACGGGCTCACCATAGCCCGTGCTGCTTGGAACTTGTTCCGAGTAGCTGGATCTATAGCAACAACCACAACATCCCGAGTGAAAACGAGTCATTGTATTGCCCTGCTGATGGTCAAAAGGCGGGGCTTAGGAGCAGAAGCCGGAGCCTGCACGCACATGTTGGTGAGTACCTCCACCAGGGCGACACATCAAGCCTCCCTCCCCTCTCACCAGGATGTTTCTACTTGTGCAGGCTACCTCACCGCCCCACACAAAATACTCCATGCACTTAGAGACGGGAATCTCTTAAGTCGCTCACAAAAGCCCGGCCAAACCCCTAATACACTCCTTCCTCTCTCCCATCCACCTACCCTCACCCTCCCCCACCTACACGCAACTTCCACCACCTACCCTCACCTTCCACCACCTACCTCCACCTTCCACCACCTACCTCCACCTTCCACCACCTACCTCCACCTTCCACCACCTACCCTCACCTTCCACCACCTACCTCCACCTTCCACCACCTACCTCCACCTACCCCCACCTTCCACCAAACATTCATACAAATGTATATCATTTAGTTCAGATTAATAAGTAGTGTTATAATAATCACATCACAACATATAAATAAATATATATTCCATGTACACACAAATTAGGATTATAAAGCTTAATAACATAATTTCCATCGAATTAAATCTGAACCATTTTAGCTCGTACATTTTTTACACATTTCAAAAGAATTAAAAAATTTAACACAATTGTTTTCACTTACTATCTTGCAATTTTTAACGCGACCTGTTCAAAACGCGACGTATTAATACTTCAAGCAACGTAATACTGACATTTTCTATGCATCGGCCTCGTTAGGTTAGGTGGGTTGCTTGGGCTCATACGTTTTTGGTTAGGTTAGGTTAGGTTAGGTTAGGTGAGTTGCTTGGGCTCGTACGTTTTTGGTTAGGCGAAACAGTTGCATTTTGTATGGGTGGCAAATCGAAAGGACCGAGCGGATAGTCACACCAACATAATTTCAGAGCAGAGACGCCTCGTTTAACTCTATTGATGTATTACAATTTCTCTTGCCTAAGTGTGAACGGTTAGGCCAGACTAACCTGGGCCCAGGATTCATCAAGTATTAATTACTCGGACCACTTACGGAAACCCTAATAATGAATCCTAACCATCGTTTCCCTAACCATGGCAGCTTTGGTTACATCACATTAACAGTTTATGAGCTCCGAAGCACAACGACGTTGTTTTTACTATTATAACCTGGGGTTTGAAGAGAGAGAGAGAAAGAGAGAGAGAGAGAGAGAAAGAGAGAGAGAGAGAGAGAGAGAGAGAGAGAGAGAGAGAGAGGAGAGAGAGACAGAGACAGAGACAGCAAGATCAAAAGTTTATTTGGGATAATAGAGAGAGTGCAGAGAACCTGCTGAGAGAGGCACCACAGGGAAGCACGATCCCTCTCACCACTCGACCAAAAACAGTCGTCAAGAGATACGATAAACTTACGTCAAGGCCTCACAATAATTCTTCCAAGCTAACTGATGAGAAACAAATGAACTGATATAAATTTAACCCCAATACCGAAAAATCCACACACAGTTCTCTCTGAGGGACGAAGCGGCCCGCCAAAACGAAAATCGATACCCACAGAATTATGTTAAGACTTGGGCGTGATTATGGCAGCCTCCGCGACTGAAATCCACGCGATAATGTATTGAAACGCTCATCGGAGGGGAAAAACCTGTGGGGTAGATCTTGGAAGAACGGCGTATGGCGGGGAGAGAGAGAGGGGGAACTCTTCTTATATCCTCCGCGCGCGACGCCAAGTTAGGCTTGATATCCCTAACAAACTATATTCCATATGTTACGTGTATTGATATGGTAGTAAGTACCAAAATACTTTTTTTTTAGCTCCGTGCATAACGTATCTCCACTCTTGCTATATTACTACTATTATAATTATATACATAATAATTTTATAATTCATTGTGTCGGGGGACAGGCAGCTAGTGTCTATATATATGTTTGGTTTATATCGAGGTCCCACAAAGGTCAAACTGCTGACCCTCTCCAGGATGCAGCCTTCCAACAAGCT
>WNGS01158745.1:8110011-8123563 GCA_020271785.1 Procambarus virginalis | reverse complement strand
TCCCAACTACCAAACTGACAGCACTACCTAACAACAGATAGATGAAGAAAAGGACCTTGGAGTCAGACTCCATCACTCACTAAAAGTTGCACAAGTGGGAGCGGCAGTAAAAAAAAGTGAACCAACCCCTGGGAATAATCATGCGTACCTTACCTCCAAGGAAAAGAAAGTAGTCGTTCAATTGTATAAGTCTTTGTGCGCGCCCCCCCACCTGGATTATTGCATGGATAGTCCAGACATGGAGACCTCATCTTCAGTAAGACATAGCTCCTCTGGAGAAGGTGCAACACCGGGCAACAAAAATCATACCAGAGCTTAGTCATCTCACGCATCAGGAACGGTTGGGCCACTGGGCTAACACTGCATACCAGGCATGACAGGGCGGATCTCATCGAAACCTTGAAAATACTGAACAATATGGAGGATGTCGATCCGGACAATTTCTTCAGAAGGTCACATGTAACACATACGAGGAGCAACGGGGTCAAGCTTAACAAACCACAATGTAGGACAGAAAACAGGAGATGCTTTTTCACAGGTTTTAAACCCGTGAAACCGCCTATCCACCGAAGCCGTAAACGACAAAACTCTGTTGGGGGTTTAAAATACAGCTGGTAAAGATCACCAAGGCAAATTGGGGACCTTTGACAAGCCGCCGGTTTTCTGTCCTAATGGAGGCTACTAGTATTAGTGGACCTCAGGTAAATTCAGGTAAATGTTTACTTGATATACATTCCCAGCAAAGAAGTGGAGGAAAATATGATTAAGAGGACTCTGGCCCTTCCGGAGAGAACACACCTTGGAAACAGAGACACAGTGTGGATTTAATGTACAAAAAGAGTCATGTTTGATGAACCTCGGGGACTAAACAAAAGTTATGGTTGAGTACACTATTATTTTTTCTCTACACAGGTGCGTACAGGAACAGATGGCTTGTAACTCCTGTCAGCCGTCTGAGAGCTTTCCTTTCTCATTGCTCATCGCAAGCCTTACCAACTAGTTTTCACTGGAACACGAACCGCCAGTCACTTAACAACCATGTACCCACTTACTGCTGACGTACAGTTAAGGACTGGCGTCCAGTTAATCTTCCCTGGCCACGACTCGAACTCAGATCAGATCGCTTAAAGAGGCGCGTTGAGGGGTGTTACTACTGCGCCAACAGTGATCTTAAGACTGTCAAAAGTCTTTGATACCGCCCCCCCCCCCTTCCGAAGAAAACTTGAGGTTATCTTCAGATGATTTCGAGGCTTTTAGTGTCCCCGCGGCCCGGTCCTCGACCAGGCCTCCACCCCCAGGAAGCAGCCCGTGACAGCTGACTAACACCCAGGTACCTATTTTACTGCTAGGTAACAGGGGCATAGGGTGAAAGAAACTCTGCCCATTGTTTCTCGCCGGCGCCTGGGATCGAACCCGGGACCACAGGATCACAAGTCCAGCGTGCTGTCCGCTCGCCGACCGGCTCCCAGACTGTTGCATAAAATGGACAAAGAGGCTGCAGCACATGAGGACAGTACTGGCGTGACAAGGATGTTCCTGACAGACAAAACAGAGTCAGACAGTAAGTGTAGTCCTGGAGGGCCGGGTCCCTGGACCCTCGTTATGCTTGATCTACGTAAATGGCCGACCTGAGGAGATATGCTCCTACATGTCAAAGCTTGCTTATGAACATGATTAGATCTTTGGAGTGATTCTGGAGATTTGGGCAAGCAAACAGCTACTTGAGCCAACTCCCAGTAAACCTAGTGTGGATGAGAAGGAAAATGATACCAGGCGACCAGGATATCATAGCAGGAGAAACTTTTACCAGACACTAGAAAATAGGATCCTTAACCAAGCTAACCAACCGATGCATAGAAGTCGTGGATTTTTGCGAGCCGCTACTATTCGTAGTACGTTGCATTTGGTCCGTATTAATTGAGAGGACGAGTTGGACAATTTCCTTACCTTACTATCGTCATCCCCACCTTCATCTGTCACAATTCCCCGCACCATCACCACCACTCAGGCGAGAGAAGCAATAACCCACTCGATTGGTCCTAACATCTGATGCTTCACGAGGTACACCAACCACTTGTGGGCCTTGGTGTGTGTTCTCCCCGGGTCTACCAAACCCGACTGGCTTTCCTGCTGGTATCGCCCGCCGCACCTCCTGCCCGTATCGCCCCGCCGCGCCTCCCGCCGGTATCGCCCGCCGCATCTCCCGCCCGTATCGCCCGCCGCCCCCCAACTCCTGATCACCTAATGTAACGAGCACCTCCAACACCATCTTTACCAGCTCCAGCTCTTCCTTGTACCACCTACAACACTGCCATTTACACCCTCGGCTTTGACTTTTTTTTTTAAATTCCTTTCAAAAAGTGGCTTGGCAATGTTCCCCCGCCCGACCATCAAATTTTCCGCCGTCAACCACACTCACCAACACCGTCAACCACACTCTCCAACGCCGTCAACCACACTCACCAACACCATCAGCCACACTCACCAACGCCGTCAACCACACCAACGCCGTCAACCGTGAGACACGAAGGCGACCACCACCACCACCACCACGCGGGTGTCGGAGTGCCTAACCGCTACCTGTCTGCGGGCTATAATACTCTAAGCTACGGCCGCCCTCACAAGCGCGCTCCTCAACTTTTCTTTACCGTCTTATCAAAAGCGATATTTTCTTACACAGAAAATATGACATTTTTGGCTCAGTTGGCAATTATCCGTAATATCAACCTGTCCTCAGTCTAGGCTCCTGCCACCAGCGGCCGACCCCCCCTAACACGCATTCATAAATTTGTTGCGTGGTGAGTATTCAAGACACTATTTTCTCATTTAAATTACTATCATTTTATATATATATATATATATATATATATATATATATATATATAGAATTTTCTATATAGTTAAAACCTAGATTAGGTTATGTGTTGTAACTTTTTCGGGTCAAATTATTCGTATTTGCAGAAGTTCGGTGACGCATTAAGTGATATGATTCGAACAGACACAAGTGAACAAAGCAGTGTTCGAGGAAAGTTTGAACGTAAGCGGCTGAGAGTCGACGATACAAAACCATTTGGCTAATATTTTGAGAATGGGCAGCTAGATGAGAAACTATGATTATTATGCATTCAGAATTTACTCAGTTTAAGCTTAAACTTTCCATGAACAAATATTTCAAATAATATCCGATTTCAGATATGAATGAAAACTTTCAATACGCGGAATATTCCCGGAGTGGATTCTGTTCTTTAATCCCCAAGCCCGGCTTGGGACCAGGCTTGTTGTCTTCTGATATTTGATCCAAGAGGCTGTTCCTCGCAGCGACTCGCACGGCCACATGTCCACCACAGCATGACGTCCTGTTTACAATAACCCTCTAGGACCCTTATGACGTTTGGTCCGTCGTGGGCCAATATCACCCTTATGACCCTAGGACCAATATCACGACGTTTGGTCCGTCGTGGACCAATATCACGACGTTTGGTCCGTCGTGGACCAATATCATAACGTTTGGTCCGTCCTCGACCAATATCACGACGTTTGGTCCGTCCTGGACCATTATCACACTGTGACACGAAATCACGCTTGAAATTATTATTTGTTATTTTATTCTTAGATACCAGTACGTCTAATTAAAAAAAAGAATTCTTTACGTAAACAAACTTTTATAATGTTCTTAATTAAAAAAGTTCCCAAACGAGGTATTTAACTTACCACAGCGAGTAGACACACAAGAGCTTGTCAAAGGTGAGAGTAGGTGCACTACAAGCTCACCCTCGCCAGGCTACAATGCAGTACACACCACAATACAGTATGCCTCCACACACACCACAATACAGTATTATTCAAACCAAAACTACAGTATACACACCACACCAAAATACACTCTTGCTGGATCTTGCGAGTTCCTACACACAAAAATACACCACACTGCGCCACCACACAAGCTACTCACTACACTCTTCGCTTTTTATGATGAGTTCAAATCTAAACTACTAAACGAGTCTGACCACTTCAGAGTACATGGAGGCAGCCCCGGCAACCTTTGGGGGTCAGTGAAGCAGAAGGTGCGTGCTGACTCACTGCTTTCCTCCTCAATCGTGGCCTCATTACTCAACAGATTCCAGTTTACTATCAACGACTGGGTGCGCCCACACTCCACAGGAGCGCCCACACTCCACAGGAGCGCCCACACTCCACAGGAGCGCCCACACTCCACAGGAGCGCCCACACTCCACAGGAGCGCCCACACTCCACAGGAGCGCCCACACTCCACAGGAGCGCCCACACTCCTCAGGAGCGCCCACACTCCACAGGAGCGCCCACACTCCTCAGGAGCGCCCACACTCCACAGGAGCGCCCACACTCCACAGGAGCGCCCACACTCCACAGGAGCGCCCACACTCCACAGGAGCGCCCACACTCCTCAAGAGCACCCACACTCCACAGGAGCACCCACACTCCACAGGAGCGCCCATACTCCACAGGAGCGCCCACACTCCTCAGGAGCACCCACACTCCACAGGAGCGCCCACACTCCACAGGAGCGCCCACACTCCTCAGGAGCACCCACACTCCACAGGAGCACCCACACTCCACAGGAGCACCCACACTCCACAGGAGCGCCCACACTCCACAGGAGCGCCCACACTCCACAGGAGCACCCACACTCCACAGGAGCGCCCACACTCCTCAGGAGCACCCACACTCCACAGGAGCACCCACACTCCACAGGAGCACCCACACTCCACAGGAGCGCCCACACTCCACAGGAGCGCCCACACTCCACAGGAGCGCCCTCACTCCACAGGAGCGCCCACACTCCACAGGAGCGCCCATACTCCACAGGAGCGCCCATACTCCACAGGAGCACCCACACTCCACAGGAGCGCCCACACTCCACAGGAGCGCCCACACTCCACAGGAGCGCCCACACTCCACAGGAGCACCCACACTCCACAGGAGCGCCCATACTCCACATGAGCGCCCACACTCCTCAGGAGCACCCACACTCCACAGGAGCGCCCACACTCCACAGCCCTACATGCCGAGGAGGAGTGTGGACGCTCCTTGCTCCCTAAGCCTCAATGCAGGGGATGTCAGATCTTCCACGACTCATTATCTCGACCCAAGCAAAAGTTTCAACAGAACAGGCATTAATATCGTCCAATATCTCCAATGGAATACAAGCCACTCAAGACGCTTCGCCAACGGCTAAGTGGTGTCAGAGATCAATATGTATATAGTAAAGATAATAGAGGAAAAATAGATTGGCTAGAAAGGCGGGGCCCAAGAACTAATAGCGCGATTCTGCTGGCACAAATAGTAAATACTCACACACACACACACACACACACGCAAGAATGCACGCGACCAAGTGGTCAGTATCCGCGACTCGCAATCCAGGGACTCGGGTTCGATTCATGGCCAAGACAGAAAATGGCAGTTTCTTTTACTTGATGCTTCTGTTCACCTAGCAGTAAACAGGTACCCGGGAGGTAGACAGGTGCTGCGGGTTGCATCGTGTGTACTCACCTAGTTGTGTTTGCGGGGGATGAGCTCTGGCTCTTTGGTCCCGCCTCTCAACTGTCAATCAACTGGTGTACAGATTCCTGAGCCTATTGGGCTCTATCATATCTACATTTGAAACTGTGTATGGAGTCTGCCTCCACCACAACACTACTTAATGCATTCCATTTGTTAACTACCCTGACACTGAAAAAGTTCTTTCTAACGTCTCTGTGGCTCATCTGGGTATTAAGTTTCCATCGTGTTCCCCTTGTTCGTGTTCCACCCGTGTTAAAGAGTGCTGTGTGTGTGTGTGTGTGTGTGTGTGTGTGTGTGTGTGTGTGTGTGTGTGTGTGTGTGTGTGTGTGTGTGTGTGTGTGTGAGGAAAATATACAATAGATATGACATGAAAATAGATCGGAAGTTAGTACATCAAACACGCAACGGTAGGAAAAAGCTGGATCCAAGAGCTAACCGCTGGATCCTGCAGGCACAAATAGGTGAGAACAGAGTGTCTTGACGAAGCACTACGAGCGCTTACTTGCAAGACGAACCAATATACATTTATTTATTTTTAACAAGCGTAAACCCGTCTCCAACGAGCGAGTGAAGAGTTATGGACGAGGGGGAGGACATGTACAACACACCTCAAACGAAGGAGATGAGAGTCAAGGACCTCCTGGAGGCGTCAAGGATCTCCTGGAGGCGCCAAGGATCTCCTGGAGGCGCCATGGATTTCCTGGAGGCGCCAAGGATCTCCTGGAGGCGCCAAGGATCTCCTGGAGGCGCCAAGGATCTCCTGGAGGCGCCAAGGATCTCCTGGAGGCGCCATGGATCTCCTGGAGGCGTCAAGGATCTCCTGGAGGCGTCAAGGATCTCCTGGAGGCGTCAAGGATCTCCTGGAGGCGTCAAGGATCTCCTGGAGGCGTCAAGGATCTCCTGGAGGCGCCAAGGACCTCCTGGAGGCGCCAAGGACCTCCTGGAGGCGCCAAGGATCTCCTGGAGGCGCCAAGGATCTCCTGGAGGCGTCAAGGATCTCCTGGAGGCGCCAAGGACCACCTGGCGGGATCAAGGACTAGCTGAACAAGTTGGCAACCTCCGAACCCAACCTTGTTGGCGTTCAAAGGTATATTACCCCCAACAGAGCTGCTAATGACAACAGGCCCGTCAAACAGGAATTCATTACGTCTGTCAGCGAAGCTCATTTGCATTTCCCTCGCTGAACCTTCCGTCGAAAACTATACATGGTCTGGTAGTTGGCTCCAGCACTGCCCGGTCGTTGAGTCCAACACCGTCTGGAAGTAGGCTCCAACACCGTCTGGAGCATACCTGGAGCATGCCTGGAGCATACCTGGAACATACCTGGAGCATACCTGGAGCATATCTGGAGGGGGTTTCGGGAGTTGTTCTACTCCCCGAGCCCGGCCTGGGGCCAGACTCGACTTGTGATAACTTGGTCAAACAAGACTGTTCCGTGCAGTGGCCCGCAGGCCCACATATCCACGACAGCCTGTTTGGTCTGGTAGCTACCTCCATCACATCTGGTAGTCTCCAACATCATCTTACAGGTCGCACCAACACACATTACCTACCAGGCCGACCTCTCACGGTGTCCAAAAGGGAACTAGATAAACACCTCCAGAAGCTACCTTATCAACCAGGCTGTGATTCATACGCCAGAATGCGAGCAGCGGCATCTACCAGCTGTTGAAAATAGGGTAAATGACTGAAAAAGATGGAATTGTTGCAGTGAACTGCAACAATTGCTCAATCACTTGGGCTGGACGGTGGCGCCGATCGACAGCTGGAAAGGCGGGGTCGAAAAGCTGAATCACGATTCTCTAGGCACAAATTGGTGAGTACTGTATATTTGTTACAATTTCGTAGAACTGCAGCAACGCCCAAACTGCTTGTCGGACAGGTAAGTGAAGTCATCTCTCCTACAAATTTCTCAGGTCGAAACACCCGCTTCATTTTACCTCGCTATCACTGACACACTTAAGATGTCTCTCTGTGTCTGTGTCTCTATATAAGGGTCTGTCTCTCTCTCTCTCTCTCTGCTTCACCATGACACAGACTGGGACCTGTGATTAACTACGCTTCTGGACTTGCCAGAGTCTCTCCAACCTTAAGGCTCTTAACTACATGCTAATTATTTTTTGTTAATTTCAATAAATTAATTGGACTTTATTCACGTGGTTTGTATATATGTTATTAAGTTCCGATACTGGGAGTAACTTAGACTGTTAAAGTTGCTATATCACGGTGCAAGTTAGTTTTAGTATTATGCTACGGTGTAGATTAGTTAAATGAAATTTAACATTTCCGTGTAAACTATTCTTAAGTTCTGATATTGCGAAGCAACCTTGGGTTAATTACTTCAGAAATCCCCACGCAATTTTAGCTAATTGGATGTGATATTGGGGAGTAACTTTGTGCTCGCCCAAGTTACCAGGTTAGGGGGTGCGTGTGGGGCCCCAGAGCCTCACACAACCAGTGACAGCCATCCCAATGTCTCCTTCACAAGGACTGGCCAACTCTAGCACCCTTAGTTCCTAACAGACAAAAAATAAATAAATATGAAACTAACAATGTTCCTGTACTCTTGCAGTAGAGAACCATAATAAAAAGTATACTCACTAAGCCATCTTCATCTACAACTGTCCTCGGATAATAGTAGATGTAGCTACTACATTCCAGGATATACAGTACTTGATCTTTTTATCCTTATCCCGTGAGACCTGGAGAACGCATGCTTATCTGTCGTTATATAAGTGTTCACGGCGAGAAAGTTCTAGTTCTAAAGCCCCGCCTCTCAGATTTGGCCACATTTGGCCAGCTCTTTGTGTACTAATACAACCAGACTCGCTAATCTCCTCTTATAATTGCTCTTTGAAATTACGAATCGAGGTGGCTTTCAGGACCTCTGCTTCCAGGATCGTTCCACTGGTTTATCCCCCACACTCAACACCAGTGTGTACTTACATTTTTACGACACCACAAACCATGTGCGTTTAAGTTTCAACGTGTGTCCCCGTCCATCTATCGTTCCTCACCTGAAGAAAAATCTGTTACATTTATTCCTCTCTGTATGGTATACGTTGTGATCATATCACCTCTGCTTCTCTCTCTCTAGTACATGGTCGAGTTTCTTAATAATGTCCTCATAACTCGACACTCTTATCTCTGGTACCAGTTTCGCAGCAAGTCTCTGGATTTTCTCAACTTTCTTGTGTTTTACAAGGTGGAGATTCCACTCTCGAGCTGCATATTCTAGACGGGGCCTAACGTCAGATGTGTATAATGTTCTGAATTATTTCCTTTCACGTTTTGTACTTCGTGTCTGGACTCCGGCTGTAACCACCCACCTCCATGCACATATATAGCAGAACCCCAGAGTGCAAGGTTACAGAGGCACAAGATGCCAGAGTACACGGTTGCTGCCGCAGATGCCAGGGTAGGGCAGTAAGAGGCAACAGGTGCCAGGGTAGGGCAGTAAAGAGGCAACAGATGCACCGGGCCGCAAGGACGCCGATCCTGGCAACCAATTGAAGGTAAACCCAAGGTAAGGTCCTCATTAACAAAGTCCAATACTCATTCTATGCAGACACCAAACCCATTGTTTATGTATGGAAAACCGTTTCACACGCGGACTGACAACTGATGGCGTTCGACCTTTTCTGGAACAGCCCTTCGCTGACAAACTCCACTCCGGCTCACCATAGCCCGGCTACTTGGAACTTCTTGTTCCAGGTAGCGAATCTTAACAACAACAACAACCTTCGCTGGACAACCTCTGTTCGAATCGGAACTCTTCAAATGTTGCGAGTCCTATCTACTACACATACAAACGTTGCCAACAGAAACCTAAAACACCTAATCCCCTAATCTAAACAACCTAATACGCATAATATACGCATAGGTTATTATATAATATAATTTATATTAGAAAAAATTCCAATTTGAATGAACAGCAAGACATGTTAAAGTGATTACCAAAAAGCGTTTCATAGTGTTTCTCATGAAAGACTGGTGTAAAATATTGTATACGCTAATGAATGTCCATGTGTCTGTCCACAAGTTGGAGGCCACAGCTTGGGGCTAGACTCGCCCAATTTAAGGGGGGAAATGTAAATATATGGGAGACATATATGAGGTAAACATAATAATATTACAGTTTTATAAAACTAACGAAACAAAAAAAATATTACAATCAAATGTAAAGTAACTCTGTATATTTTCAGATTTTGTATAAAATCTCTTTGTTTAATAAAACTGAAAAAATAATTTCTGAATATTTAAAACTTGTGTATATAGGGTAGGCCTATATCAAATGCTTTAAGAAACGTTAGCATTTATAGAGACCTCCCATGCGATCCCATGTATTTAAGTGTGAAATATTTGATTGTAAATGTCCCTGGAGCTGCTGATGATCTTAATACTACATCCGGGTACCTACCGACAGTTGTTTCAGCTGAATGAAGGCTGTGGGCGCTGGAACCCATCCTCCGTATGACGGCACGGTTTAATACTAAGTGTAATTAGTTCATTTCCTGACTGTTAGCAATAGGGCATAATTCCACTTACTTGTGCCGTTACATTTACCTCCCCTTTCTTTCCCTCGTTTTCGTTAAGACACGCAGAATGTTAGGATGAAGTTTTCAACTCCAGTTTGCAATACACAATGTTTTAAATATCAGGAATTTCTTTGTCAGGTTTATTAAACAAAAGAGATTTTTATACAAAATTTGAAAATACTGAATTACTTTACATTTTATTGTAATATTTTGGTTTAGTAGTTTTATAAAACTGTAATAGTAATATAGCTATAGGTTAAGTATTAATTGTAATTAAGAAACAATAAATGCTTATCTTCAAAAACTATGAAGGATAGGTGAGGTCGTGGTTTTCTTTCAGCTTTTCAGGTAAGCTCAAATATTCGCAATATATTTGATAGTACGGTTCAATACTAAGGTGAAAATAAGTAAATTCCTGACTGCTAGGAACAGTACATAATTACACTTACGTGTGCTGTTACTTTACCTCCCCATTTTTGGTGGACGGGCAGTGACAGACTACCCCGAGGACCACCGGCTATCACTCTTAGTATAAATGTAATTAAGAATGTTTGTTTTTTGTGTATATATATTTGGAGGCCACCACGCTAGGGGCTTAGTCTCACCCCACTTGCAGGGGTGACGGTTTGGGTCATAGGACACTAGAGAGGCGGGTCGGCGTAGATTTCCCATTGGTCCTATTAAGATGGGGTCGGGACGAATAGTGATCTACCCTCTATCCACACTTAATCAGTGAACGGGTGGTTGGCAACGGGGGTAAATGTTTAAAAAAGAGAAAATTGAAGAGTGGGAGGGAGACAGGTGTGAGGGAGTAGGGATGATGAAGAAGAGGCCGCGCGCGGAGAGAGAGAGAGGAGAGAGAGAGAGAGAGAGAGAGTAGAGAGACGAGGAGAGAAGACGAGAGAGAGATAGAGTAGAGAACAGCATGGAGGGTAGAGAGATTGATGAGAGGAACTGGGGTAACTGGCAGAATGGCGAGGAGTAAGGTAGAAGTAGACTGTAAGAGGAGGGAAGGAGAGGATCCAGGTTTCCTGCATGAGCGCCGTACTATGGCAAGGAGCAAGGAAATATAGAAACACTGAGTTCTTGAAAGGGTTAGGTTTAGAGGAGACTTATGTTAGATGAGAGCACAATAATAGAAAAATATAGAGATGGTGAGTGAAAGAGAATAACAAAGAAACTAGTAAATGGACAAGGGGGAGAGTGAAGATTAAACAAAAAATGGTCTTGTGAGGTGAGGCAGCGAGCAGGGGAATACGAAGGATACAAATGGAGATGCAAAACTGAACTAATAAGACACGGAAAGAATGAGGTGATGCATGTAGAGGGGATAATGACACCAAAGTATAAGTGAAGGCAGAAAACGAGAGAAAAAACAACGGAGAGAGCAAATATAATCGATGAGGATGGAATAGGATGAAAGAAGCAAAGAGAGACTACGACCACAAGAAAACAAGAATAAACAACACAAGATAGGAACAGTCTAGAATAAACGAGTGTAGTAGATAGGAGTTAATAGATGCACAGGTTAGCAGGGAACGGGGCAGGAGGTAAAATATAATGGGAATGAGGGGAAACAGGGAGCGGAGGCATGAGCGAGTAAGAGTATACAGAAGAGAGGGTAGAATAGAAGAAGAAGAACAGGAGGAGGTAGAAGCAGGAGGAGGAAGAGAAAGCAGGAGGAGGCGAAGACCCAGGAGGGAGGGGCAGTCAGCAGGAAGGAGAAGCAGCTAGCAGGGAGGGTGAGGGGGGGGACTGCACTAGTCTACGCCACCAAGCCCACAGGAACCTCCACCTGTTGCCAAGAAGCGCTCAACGTGTTTACACCAAATTACTTCCAACTTGGAGCAGCGGTCGACGTACGGAATGCTGTACAGTACTTGGCACGTGTCCCTGCTCCAAGGAACTGGTCAAATCATATGTGTGCATATGTCATGCGACTGGTAATTATAGGGACAGCACAAGACAGGCAATCCTAATGTAATCATGTACGCCGCTCCTTGCGGGTTTCGTTCGTTTGTGGGGTGTCTCCCTACAATTATTGGTCCCGTTACTATGAAGCAAAAAGGTAACTGAACTCACCTCAGTTGTCTCGCACCGTTTCCCCCCAGTTGACAGCCGTCCATCCGTTATGCTTCGAACCCCACAACTATTTGCCAGCTGCCAACGCGCACGACACACGTGCACACACACAACACGTGCACCACCACAGCACAACACAGCACAAACACACACATCACACACACACCACATCCCACACAACACACACAACACACACACACCGACAGCGAGGCCGCGCACGCACCACACACACACACAAACACACACCCACACACACACACACAACACCACATACACACACACACACTAAACAACACACACCCACACAAGCTACACAACACACACACAGACACATCACACACACACCACACCACACACACACACACCACCCACACACCCTCACACCACACACACCCAACACACACACACACACCACACCCCACACACACACACACACCACCAATTCCTACATTTTCCTCAGTAATATCACCACCGCCCGCTGTCAGCCACAGAACGATACCAACCACAACCATCCCTCACGATCATTCCTCCCCCCCCTCCACAAACCCTTCTAACTACTGCAACCACCATCCTATTTAGGCCACCATACCACCTCCACCACTACTAAAACCCCAAACCCCTAATAAACTACCACAAGTCCAAAACCCCACACAATCCCAAATCGCCACCAACCCCCACCCCGCCACTACCCCCTAACAAACCCCATCGACACAAGACAAATAGCATACAAACCCCTGTCACAATCTTCATCTCTACCCCTAACCCCTACCACCCCCCCCCCCCACCCTCTCTGAACCTACTACCCGAGCCCCATAACCCCCCCTCGGAAACGGACTCACCCTCACACTCCCCAGCCTGGTCCCTTTATCCCCTGTGATTACCAGGTACGGAAAGGCGACGGATGGCCGGCCACAGTCTCCCTGCATCTTCCCTTCCCACCTTTACCGCACAGGCTCAAACACGGATCAGTCCTCACAGAATCGTTCGGTAATCTGGTTTTATTGCTTGTGATGTGTATCTATGTATGTATTAACACACTGATGTACTGAAGAAACGCGGGTTGGAGAGCTTAGCTTTGAGCTTATCCTACCCATCTACCCTACCTCTCCTTTGTGTGTATTTTACCTCAATCACCTTATTTTCAATTTCAATTTTCAACACGGATCAAGCTTTTGGGCGCCGCCTCTCTCACAAAGGGAGGCGCCCTAAAAACCTTCCTCCCTCACGGGGAAGAGGAGATATAGGAAGACATACAAAAATGAGGTTAGAAGTAAAGGGGAAAAAAAAGGAAGGAAAGCATAATGAAATTAGTAGAAATAGCAGGCGAAGCAGCTATCCTTCAAAGACCACTGTCATCATTGTTTTCAATCCACAAACAGTTAAAAGAA
>WNGS01158745.1:8097166-8109986 GCA_020271785.1 Procambarus virginalis | reverse complement strand
CACTGTCAGAGCTCAACAGGCTCTGGAACCTATGCACCAGGAGAGTAAGGGTTGAGAGGCGGGACCAAGAGACGTGGTTTATCTTCCGCAAATACAACTAGGTGAGTACTAAAACCACCCACCTGTGGCTTATTACTACCAAACAACCAGCCACCACCACTCAACTATCCATAACAAATCCACTACCACTACACTACAACCCTCATTCCCTCCTCCCTCATTCCCCTCCCACCCCATTCCCATACCACCCTCATTCCCCTATAACCACCATTCCCCTATAACCACCATTCCCCTATAACCCACCATTCCCCTACCACCCCCACTCCACTACCATCAATTCACCACCACCAACGGTCCACCACTCAAAATAATCACAAATACAAACACTACGAGCCTCGCAGTTCCGCGAGTCCCAGCCAAGTGGTGAGCATAATAAATATATCGTGTGGCCACAACCAGGTCAGTCGCTGGTGTTGAATTATCAATAATTAACGTCAGTCACGGCCAGAAAGAAAGGCAGAGAGAGAGAGAGGGGTAGAGACAGGGGGAGAGAGAGGGCAGAGAGAGAGAGAGGGCAGAGAGAGAGAGAGAGGCAGTAGCAGACTGTGAACCCAAGTGCGAATCAGTTCAAGAAGGCGAAAGCCTGAACCAATAAAAGGGTTCCAACTCTGCTGACTTCGATAACGTGCAGAGGTCTTTTACTGCCAGAATCTACTCAATAACACACCTAAATTATTAAGATTGCTTAAAATTTTTAAATCTGTATTCCCTAGAGCGCAGGCGGGAGAGATGCATAATAATTTACACTTGGAAAATATTACAGGGCCTGGTTCCAAATCTACACACGGAAATAACTCCACATGAGACCAGAATGCATGGCAGGATGTGCAAAATAACCCCGTCGAAAAGCAGAGGTGCAATAGGTATGCTGAATGAGAACTGTATCAATATCACAGGCGCAAGACTTTTCAAAATTCTCCCTCTACACATAAGGGGCATAACTGGCCGACCTATCAAGATGTTCAAAAAGAGAACTTCATAAATCCCTCCAAAAAGATACGTGATCAACCGGGCTGTGATTCATACGTCAGGCTGCGAGCAGCGGTCTTTAACAGCTTGGTTGCCCAGACCACCAACCAGGAGACCTAGACAGAGACCGGTTCCCGGGGACGTTGATCCCCGAAACTAAGTCATGGTAACCCTTCAGCTTCTCCTGCTTATGACGAAATTAGTAACCAAATTCCCAGAACACACAAACTTATACCTTACCACTGCCGCGTCCCCATGTTAGGTCAAGCGCTCCTTAACCCACTACACTATATATATAGAGCAACCGATCACTAACTCTGTTTATGGCGGGCAGACGCATATATGCTGGTTAGCATCGTAAGTGAAGGCCATGACTGAGGTTGAAAATAAACTGCTCACCATCCACCACAACTCGCGTAAGTGTTTGTTTACTTACGTCAGGGACGACAAAGTGTGGCAAGTGCTTCCCGCGTGCGCTGGGGCACTCTAGAGGTAGATGTTACCTGTACTCACTTAATTGTGCTTGCGGGGGTTGAGCTTTGGCTCTTTGGTCCCGCCTCTCAACTGTCAATCAACTGGTATACAGATTCCTGAGCCTACTGGGCTCTATCATATCTACATTTGAAACTGCTTATGGAGTCAACCTCCACCACATCACTGCCTAGTGCATTCCATTTATTAACTACCCTGACACTGAAAAGATTCTTTCTAACGTCTCTGTGGCTCATCTGGGTACTAAGTTTCCACCTGTGTCCCCTTGTTCGTGTCCCGCCCGTGCTGAAGAGTTTATCTTTGTCCACCCTGTCAATTCCCCTGAGAATTTTGTAGGTGGTTATCATGTCTCCCCTTACTCTTCTGTTTTCCAGGGATGTGAGGTTCAGCTCCTTTAGCCTTTCCTCGTAGCTCATTCCTCTCAGTTCCCGGACGAGCCTGGTGGCATACCGCTGAATCTTCTCTAACTTTGTCTTGTCTTTAACTAAGTATGGACTCCAGGCTGGAGCTGCATACTCTAGGATTGGTCTTACATAAGTGGTATACAGGGTCCTGAACGATTCCTTACACAAGTTTCTACAGGCAGTTCTTATGTTGGCCAGTCTAGCATATGCCGCTGATGATATTCTTTTGATGTGGGCCTCTGGGGACAGGTTCGGTGTGATATCAACCCCCAGATCTTTCTCTCTATTTGACTCTTGCAGGAGTCCAATAGAGACTCGTAGAGAATAGAGAAAAGCAGACTGTGTTACTCTTCTATCCTTCACTAGGTAACTAGCACCAGTGTTGGCCTTTCGTTCTTCACTACGTGACAAGTGCCCGTTAATATATACATATGTTGTACCTAATAGCCAAAACGAACAACTTGGCTTTTATGCAAGGCCCGGTTTGCCTAATAAGCCGAGTTTTCCTAAAGATATATATTTTTAAATTTTGTTCTTTTGAAATGATGAAGCTTTCCATTATAATTATATATTTGATTATTTTTTTATTTGAATTAAAAATAACGACCAAACCTAACCTAACCTAACCTATGATAACCTAACCTAACCTAACCTAACCTAACCTAACCTAACCTAACCTAACCTAACCTATGATAACCTAACCTAACCTAACCTAACCTAACCTAACCTAACCTAACCTAACCAAACCTAACCTAACCTATGATAACCTAACCTAAACTAACACAATTAAGTCAGAAATTTATGTTATTAATATAATATAATAAAATAAAAATTATATCAAATAAACCAATTGGACTTTTTTAAGTAACGAAAATCACTCTGCCTATAGGCAAATCGGGCCTTGCATACTAGGCCAAATAGTGCGTTCTGGCTATTTGGTACGACATGTGTGGGTCCCCCACCTATCAAGTGGGTGGCAGTGGACCCCCACACCCATCATGTGGGTGGTAGTGGACCCCACACCCATCGTGTGGGTGGCAATGGACCCCACACCCATCGTGTGGGTGGCAGTGGACCCCACACCCATCGTGTGGGTGGCAATGGACCCCACACCCATCGTGTGGGTGGCAGTGGACCCCACACCCATCGTGTGGGTGGCAGTGGACCCCTGGGCGGCAGGGAGCCCCATATGCATCCGGGGTCAGTAATGAAAAAAGTTACACAGGCACGTAATGGGCTCAGGAACTAGACCACAAAATTTGTTTAAGTAAGCAACTTGCAGCACTGATGAGCCTCTTATATACCACACGTACGGCTGTGTTTTTCTCCCCCACAAAAGCAACCGAATATGTATTTACTTGCACAAAATCTTGTTTTCCACACAAAAAAAACATGAAAATCAATTTAATTACAAAAATTCACAACAGATCCTCGTAAAACAGCCTTAATGAACACTTCACAACCACAACATTGCTTTTATATAGTTACAACATCGTAACAACGTAATTACGTTATAAAAAAAAGTTGTGTATTTGTTGGGTCTTATACAGGAGTAAATATGGTAGTTAATATATGCATCAACCATCTCTTCTCTCGCGAGTAGCTTTTTTTTTTAGCATGGGTGAATGGTTGTTAAGTCTTTTATATGTATGGGTGAATGGTTGTTAGATCTTTTATATGTATGGGTGAATGGTTGTTAGGTCTTTTATATGTATGGGTGAATGGTTGTTAGGTCTTTATATGTATGGGTGAATGGTTGTTAGATCTTTTATATGTATGGGTGAATGGTTGTTAGATCTTTTATATGTATGGGTGAATGGTTGTTAGGTCTTTATATGCATGTGTGGCTAGCAGTTAGGCTTGCTCTTGAACTGTACTTAGCTCGGTAGTCAACAAAGATGTCCGTTCTCTTGATTTGCCACTCCGTCAAAAATACCTCTGTTTTGCCTAACCAGTAACCAGCATGAACCCAAGCAACCCACCTAGCCAATCGAGGCCGATGCACGCATAGAAAACGCCGTGCTTGAATTTGTGCTAATAAGATGCATTTTTGTAGCGGCTTGGTCGATTCCGCTTACAAAATGCGACGTATTAAGTGAGAGGACAGGTTGAACAATGTGGGCGGCAACCACACACCCGTTACACTATTTATGGCGGCCAGGAAGCAATTCACACTGATGACGACGGCCGGTGGCACGCCCTCTTCCTGCGTTACGCCTGCCAGCGGGCCTTCCCACCTATTCTCCTTGCCCCAGCCATTTGGGCTGGACGGTAGAGCGACGGTCTCGCTTCATGCAGGTCGGCGTTCAATCCCCGACCGTCCAAGTGGTTGGGTACTATTCCTTGTTCCCTCCGTCCCATCCCAAATCCTTATTCTGACCCCTTCCAAGTGCTATATAGTCGTAATGGCTTGGCGCTTCCTCTGATAGTTCATTTCCTTTCTCCTATGCTTCTTTTGGTTACCTTGTACGGGGGTTTCGGGGCTTAGCGTCTCCGCGGCCCGGTCATCGCCCAGGCCTCCTGGTTAGGCAACCGTGGTTGCTTATCACTTTCAAAGCCTGGGTTCCTCGCCGCTTGTTAATGGTCATCGTGTTTACCATTTCAGCCCATTTTGTGAAGTTGTTGGAGTATTGCATCCACGTGGCATCAACGATCTTTGTAACTTGCGACACCTTGCGAAACATGTACATCTTTCGAACAAAACGGACAAATCTACAAGGGCCGTAATTAGGGTTCGAACCTACGTTCGGGATGATCCCAGACGCGCCTTAGTCTATTACACGGCCCCTGTCTCATCACGGCCTTTGTGGATTTGTTCATTTGATGTTTCACGTTTATTGTGATTTGTGTGTGCATGTACATCTTTCTTTAATTTTGGCGGCTTTGTTTACATTTATTAAACAGCTTACGAGCCTTGAAACTTCACAACCCAAGGTTATTATTGCAGGCGATGAGTCACAATAACGTGGCTAAAGTATGTTGACCAGACCACACACTAGAAGGTGAAGGGACGACGACGTTTCGGTCCGTCTTGGACCATTCTCTAGTCGATTGTGAATGGTCCAGGACATTCTCAAGGTTATTATTGTTATAAACAACCTTGTAATGCTTCTGAACTCAAACTGCTTAATAAGTATAAACAAAGCCGTTATGATTGAGGAAAGATGTGCATGTTTCGTAGGTGGTTCCATAAATTCTTGATGAATCCTGAACTAGGAACGGACTAGAGAAGGAAGTAAGGAGAGAAGGGGACTATCAGGAGAAAGTGCTATGTCATTACGACTATATAGCACTTGGAAGAGATCAGGACAAGGATTTGGGATGGGATGGGTTTTGGGGGGGGGATAATTGAAATAAGTTTATTGAGGTAAAATACACACAAAGGGATGAGGTAGCTCAAGCTATTCTCACCCCGTTCAGTACAACGTGTTCATACATATATAGACCCACATCACAAACAATAAACATATTACCGAACATTCTGAGTGATAAGCATACATTTCTTAGGGGGAGGGGAAAGGAATAGTGCCCAACCACTTGGACGGTCGGGGACTGAATGCCGACCTGCATGAAGCGAGACCGTCGCTCTACCGTCCACCCCAAGTGGTTGACCAGGGAAGGAAGTAGTGGAGGAAAACATGTATGCATGGGTGAATGGTTATCAGGTCGGGTTTACTTGCAAACGTTATAAATCACCAGACACTTGATAATCGTGTGCTGGGACCAGGAGCTGGAGGCCAATCCCCGTAACACTTATCGACGGCGACAGGAGACTGGCAATATCGATAAAGGTAAACTGTTTGCAAGGGGTTATTAACCAGGACGAGGCCTCAACATACAGCCCCCCCCCCCACTCAACACACACACACACACACACACACACACACACACACACACACACACACACACACACACACACACACACACAGTAACCACAACTCTCTATCACCATAGCAGCCTTGCTATAAAGTTGAAGGTCGAAAGTAAACACTTAAATCAGCAAGAAGCAAATTAACAAGTGAAATTCATGGGAACGGAAACGGAGAAAAAACCATAAATAAATTCAAATGTCACACTCTAGTTTAAATTGCATCACACCAATCGATTAATAGCTAAACGGAGAGACCAGGAGCTGGAGCTCGTGCCTCCTACCTACACGGGAGGGAAGAGGGAGAAGCAATGAGTGGGAAGCTCAGTCTGTATCTTCTGTCGTGTGGGGAATCACGAAATTACGTTATCAAATAGTCCTTTGAAGCGATTACAATTCAATTTTGCTTACAGTCGAGCGCCAGACGTAGGCGGCGGGTCGGGCTGGGGTGTGGTGAGGGGGCCCACGGGTGCGGCGATGGGCCCCGGGTGCGGCGATGGGCCCCGGGTGGGGCCCACGGGTGCGGCGATGGGCCCCGGGTGGGGGCCACGGGTGCAGCGAGTGGCCCGCGAGTGGGGCTTGGAACAAGAGTAGCGGGGAGAGAGCTGAGGAAGGGGGGTTGAAGCATGCAGTCCCTCCCAGGACATGTTGGTGTCTCCAAACAATGAGTTACCATGTAGGTCACAACCGCTTATGGGGTTCCTGTTCCGGCAAGCACAGAGGGGGAAACACACCCACACCACCACTACCATGATGCTCCCTGTACCAAAGGAACCTACAGTATGCTGCAGGTCAATGTATAATACAACACATATGTTACGGTATCGACACCATCGCTGGAGTGTGGAGTGGCGGTTTCGGCGCCATCTATGGATCTGCACTCCAACTCCTTGGTATTTGGTGCAACTCAGACAACGCCATCTGTTGGTGGTGGCGTGGCATCGGTGAAAGGCTCCAGTTTCCTGCCTCAGTTAGAAAGTGAGGTCGATGAAGGAGGATGACCTCTGGTGGGTGGCGCATCGAGATCAACGACATCTAGGTTGCGACTAGAATTTACAATTTCAATTTTCCGGTGAATGGGTGTTATCCTAAGGGCACCCAGTGTACTGTTCATCTAATTAATGACGTTTTATGTTCACAGAGGTGACGTAAGGAGGCGATTGCGCTAAGGAGGGCAGTTCACCTTGGGCAGTTCATCACTCTTGACTTGGTCCTGTGAGAGGACAAAGTGGCCGCCGTCGGTTATAGCAGTGTGTTTGCTGCTGATTTATGCAGCGTTGTATGGACCGACGTACACAGGATTGGCGAGGAAGAGTTACGCGACGACAGTGGTGAGTCTGTTGAGAAGTGCTCCTAGTGAGCTACTAGAAATTTCTACCAGAGCGGCTTTGTTTAAATTATTAAACAGTTTACGAGTTTTGAAACTTCACAACTCATGATGATTATTTTTATAAACAACCTCGTGGTACGTCACAGCTCACAAACTATTTAATATATATAAACAAAGCCGCTATCATCAAGGTAATATGTACAAATTTCGTGTTTGCGTAAACGTTTGATAATTCCTAGACCTGGTATTTGCGATATTGAAGTTTGGAGTCCATCCTCAAAAGAAGTGCATGAGGTGTAAGTCACATACTGACTTAAACACCACTTAAGTCGGTGTTTGACTTATATCTTGGGCTAGGGGATGGGCTGGATGTTTGGGAGAGCTGCAGGTAGTCCCAGTGTGGTAATTATTCGACAAGCCCTTAATGAGACTCGATCTGAAGCAGCACACAGCGACATCCTTTCAAGGTCTCCCAGCGGGAACATGCTCCAGTGCAGTTAGATCAACGTTTGATCAACGTTAGATCAACATTTGTTCAACGTTAGATCAACGTTTAATTTACGTTTGATCAACGTTATTTGCCCAGATGAACACATCCCTTCAAAAGAGACATAAGAGCATCTTGACCCTCCAAGACCGACGAATTAACCCCGTGTGCACAATATGAGTGGCAGTTCCATATTAACTCAACGTTGATGGCGTTGAATTAGCGTTACCTACTTGATGAGGTTCTAGGAGTTCTTCTACTCCCCAAGCCCGGCCCGAGGCCAGGCTTGACTTGTGAGAGCTTGGTCCATAAAGCTGTTGTTGCTTGGAGCGGCCCCGCAGGCCCACATATCCACCAGAGCCCGGTTGGTCCTGCACTCCTTGGAGAAAGTGAAGAGCGTTGCTCTTGAGTATTGTGTACACTGGGAACTTGCTTCCTTCCATGAACGACATGTCGGCAGTGGGCACGATTTTCAATACCAATTCAACCTCGAATCAACCATCATCAACGTTGAATTAACGGGGAACCAACGCCACTCTTTGATACTGTGGCTACTGAGTATGTGGAAAATGTGCTGTATGCCTCCACTTGCCAGGTGATGTGACACTACATTCTCATGCACATTATTGTGAAAGGTTGATAATAAATATTGTACTCCTTACCTATATTTAATTCTACTAAAAGTCTGGTGATAATAATAATTAAATATTATTATTATTATTATTATTATTATTATTATTATTTTATTGAGAAAATCAGTAGGAGCTCTTGCGTTTATCCCAGTCGTCCTGTCTTTATCCTCCANTGGGGAAAATGGAATGCACTTAAGGAACAGGTTGTGGAAGCCAATACTATTCATAATTTTAAAACCAGGTATGATAGGGAAATGGGATAGGAGTCATTGCTGTAAACAACTGATGCTCGAAAGGCGGGATCCAAGAGTCAATGCTCGATCCTGCAGACACATATAGGTGAGTACATATAGGTGAGTACACACACACACACACACACACACACACACACACACACACATATATATATATATATATATATATATATATATATATATATATATATATATATATATTATATATATAATAATATTAATAATAATAATAATAATAATAATAATAATAATAAATTATGAACAATTAGTGAAGCCTAAATGCTAAATGTAAGTATATTGTTGGAGGGAATGGCACTAATAATAATTAACATGAACCCCCTTGTAATGTACGTCCAACATTTCAGCCAACATATATACCAGGAATGTTGGACTGTACATAGGAATATGTTAGAATGCAATTATTTAATAATAACACACATCGCATAAATTAAATACATGTAAAAATAGTGCTATTGGGTGAAAAAATAATGCCAACATAAAAATAGTTGCAATTAAAATATAAAACACTTCCCGCCACTCTCACCTAATCTTCTCTCTTGAACACACGCACGCGCGCACACACACACACACACACACACACACACACACACACACACACACACACACACACACACACACACACACACACACACACACACACACTCCATAGTGTATAACAAATCACTGGCAACAGGAGAACTGCCAGAACTTTGGAAAGCAGCTAATGTAGTCCCGATATACAAGAAAGGGGATAGACAGGAGGCACTGAACTACAGGCCAGTGACCCTAACCTGCATACCATGCAAGCTGATGGAGAAGATTGTGCGAAGAAAACTAGTGGAACATCTGGAGCGAAAGAACATTGTAACACAGCATCAACATGGGTTCAGGGATAGCAAGTCCTGCCTCACAGGGTTAATTAAATTCTACGACCAGGCAACAAAAATCAGGCAAGAAAGAGAGGGATGGGCAGATTGCATATTTTTGGATTGCCAGAAAGCCTTTGATACAGTATCACACAAGAGGCCAGTGAAAAAGATGGAGATGCAGGCTGGAGTGAAAGAGAAAGTACTCCATTGGATAAAGGAGTACCTAAGCAACAGAAGACAACGAGTCATTGTGAGGGGTGAGGTCTCAGATTGGCGAGACGTCACAAGTGGAGTCCCGCAGGGGTCAGTCCTTGACCTATACTGTTTCTTATACATGTAAATGATCTCCCAGAGGGTATAGACTCGTTTCACTCAATGTTTGCTGACGATGCAAAAATTATGAGGAGGATTGAACCAGAGGATGATAGTAGGAGCCAACAAGATGACCTGGACCGACTGAATCAATGGTCCAACAATTGGCTGCTAAAGTTCAACCCGAGTAAATGCAAAGTAATGAAACCAGGCGGTGGAAACAGGAGGCCAGACACAGAATACCAAATAGGAGATGAAGTACTTCATGAAACGGACAGAGAGAAAGATCTAGGAGCTGATATCACACCAAACCTGTCTCCTGAAGCACACATAAAATTAATTACGTCTGCGGCATATGCGAGGCTGGCTAACATCAGAACAGCTTTCAGGAACCTGTGTAAAGAATCTTTCAGAATCTTGTATACCATATATGTAAGACCAATCCTGGAGTATGCGGCTTCAGCATGGAGCCCGTACCTTGTCAAGCACAAGACGAAGCTGGAAAAAGTTCAGAGGAATGCCACTAAACTAGTCCCAGAACTAAGAGGCATGAGTTACGAGGAAAGACTGCGGGAAATGCACCTTACGACTCTGGAAGACAGAAGAGTAAGGGGAGACATGATCACTACCTACAAAATCTTCAGGGGAATTGACAGGGTAGACAAGGATAAACTATTCAACACTGGTGGTACGCGAACAAGGGGACACAGGTGGAAACTGAGTACCCACGTGAGCCCAGGTACGTTAGAAAGAACTTTTTCAGTGTCAGAGTAGTTAAGAGGTGGAATGCATTAGGCAGTGATGTGGTGGAGGCTGACTCCATATACAGTGTCAAATGTAGATATGATAGAGCCTAGTAAGCTCAGGAATCTGTACACCGGTTGATTGACAGTTGAGAAGCGGGACCAAAGAGCCAGAGCTCAACCCCCGCAAGCACAAATAGGTGAGTACACACACACACACACACACACACGCGCGCGCGCGAGGCACACGGCATTAACAAAAGCATACACAAGCAGAGGATGAGGTGTTCGTGTTTGAATTATTTAATGCAATAGTCAGGACCTAAAGAAGGTAACACACGAAAGTTTGGTGAAGTGCACAAGGCCAAGGTAAACGCTGTTAAGCACGCAGGCACTCGCACGTGCACTCGCACGTGCACTCGGGCACTATGAGGCAACACAAAGAGTTGCAGCAACAAGTCCTCGATAGAGTAGATAATGAGAGGAAACACGCCGGAAAAACAAATTAAGAACCTAAGAGACGGGAACACAAGTACAGAAAATTATCATAATCGCGTGAACGGTGAGGAAGATTAACTATACAAGATGTGGGCGGAGTAGATAGCAGCTGCCCTGTCCGCCCACTCACGCCCATTAGGCCGCCCACGCCCGCCAGCTCCGCCAAACATTCACACACCCCAACCCCTAGGGAGTCACTCAAATAATAACGCAGAAGAAGGAAAATACAGGTTTGGGAACTCAAAAGAAGGAAAACACAGGTTTCCTCAACCCATTACAGGAAGTTACAGCGCCAGAAGAACGTCAACACACCTGCAACTACCACACCTGACGGGCTAAAGTCCAGAAATTCGTTCACCACAATCATCGCCACAGCAACGGTGCCGTCACTAAAATAATCAATGTCCCCACCGCACAGCAACCGTTGTGACCAGCTACCACCCAACACTAACCTCAACCAACTCTGAGACCCACCACCGCTAAACCCCACTACCACCAAACACCGTAAACTCCTCAAATCGCCAACACACTCCTCCTCCTCCTCTCCCCATCACAAACCTTCTCCTACACCCCAACCATCTTTTGTACATACACCCAGGTCACCAGTGAGAGGTATACTGAGCAGCAATACCGAAATGATCAACTTACAATGACACTCGGAAATCAGACATAGCCGAAGTATTAGATAACAAACACCGCTATTCAACAGCCAGCTTACACTTAAAAATTTGCTACCATTTACAAGACCAAGACAGAAGTACCTGTTTACATCGCATTGCCCCAGCTGATCAATGAAGGGAAAAAGATAACAGGACAGGGAAAAGATTACACAGTCCCAACGACTGGGTAACTCCTCACCTCTCCTAACCCTACGTGCAACACATACTGCCACACTGTCAATTTGTATTCACTTTCCCACTACCTCCAAAGATAATGATAGCGTCAGTGAAATACGTCTTTCATTAACATGCATCAGATTTTAAATTCGTAAAATGAACTTTGGAGAGTTAGTTTTTCAACTTCTGAAAGGAAAACCTAAGGAGTAGAGAAATCAGCATAATTATATTTGTCCTTTAGGTCATATTAAACAAAACACACACCTGGAGCATACCTGGACACACACACATGTATACACACACAATATATTGTGTGTTAATATATATATATATATATATATATATATATATATATATATATATATATATATATATATATATATATATATATATATATATATATATATATATGTCTCATTGAATATGACCGCATATTCTGTATTTACTATCTTCTGATTTAGGGCTTCTATCCCTCTAACTATTTTCTTAGCATCAGGGCTTAGCTGAAATAGGAGTTCTCCAAAACTCATTTTCGTAATTTCAGGGTGAAGAAAAGATGTGAATTACTATAGAATGTATTACACTTATTTAAACAATTTGCACAACGTTTCGAACCTCCATGGTTCATTCTCAAGTGAGGAAATGTTAAATTTCATTCTCATTCTCAAGTGAGATATGTCTCATTCTCAAGTGAGTGAAATGTTTCCTCACTTGAGAATGAACCATGGAGGTTCGAAACGTTGTGCAAATTGTTTAAATAAGTGTAATACATTCTATAGTAATTCACATCTTTTCTTCACCCGGAAATTACGAAAATGAGCTTTGGAGAACTCCTATTTCAGCTAAGCCCTGATGCTAAGGAAATAGTTAGAGGGATAGAAGCCCTAAATCAGAAGATAGTAAATACAGAATATGCGGTCATATTCAATGAGACATGTTTAAAAGAAAACCTGCTGCCAGTATACACCATATATATATATATATATATATATATATATATATATATATATATATATATATATATATATAATATATATATATATATATATATATATATATATAAAGT
>WNGS01158745.1:8067904-8086559 GCA_020271785.1 Procambarus virginalis | reverse complement strand
CTAGCATTACCTGTGGCAGGTGGGTGTAAGTCTCCCAGCGCTGAGCACTCCTAGCGTAATCTTTGCAAGCCGTAACTCATACTTCCAGCACTTCAGTACTGAATGTCCAGTCATTAGACTCTTTAGACCTGCCGGTATGTGGTACCTGGAGCGTTGCAATCACTTTATCCACTCTCGTGTTCCTGAAGCTATCCTCATAATCCATATTGCATATCTCTATGACAAAGCATCCTGCGAGATAGGGATCTCAGAACCATAATGTAACCCTTTATATAGTATTGAATAGCCGCGTAGAAGCTGATATACCTTAGTTAATACATACAAAAGCCTTACGCCTGTGGGGAACTGTGAATATATTACGTGGTTTGATCTGTCAGTTGCAGAAGTTGGTACTACGAGCCACAAGTTTGTACTACGTGCCACAAGTTGGTACTACGTGCCACAGTTGGTACTACGTGCCACAAGTTTGTACTACGTGCCACAAGTTGGTACTACGTGCCACAAGTTGGTACTACGTGCCACAAGTTGGTACTACGAGCCACAAGTTGGTACTACGAGCCACAAGTTGGTACTACGTGCCACAAGTTGGTACTACGTGCCACAAGTTGGTACTACGTGCCACAAGTTGGTACTACGTGCCACAAGTTGGTACTACGTGCCACAAGTTGGTACTACGTGCCACAAGTTGGTACCCTCTAGTCTGTCAGGGGATGGATGAATTTGTTGTGCTAAGTGCCTGCTGGTTGCACCAGAGATCTACAGTAACCCGGGCCCGGTTACTGTAGATCACCATCAATTCATCTGATCATCACCGGTCATCCACAATTTCCATACTACAACCACCATCATCACCATCTGAGCCTCACCACCGTCTATCCACAATTCACCTCTACTACCATACCACAACCACCATCAAAGCCTCACCACCGACCATCCACAACCCACCATAAACATCACCAAAGCATCACCTCTCACCACACCACCACCCTCATTACCACACCCGTCTCCCCTACGCTACCGGATATCCTGTCTTGATGGTGCAGGATCAGATAATACAGCGCTGCCTGCCTTATCTCCCTGCAATAACGCCCCACAACCACAACCTCGCAAGACAACCTACTGTTGTCTTACATAATGGAGAGACTTACCAATTTAGTTGTGAATTCAGAAAAGAGACAACATAACCCCAGCGTTGTTACGCCATAAAAAATAACGTTGTGATTACGTTGTTAGTTAGGATGATCGTGATATTGACTAATACATTATAATACAGGTAATCAAGAGCTGTGGTAGTTAGCGGGTGACATTTAAAACTTGGTCTAACTTGGTTATCTCGAGGGGCTTTGGGAAGCGCAGGGAGAGGGTGGAGTACACGACCCCTTCAAGCTAACATCGCATAATTATGCACTGGGGCAAATTTCCACCCCAGCCAAGGCTGCGATGAGCTCGTTGCTTGATATGCTTGCATGACCACGCCCACATGACGGAGCTGAAGCTATCAACATGGACAAAGAAGAGCGGGGCATGAAACACACAAGTTCTTGGTTGGCAGTGACAAAGCAAACAAAAGCTATGTAAGCTCAAGCCGACACAGAAAAGCTCACAATGGAGGCTGGACACCCAGGTAAGCCTCAGAGATGCAATAAATGATTTCTTCAGCTAAAGAAAAGTGAGCTTGTGGAATGAGCTTAGAGAGAAAGACTCGAGGGCAACTCCATGACAATTTTCATAAGTAAATATCTTAAGAAAAATTACAATCATTGCAACAAAATCAATAGAAAAAAAGTCAGTGGTCCAAAAGCTGACTTTATGCCCCACAAGCATCTATATTATGAGGACAAGAACAGTAAAGACTCCAAAAGCAATACAGAATGAGGGAAAGGCAGTTTCCCGTATCTGAAAAGGAGAAAGTCATGTGTTAAGAAACAATTGCCCATCACAACATGACTAGCCAGATAATATTTGTTAGGCTCTATAAACTTACGCTATGAAATTGATATTAAGTTGCATCTTTATTTTTTTAATTATTTTGGTAAAACAAAGATGGCAATAGTAAAGTTGAGGTCAACTCCGTCGACGGAGATTCGGCCGCCAGAGGTCGCTGTGTGAGGGTGTGAAGGTGTGTCCCCATAGCGCCTCTCTCATTGTTGACCCGGCTGTTGTGGTGTCCGGGGGCGCAGCCCTCCGGCTGTTTTGCGTCGGCGCCATGGGGACCCCCTTTCCCCTATTCGCCGTACACAGACTATAGGCCTGGAGTTCTCTGGCCGAGCGACGTATCTTGCGGTGGAAGGCATTCTGTTGCATATGCTCTGTGTTTGAGTCTGATGTACTTGGTATACAGCTGCTAACGACCCACCGAGCACTTGTCAAGTTCCACTCCCCGGATGGCTTTCGTGACTTCGTGGTCTTTTATGATGGGCGTTTGTTTACCCTCCCTGGTGACAGTGGTACCGTCACTGTCTCGGACCGTTGCTGACACCTAACGTATGTGGCACTGTACGGGGTCCCGTTTGAATTTACTGAAGACCTGCTTCGGCGTTATTTTGAGACTGTGGTTTCCCTACGGTTGAATAGCGTCTCTTCCAGCAGGTGACGAGGAGTCTCGTGTGGTACCCGGACCTTTGCCCTGCGTCTCAAGTCGCCTGTTCCCTCTACTGTTACGTTGATGGGCTATACCTTGCGTGCCTTTTACGCAGGGCAGCCCAGGACTTGTTTTCGTTGTGGACTTGAGGGGCACCAAGCAGCGGCCTGTACTGGAGAAGCGGCTGCACCTGTGAACTTGTTTAGGGAGGAGGATTTTTCCCCGTTGGTGGCTCAAGACCTGTCGCCTTGTGATGGTGTGGGTGGGGAGGCTTCCCTACCATCTGCTGACCCAGTGGTGTTAACAGGTTCCTCGGCTTGTGTGCCCGTGGTGGTGGTGTGCGTGACAGGGTGGTGGTATGTGAGGTCCTGCCCCCCCCCCCCACAGTCGGCCTTTTTGCTTCAGCAGGCCCCCCCTCGATTCAGCAGACTTCATCGTCTCTACCAAGCGAGGAAGCCTGGCGCTGAAGCAGGTCTTCTCCTCAGCAGGAGCGTGCGTCTCCGCGGGATCCCTCACCTGTGCTGGTCCCTTGACTTCCGCCTGCTCCGCCTGCCCTATCTCCGGTTCCAGTATTCCCTGTGGAATGTGGCCTCGTGCCCCATATAGTAGAGGCTGATGTACTGCGGGGTCGTGCTTGCCCCGCCGTGGGGCAGAATGCCGACGGCTCTTCTCGGGTGCCTCCTGCTGGGGGCGACAGCTCCGACGATCAACGACCTGTCTCAAAGCGCTCCCGAACGGATAGGAGTGTGTCGCCACCTCGTGCGTGGGCTGAGTAATGTGATGTTGAGACATCTGAGGGCTCTTCCTCTGTGGAGTGCCAGTGGTTGATGGTGTTGTGGGCGGCTCTGTGATGCCTGCTGTGTCGGCCCCTGCGTCTCTTGCTGTTGGCTCCCCACTGTGGGAGGTGTCCCCCAGTGCTCGAGACCTCGTCGTGGTGTTGACGAAAGGTGTATGTCAGGAGGCCTCTGCTCCTGTGCCCGGTGGCGGGGACCCTGGAACGCCTACACCCCCTGAGGTTCCCCCCGGTGTAGGGCCCCGTGCTGACCCCTGGTAGGCCGTCCAGTGCTCACCACCCTCGTGAGGGCCCTGCCCATGTGGTCACTTTGGATGACAGGGTGCGTCCGATCCCATGGTGCTCTTCTACCGTTTGGGTCCCACGGGCGAAGGGGTTTATGTATGATGTGCCGGATATGATGATTTGCCCTCGTGCACCTCCTGGGTGACAGTTACCTGATGATGTCCTGCTGATGTGGGAGTCTTACTGCTTGCGCGTTCCGCTGCAGGAGTTTCCGCATAAATATATATAGTGCCTATGCTTGACTTGTGTGCTCCCTGTTATTGTTACCTATTCTGTTTGTCTTGTGTACGTGATTTAGGCTCGCCCCGTTTGGGCGTTGTCTTTCTGTTTTGTTTGAACTGTGCCGTAGTTTTCCTAATGTGTTTTATATGTTGATTCCTGTGTTGTGTGCTTGTGCTGTTAGGTGTGTGGCTGTGCTTTGTGTCTGCGTGTTTTTGTGTTTTATGTTTTGTGTTTTTCGCCGGTTTCTGAGTGTGCTGGTTTTTTTTTTCATTGTGAGTGCATGTGTGTGTGGGTGTGGTTTGTCTCCCTCGGTCTATGTGTGTTCCGGCGTGTGCTGTTCTTTCCCTGTGCCCGGTGCGGCTGTCTTGGTGCATGTTTTCTGTGCTTTCTGTACATTGTGCTTGGTTTTGTGTTGTGTGTCTTTTTCTATTTGTTTCTTGTTACCTACTTTGTATATTTTCCTGTTCTTTTTTTTGTACGTGTTGTGTTTATTTTATAAATAAAAAATACGTCGACGCTGCATCAGAGGTCACTTGACCCAATGTGAATATTAAGACAAGTAGTTATACCCACTTTGATAGGTGAAGCCTTACCATTTGTGATAGTCAGCAGTAGTCAGGGAGACGCTGACATTCACCTCTACAAGACATAAAGGAACCAGATGTTCACTACATACAGAAAAAGAATTAACATTACAACAAGTCTAAGGATCTGTCTGGAATCAAGGGGGTAATTGGTGAGGTTGAGGGAAGGAGTGAGGTACATAACTGGTAGTCCCTCCTTCCCTGCCTCATCTCAGCTGCCTGCAGCGAGGCGAGGCAGTTACTGCGTACAATTTAATAATGTGATTACAGATAAGAGAGAAAAAATACTGATCAACATTTGTTGGACACAATCAGTGCTTACTCAGAGCTATCTCTGATGATTCATCATTATAATAACCTCTATGCATACTGGACTAATTATCGTGCATCATTATCGTGCATCATTTTTCAAGTTGAGATGTGTTATGTTATTAACTATAAAAAACACATCTTTTGATGTGGGCATCTACATCAAAAGGATATCACCAGTGGCATATGCGAGACTGCCTGACATCAGAACTGCCTGTAGAAATTTGTTTAAGGAATCATTGAGAACCTTGTATATCACATATGTCAGACCAATCCTGGAGTATGTGGCTACAGCGTAGAGTTACTATCTAGTTAAGTGTGAGACAAAGTTGGAGAAGGTTCAAAGGTATGCGGCCAAACTGGTCCAGGAACTACGAAGTATGTGTGTGTGTGTGTGTGTGTGTGTGTGTGTGTGTGTGTGTGTGTGTGTGTGTGTGTGTGTGTGTGTATGTAAAGATTTTGTAGTTATGAAACGATTTGCAACTTAGGCAAACGTAATGTGCATCTTAAAACTCATTTCTATAGAAAGGTTGGCTGGCAGGTCAATTATGATTTCTACCCACGCTCTGGCAATTTGACCAGCAGCCCAGAGCATGACCCAACCCTAAGGCACTAACCACCTGGAACTGGAATTACCTGTGGCCGAATCGCGTAACATGCGCACAACCATACCTGCTCATTAGCGTAATGTATATTAAAAGTGCAATTAAATCAACCTTTTCTCCTTTTCAGGTACTTTATCAGACAGCTGGTCGTCACGACGTTAGCTAATGTGTTTCCTGACGCATGTGGTATCTTCTAGTGCTACGTCGTTATGACGTGTGTGGCATCTTCTGGGGCTACGCGGTACGACGTATGTAGTCTTCTGGAACCACGTCGTTGCGACGTGTGTGACGTCTTCTGGGACTACTTAATAGTATTTTGACGCAGTTCAACCCGTTCTCTCACCAATTAGATCGCATTCCTAACGGAACTGATCAATCCGTAATAAATACGACCTAATAAATAATAATTAAAGCACCGCAATTCAGAGGTTCGTAAACACTGACCTCGATAAGCGGGTTGCTTGGGTTTGTACGTTTCAGGTTAGGCAAGACCGTTGCATTTTTTTACGGAGTGTCAACTCGAGAGAGCGGTCTGAAGAGTCATAATTTCATTGTATATATTAAGTTCATCGTCCCCACAGTATTTAAGTTGCGCCTCGCTTCTTTAACAGCGCTAAGTCAACGTGAACTTGGCTATTAAACTTGGCTACTTTACAACCTGTTTATTTTAAGTAAACTCAAGTGTGAAATTATGTGCATTTATATCAGCGATATTAACAATGGTTCAAAGTTTTAGGGAAAGTGCGTTAGTGCATCGGAGGCCGTCTCCAGCAGTAACACCTGCTAGTGGGAAGACGTCCCGCCACCTGCCACGGACCAGGGGCCCCACCATGGTCAAGGGGCCCCACAACGGACGAGTGGGGGTGCGCCCACCAAGGACAAGAGGGACCCACGAAGAACAAGGGGGGACCCACCAAGGACATAATAGCCTCGGATAACTACACCAATTAAACAAAATCCTCCTTGTCCGTCATGTTTGCTGTGAAGGAAATACACACGTAGCCCACTACGTCATCAGTACTCTCTAAACGAGTCCGTCCTCGGAGCAAATTCATTACCATGGAAAACCACACTTACCTCGACCCACCTGGATAGTTATCTAGATATTTGTGATGGTCTGGAAGTATATTACGGTTCCAGTAATAGTCTACATGTAAACTGGCAAGTGAGCCTTTGTCCTGACAAGAGATTAGTCGCCAGTTATATCTTTATTACATTATAATTCGTTGGTTTAATATGTAAAAAGTATATGCTGAAAATATTTCCTTTTAAAGGATTAGATTTCCTGTGAACGGAACTCTCGTGAATTCTGAACTAGTTTTCGAATTCCAGTGTTCATACTATCGTCAATAATAAACTGTATTAATGTAACCAAACCCAATAAAACCTAACCTAACCATGGATATAGAGTAGATAATAGCACTATGTAGGTATTCTCAATCCATTCCCATGAGTGGACTTCCTGCCTGAGGAAAAGTTGCTCTTAAACACACCCAACCCAACCTATTCTAATCTAACTTGTCCAAATCTAACCAATCATAATTTAACCTATCCTAACCTAATCTAAGATTATCTTAACCTATTCTAATCTAAGATTATTTTAACCTATCCTAATCTAATCTATCCTTACCTATTCTAATCTAACCTATATTAATCTTACCTATCATAATGTGACCTATCCTAACTTATCCTAATCCTAACTTATCCTAATATAACCAATCCTAACCAAATGAAACCTATGCTAAAGAAAATTAGAGACATTTTGTATATATATATATATATATATATATATATATATATATATATATATATATATATATATATATATGGTACTAGGTGTTTGACGTCACTATGGCGTCATAACGTTCATGCTGGAACAGGTTTTGGACCCCATTGTCAAAAGTTGGCGACACGCTCCAACTTGCTGGGTTTCTTGTGTGTCAGTGTCTCCTACTTCACCCCTAACTCCTTCCTCATCTTCCTGCTCCTCATCTCTCTCCCACCTCCATCTTCGGTAACTCTGTCACTATACCGTTCAAACTTTTCTGCCCCGTGCTTCTATGCACTCCACCTAGCCCCCTACCACACCACTCCACCCAGCTCCCTACCACACCACTCCACCCAGCCCCCAACAACACCACTCCACCGAGCCCCCTACCACACCATTCCACCTAGCCCCCTTCCACACCACTCCACCCAGCCCCCTACCACACCACTCCACCCAGCCCCTTACCCATATCACACCCAGTTCCCCACCACATCCAGTATACCTCACCCAGCGCCCTACTACATTACACCACCCAGCCCTCTGTTACACCCTCGTTCACACCACACCACCCAGTACCGGCTTCTACTGGTGTAAACACGCCAATATAACTGGTTCTAGGCAGGGCGTCGCTGGAGCTTCAGGGACAGGGAAGCGTCCTAGGCGTCACAATACCTACTATTACAGACAATAAGTCACAGTAACGTGGCTGAAAATTTGACACCCAATCCACACATCTGAAAATAAAGGCAGTGACGACGTATTGGTTCGTCCCGGACCATTATCAAGACTGCTTAATGATCCAGGACGGACCGAAACGTCATAACTTCCTAGGGTGAGAAATCTTTTGTACCTGGACTTATGTTTTGGCTTCACGCATGTCAATTCCAGATGGAAAGTTGCAAATGTTCTTAGACAGGGTATCCCAGTGGGCAGTGAGGCATGACGTATGGTTTTCAGTTACGAAGACTGTATAGTCATTGATATGGTTGCCTCCGAGGACTCCACCCGAGCCCAGACCTATATCTACTGTAGATGACATAACATGATGATCTCCCGCCGTTCAACTGCTTAAAACACCTTAAAAGGAAAAATGATCAACCGGGCTATGATTCACATGAGACTCAGTACAGCAGTGTACAAAAGCCTGGTTGGCCAGGTCTTCAACCAGGAGTCCTGGTCAGAACCCGATACTTGGAGCCAACTCAACGTGACCCTCAAAGAGGTAAAGAGCGGGATGAGCGCTGGTAGGATCAGCCAAGAAAACGTGTCTTATCTACACAAGGTACCCTCTCTTCCTTGTGACTACCTTTTAATGGCTCCGGGGATCAAGGTCCCTGCGTCCCGGTTTCTGACCAGGATTCCTGGTTGGGGGTCTGGTCAGCTAAGCTGTTAGGCGCCGCTGCTCGCAGTTCAAAACAAGAATCACAGCCCGATATATTAGGCATACTTTGGAGGCGTTTATAAAGTTCCTTCTTAACCGCGGAAGATATCAGTTAGCTATGTACTTATATGTAGAGGGAGAGCGTTGATAAGCTTAGGGCCTTTAAATGTTTATTCAACTGTCTTATAACTTACTGAACTCGTACTGTTCAAATAGAGCTATTTTACACATTCTGCCCTGCCATTCCAAAGGAATTATTTTATTGTGCGGAATTGGAATCAATTCATTTGATATTTTCCAGGTGTAAAATTATGATATCTCTCTCGGTTGTACTCAAGGAAAAAAAATGAGGGATTTTAGACGCTCTCAATTATTTAGATATTTAATTGAACGGATACGAACAGAAAAAGAAGTTCTTTGTTCTCCGCGTCAGCAACTTCTGCAGGCTTGAATGGCGCTTTTAGTGTGCAACAAAACTGCAATCCAGATAGTATTAATGTCTTAAAAATTATCATCATCCAGCCTATTATTTTTCTTGCAGCTGTGACAGCTTCCTTATTGTGCGCTTTAGTTGGAATATCTTCCCATGTGATTACTTCCAGGTCTCTTAGGCTGCTTTTTTCTTTCTAAAGTATTTGACAAACTACAGCCAGGATTCATCAAACATTTGCATAACCATTTACGAAACATGTACATCTTTCCTTAATCATGGTGGCTTTGTTTAAATTTATTAAACAGTTAATGAGCTCCGAAGTGCTACTAGGTTGTTTATAACAATACCATTAGGTTGTGATGTTTTATTAAGCATTACACAAGCTTTAACCGTAAACAAAGCCGCCATGACTAACGAAAGATGTAGAGGTTTCGTGTAAGATGAGGTTTCGTAAAGGTAAAGATGTAGAGGTTTCGTAAAGGGTTGTATAAATGCTTGATGAATCCTAGACCAGGTTTAGATGAGTTTAAAAGTTAACAGTATCCTCTATAGTTCCTATTCATACAAATGCTAGTGTCACCTGCAGACGATGATAACATGCTATAGTTTGTGTCCTGGTACTAGTGCAAGCACAGTGATCTTCTGTTCCGTCTTCTCCCGTCCCGTCCCGTCCCTTCTGTCCCGTCCCGTCCAGTCCCCCACCACATTTTTAAGCAAAGAAGATGGAGAGGTACAAGCAAAGGGAAAGTTTTGCAATGTAGTAAATAGAGTGAGTAATGATAGCAGGCCTTTTTGGGGTGGGGGGAAAGAGTAGAAAAATGGAGAGGAACAGGTGAAATTAAAAGTTTAAAAATGGGAAATATAGCATGAGTTATGATAGCATGCGGGTTGTCCGCCTTGCTGGCACGATGTGTGTTGGCAGCTAAGCTAAGCTTGCTCTCTCTTGTCAGGGAGCTGAAAGTGTGTGAGGTTCTTCACGTGTATTTCAGCATATATGGATGTGAGAAAAGATAAATACTGTGTAGCATTCACATATACACTCAGATGCTTTCACGCATGATTTGAGGTTTTCTTTAAGGATTACTTTTATTATTTTTAATAAACTTTTCTTATTATTATTATTATTATTATTATTATTATTATTATTATTATTATTAATATTACTATTATTATTATTTATTAGGGGAGTTTCTAGTCAGTATCTCATCTAGGAATTGTGTATTGTGTGGCTTGGTTTCCACTGAGTAGATACCTGTCCTGTCCTCTATTCTAGCGTCCCCTTCCGTCCTTTCCCTTCCCAATCTCTCCTCTTCTCGCCTGTCCTGTCGTCTCCCCTCCCCTCCCCTCCTGCCTCCTCCACCGAGGGACAAATATGAAAGTTTTGTCATTTGCCAAACTTTAACTAGTGCTTCCTGCATATCTTATCTTCGTCAGTATGACTGCTTCGCCTTAAGATATCCCCCGTCCCTCAGGGGTGCCAGGGCCTGACCCCAGGGGTGCCAGGGCCTGAGCCAGGGGTGCCAGGGACCGGCCTAGGGAGTGCCAGGTACGACTCACGCTAAGTATGTACGCATACATTCAAACATTCACGTGCACTTTCAGGCACGCACACCTACCCTCCCGATGTTTGTGATCCTTAGGTGTGTCGACAATGCAGACAAAAAAAAGGCATCTTCTGACATGGAAGGAACCACGTGAAGGAACACAAATGGACATGGGAGGAACCACCATGAAGGCGCGCGTGCATGGACACGGAAGGAGCCAGCGTGAAGGAACAGATGGACATAAGAGGGACCAGCATGGAGGAACAAGGATGGAATTAGAGGGGCCAGCACCGGAGGACCACAGGACACTTCAAAATCCAAATGAGCCATAAATTTAACAATAGAGAAAATTTCAATATAAAGGTAGTGAAGAGGTGGACTGAACTAAGTGGCAACAACAGTGGAGGCAGACGCAACTCCAGCAGGACACACAGGCAAACACCATCAAAACACAAAGCTCAAACACACGAACTTGTTTACCCTTCGATGTACGCTTGGTTGCACGTGGAAAGCTCTACCATTGATCGGGAGAGAAGGTCCAGGTGAATGAAATGGCTGGTCCCACGTTAAGAGCGGTGTATATACTATGGGCGTGGGCTTTGGACACTACTGGCAAGGTACAAAAGACAAGGGGAATGGCAGACAAGTTACTAACTTCCTTATGGGTGCTGATGGTTCAGTGGTTAGTACTTTCGCTGCTACCTAGCAGGTCGAGAGTTTGGCTCCCCGAGCCCTAAATAAATATTTATATATGAATATGTGAAATATTTAGTCCTACGTTAGAGAGGGCTTCCAACTACAACCTACAAACAAATCAAGTTAGAAGTCATAAGGGTAGTCAAATGAGACGCTTGCAGAGAGTAACAATTGATTGTCTCATTTCTCAGTTCTCTCTTCAGAGTATGTGCCAGTCACTTGATTTTGAACAAGAATTTGCGTAATGATCTTGCACGATAAGTAGCCTATAGCGAACAAAAGACGCTTCCAAAAAGCCAATTTTTCCACAGGCTTGGTACAGAAAATAATTTAACAAACCTATCCATTATGAGAATCACATAAATCAACAAAGTTCCCAAAAAAGCAGCAAACAAAAAGTAATAAAAGAAGTGTCAGGAATAATAGAATTGGTTGAAGCAAATAGAATAAATACACACACACATATAGACTCGTTCCTCTCAATGTTTACTGATGATGCAAAAATTATGAGGAAGATTAAGACAGCGGAAGATAATACAGTATGTTACAAGATGATCTAGACAAACTGAAGGAATACTCTAACAAATGGCTGCTAAAATTCAACCCAAGTAAATGTAAGGTAATGAAGCTAGTCGGGGGAAATAGGAGGCCAGACACTGGATACCGAATGGGAGATGAAGTCCTTCATGAAACGGACAGAGAGAAAGATCTAGTTGATATCACACCAAACCTGTGTGATATCACACAGGTTTGGTGTGATATCTGAAACCCACATCAAAGGAATAACATCAGCGGCGTATGCACGGCTAGCTAACATCAGAATTGCCTTCAGGAACCTGTGTAAGGAATCTTTCAGAACCTTGTATACCACGTATGTAAAGCCAATCCTGGAGTATGCGGCTCCCGCATGGAGCCCGTATCTTATCAAGCACAAGACAAAGCTGGAAAAAATTCAGAGGTATGCCATTAAACTAGTCCCAGAACTAAGAGGCATGAGTTACGAGGAAAAGCTAGGTGAACTGCACCTCACGTCGCTGGAAGACAGAAGAGCTCGGGGAGACATGATCACCACATACAAAATTATCCGAGGAATTGACAGGGTAGAGAAGGATGGCTTATTTAACAAGGGTGGTACACGCACAATGAGACACAGGTGGAAGCTGAGCCACAAAGACATTAGAAGTAACTTTTTCAGCGTCAGAGTAGTTAGTAAATGGAATGCACTAGAAAGTGATGTGGTGGAGGCTGACTCCATGCACAGTTTCAAATGTAGATATGATAGAGCTCGAGAAGTTCAGGAATCTGTACACCAGTAGAATGACGGTTGAGAGACGGGACCAAAGAGCCGAAGCTCAACCCCCCCCCTAAGCACAACTAGGTGAGTACTCTCACTCACTATCACTACTCTCAGGTGAGGAGGCTGGCGTGAACAGGTGGGACAAGAGTCCCGCCTGTGACTGGCCGTGGTGGGGCGGTGGGTGCCTGACGTAGCTGTCTCAGCTGCACACTCTCATGCCACGCTCTTGGACGATACCGAGAGCTTAACCCTTAGTTCCGTCATACAACTGCTAAAACCTCTCCACGGCCACCGCCCATCACCACGGCCACCGCCCTTCACCACGCCCACGGTCTCCGCCCTACACCACGCCCACAGTCTCCGCCCATCATCACTTCCATCTTCACCTTCCCTTTATACTCTTATCTGTTCTATTTATATTCTCGTGTAATTCAAATTGTAAATTCCGGCTTACGCTTCACTGCTTAAAAACCCCAATCACTTAATGGTAAAAAATGCAAATTATGCAGTATTAAGGTAGAATTACAGGTTAAAGGTTAAATATTGTTAAGATGCACGCGGGTAAATGTGGTCAAATAGGCGAATCTAGTAGAGCGGGTAAGATGGATGGGCTGACCTTCTTAGGGGGAACTCTGAGCCCGACCTCTAGGGAACGTTGTAGGCCCGACTTTAATAGGAATCAGGGCAGGACCTCAGGGGGCGGGGGACCTCGAGGCCCGACCTCAGGAAGGGAACTTAAGGCCCGACCTCAGGGGAGGAGCTCCGGACCCAACCTCCCCCACTGCTGCCTCGCACACCCTCTACTGCCTCTCACAGCCTACTGGTGTCTCTCCCACGGGCGTCATACAGGAATCTTCCTCCAATCCTGAGACGTGTTTGTATCATGTTTGGTGCGGCTGACATTCTCGCAAGCGGAGAGCAGACTTTTACGATTGTCTTGGGAGAGAGTGCGTGGGGAACCTGGGAAGTCCTGGAGAGAACTGGTTATATCTGGGGAGATCTGGGAAAACCTTGGGAGTCCAGTGAAACCCCTGGGAGTCCTGTGAAGACCTTGAGAACCTTGGGGAGATCAGGAGAACTAGGTTGATAAAGAAGGGTGAGAAAGTGGTACTTGTAGCATGTAACCTTTTTGTCCAGAGAGTGAGAGCGGCTATAAGCACGGCAGCAACACTAGCAGAGTCGCCAGGAGACAACGCTACCACCCTCGGTGAGATCACCAAGGGGGCACAAAGTACTAGACAGTTTCTCACAGTCACAGACAGACAGGTGATATTGGCAGAGTTCCCTCACTCAATCATTTCTCACCTCTTCTCATATTCCTTACTATACAGTCAGACAGGCTTGGCGCTGTCTCCTCATACTTACCTTAATTGATAAGAACTTACACCAAAATTACCAGCAACAACAATAATATCACCACCACAATCACCACTACCACCACCAAAGCCAGCACCACCACAATCACCACTACCACCACCAAAGCCAGCACCACCACAATCACCACTACCACCACCAAAGCCAGCACCACCACAATCACCACTACCACCACCCAACGCTATCATCCACAACCACAATACAATTACCAGTAACTAACAACGTTAACCCCATTCTTACCGCTATTCCTGCCATTACAAAGGATTACAACGCGCCCCGCTCCCCCCTCTCTCTCTCACACACACTTCTCATCTATTTCACCTGTACCAATCTCTCAAATTCCCTTTCTCACTCGTCTTCCTCATTTCTTGCTTTCTCATCTCAGGGTGTCACCTGTAATCACTTTATTTATTTTCTCTAATACACCTGCATTATACCCTTTCAAATTTCTGCTAGCACTGCCTTGTCCCCTGCATCCGTCCCCCTTAAGTCTCCTACCAAGCTCATCTTCACTGCCTCTCTTCCTTTGACTTCACCTGTGCTCCTCGCACCCTACTGGCTTCACCCTCTCCACATTTCACTCTCTGCTTCTTCCGTATGTTCATTCATTTCCTCTTAATCTCTCCCTGTGATAGACTACGGTGGGAATACTCCATCACCTACAGGGACGCATGCAAATGAACTTGAGTGCATAGTTTACCCCTCAGCCAATGATTGATAACTGACGGTGGGCTACTTTGTATCAGTCGGTGTTCCTTCATCATGGGAATGTTTAGGCTTGTCTGGTGTTACAAAAGCCCCTGTAGAAGCTATAGGCGTGGGAACATAAGATTATAGCCGGACCTGACACTGCTGTCTTTTGGAGAAGAGAGTACAGTATAGGGTGAGTGCTTGGGAGTACCCTGATTGCAGGTTCGAAGCCTCATAAAGGGTTCAACTGATTTTCTCATTAATACATTACGTTAATATGATTCTTTTGTGCATGGGTAAGTAAAGTTTGCTTCGTAACCTGGGTATTTAATGATGTGACTTCATCTTAGACTTTCAGTGGTATCAAGTGAACCAATAAGAGCATGCATAACTCTACGTGGGTTAATTCTGACTGGTTGGTGCGATTCTCGCCGGAACACAAAGGAGAGCCAGGAATCAGAGGTACTGACTACTGGCCGAAAGTCCTCCTTCTCACAACGGCGTTCATATATAGAGGTTGTTCTATTGTTCAGGCCCAGGTGGTCAAATACTTCAATACTCATAGGCCTGGATGCCAAGTTCAACTTGGTCTTACCTCTGTAGCAGTAGTGATTCAGAATCATCTACCATACTATTACATTGCCTACCCAAGACTGAGCAAGACTGTCCTTAACATGATACCACAAGACTCCAAATCACCTCAAAGGAAGTGTGTGAAAAAGAGTATAAACAGCGAGTTCCGACTCCGTGACATCCGTGTCCTCACACACCCAGCGTTACATTGTAGCGCACGGACTACCTTCGTCAGTGCCATCCTTCACCAATTACCTGTGGGCACACTACCTAGGAGGCATCTCCACCAGCGGCCTCTGAGGTATCCTTGAGATGACGTGGTCATGCACTCTTGGCGTGTGTTGATAACGAGATCACGATAACCTTAAGTACATCCATCGTGTTAAGCTACAGTTCAGGTGTTATTGTTAATCTTGACGCACAGAACTCAGTGTTCCCCAGTATCAACTGACTCATATGCCGTTCTGCATGCTACTGCAGTTGCCAGCCATCATAAGTGAAGGACCCCTGACACGTCTGCCACGTTTAGCTAGAGGATCATCCGTGTAGCTATATTTGAATGTTTTCAGAGAAGTCAACATCATTTACTGCACAAGTATTGATATTCTCTGATGCTCAAGTGTCGACCCGGTTCTCTCCTCCTCCCCCACTCAACTGATGTGCTCCCACTAGAAACAGCTCTTCTTTAAGTGTCAAGTTCAAGTAAAATATATTTCTGATTTACTTGGATAGAGATGTTCATCTGCTGAATCTGCCTAGTCTACAGAGGGAACTCATCAGCAATTCTTGCCTTCATATTTGAATAACATGAAACCAGTCCCATTTGTATTCATGAACGTAGATTAGTACAAACCAAACTAATAAATGGAACCATCTGTCTACTTAAACCTGACTTATTCCTCCTTTGCAAATAATTAACGCATCTTTTTACTATATTATATATAAATTTCAATGTTTGAAACCACAGTCAAATAGGTAATTAAGAGTTCCTTAACCAGGTTTTGACTATTTAGACAAGACCCAAAGTTGTCTGAACATTATTGATCACAGTGCTGGTTGAGGGACGCCTTCCGGCTGAGATTTGCATAAACACAAGGCTTCAATACTTAAGGTTGATCACTACCCTATATAACATATATGCCAATACAAATAAGAGGTGATCAGACCCGTGTATATGTCCATACTGAGTCATTAATAGCAACTAACTCCTGTAATCAGAGTTTTGGACCGTTCAACCGTTCCCATCCACTGTTTCTCTTACGTGATTTTGTCACTACCTAAATTATTCCAGGCCACGGTCTCTACTTCTGCAATGCTATTAAATTTCGCCCTTTTCCCATACATACGACCGGTCTGATCATTACTATCCTTGCTTTTTCCTGTTCCTGCTGTCGCTTCCACTTCGTCTTGAAAGAAATCGTCCAGACAGCAGGGATAGTAGGTATCCGCTACTTCCATCCTTTACTGGATGAACAATGTGCCTTCCTACCCATCATAGAAGCATCTAGTGCCTCCCACACCCTTATGGAAGCACCTAGTGCCTCTCACACCCTTATGGAAGCACCTAGTGCCTCCCACACTCTTATGGAAGCACCTAGTGCCTCCCACACCCTTATGGAAGCACCTAGTGCCTCCCACACTCTTATGGAAGCACCTAGTGCCTCCCACACCCTTATGGAAGCACCTAGTGCCTCTCACACCCTTATGGAAGCACCTAGTTCCTCCCACACTCTTATGGAAGCACCTAGTGCCTCTCACACCCTTATGGAAGCACCTAGTGCCTCCCACACCCTTATGGAAGCACCTAGTGCCTCCCACACCCTTATGGAAGCACCTAGTGCCTCCCACACCCTCATGGAAGCACCTAGTGCCTCTCACACCCTCATGGAAGCACCTAGAGCCTCCCACACCCTTATGGAAGCACCTAGTGCCTCCCACACCCTCATGGAAGCACCTAGTGCCTCCCACACCCTCATGGGAGCACCTAGTGCCTCCCCACACCCTCATGGAAGCACCTAGTGCCTCCCACACCCTCATGGAAGCACCTAGTGCCTCTCACACCCTCATGGAAGCACCTAGTGCCTCCCCACACCCTCATGGAAGCACCTAGTGCCTCCCACACCCTCATGGAAGCACCTAGTGCCTCCCACACGCTCATGGAAGCACCTAGTGCCTCCACACCCTCATGGAAGCACCTAGTGCCTCTCACACCCTCATGGAAGCACCTAGTGCCTCCCACACCCTCATGGAAGCACCTAGAGCCTCCCACACCCTCATGGAAGCACCTAGTGCCTCCCACACCCTCATGGAAGCACCTAGTGCCTCCCACACCCTCATGGAAGCACCTAGTGCCTCCCACACCCTCATGGAAGTACCTAGTGCCTCCCACACCCTCATGGAAGCACCTAGTGCCTCTCACACCCTCATGGAAGCACCTAGTGCCTCCCACACCCTCATGGAAGCACCTAGAGCCTCCACACCCTCATGGAAGCACCTAGTGCCTCCCACACCCTCATGGAAGCACCTAGAGCCTCCCACACCCTCATGGAAGCACCTAGTGCCTCCCACACCCTCATGGAAGCACCTAGTGCCTCCCTTCCCCATCTTCAAACACGTGTTCTACCCTAATTTTCATGTGAGCAGGTTGATGGGCCCTTGTTGCCCGTTACCGCTACACAGGTCCCACGCTAATGAGTCATCAAATATTCAGAGGAGACCAAGACGCAGTCTCCCACAGCTCGGGCTCCAGGTGCAGCCTCCCGCACCAGCAGGTGGCCTTCCTCAGACACCGCTGCATCATCGTACCCGCAACGTGGCAGCTTCCTACCTTTACACCATATTTCGTAACTGAACAACCGCGACGGGCGTGGATCGCTGTCAGCCGCGACGGGCGTGGATCGCTGTCAGCCGCGACGGGCGAGGATCGCTGTCAGTCGCGACGGGCGTGAATCGCTGTCACCCGCGACGGGCGTGGATCGCTGTCAGCCGCGACGGGCGTGGATCGCTGTCAGCCGCGACGGGCGTGAATCGCTGTCAGCCGCGACGGGCGAGGATCGCTGTCAGTCGCGACGGGCGTGGATCGCTGTCAGCCGCGACGGGCGTGGATCGCTGTCAGTCGCGACGGGCGTGGATCGCTGTCAGTCGCGACGGGCGAGGATCGCTGTCAGTCGCGACGGGCGTGGATCGCTGTCAGCCGCGACGGGGGAGGATCGCTGTCAGTCGCGACGGGCGTGGATCGCTGTCAGCCGCGACGGGCGTGGTTCGCTGTCAGTCGCGACGGGCGTGGATCGCTGTCAGCCGCGACGGGCGTGGATCGCTGTCAGCCGCGACGGGCGTGGATTGCTGTCAGCCGCGACGGGCGAGGATCGCTGTCAGTCGCGACGGGCGTGGATTGCTGTCAGCCGCGACGGGCGAGGATCGCTGTCAGTCGCGACGGGCATGGATCGCTGTCAGCCTCGACGGGCGTGGATCGCTGTCAGCCGCGACGGGCGTGGATCGCTGTCAGCCGTATCCTACAAAA
>WNGS01158745.1:8045229-8063020 GCA_020271785.1 Procambarus virginalis | reverse complement strand
TATTACTGAAGTTACTTGGACTTCTCTTTAAGTAATAAACTATCTCTGGTGGTGCATTCTCTGGTGTGGGCATTCTCTGGTGGTGCATTCTCTGGTGGTGCATTCTCTGGTGGTGCATTCTCTGGTGGTGCATTCTCTGGTGGTGCATTCTCTGGCGGTGCATTCTCTGGTGGTGCATACAGCCATACATTGTTACCTGTTGACGATATCGTGAGTGGTAATACTCCCACGGCCTGACCTGTGGCGAACCTTTTCTTCAGTATTAACTGACTGGACCACCATTCATCAAACATTTACACAACAACCCTTTAGAAAATACATATGTATCTTCAGCAATCATGGCGGCTTTCTTCACATTGACCAAACAGTTTACCTCACCTGGCGGTATACAGCCTAGACCAGCACCTCATACAACAACAATACCTTAAAACAACACATAAGTTACAACATCTCTACAGGACAATACACAAGCTACAACACCCCCAACGGGACAATACAAGCCTCAACACCCCCAACGGGACAATACACAGCCGTGCAACAAGGCCCTTAATATCAAGGAGGGAAATTTTCAATACTAAAATGGTGTCGCCCCTGCTTGGGTATTCTGGTCGCCCACGACCATAAAAACAAATTGCTTATGCGATCTACATACGCTAACAAGCGGACCCCTCCTCTGCAAGCACCCTTGTCTCTCCGCAACCACCAATGTCCCTTTTCAAGCACCCTTGTCTCTCCGCAACCACCAGTGTCCCTTTTCAAGCACCCTTGTCTCTCCGCAACCACCAGTGTCCCTTTTCAAGCACCCTTGTCTCTCTGCAAGCACCCTGCCTCTCCGAAACCACCAATATTCCTTTTCAAAAAACCTTGTCTCTCTGCAAGCACCATGTCTCTCTCGCAAGCACTTTGTCTCTCTGCAAGCACCACTGTATCTCCACAAGCACCCTATATTAATATTCACAACAATAACGTCACAAATAAAAACACAGCGAACAAATGAAAAGAGTCAACTGTGAATTTAGGAAAACAGTGGCGGCCAAAATGGACCACGGGGGAAAAATGAGATATAGTACTCCATTAGGCTTTGCATTAAACCAATCTGCTAAAATGTAAATATCATTATTTGATTATATAAAAGTCCGCCGCTTCTCTCTTTCCCAGTTTGTAACCAATGACAATTTGTCACACATTCCATGTCCACAAAACTGTTTGTAATCACGTCTCGCTATAAAAGATTTTTGGATGTCGCTATTTGAATGAAATGCCGCTTAAAATTACATTTATTTACCAGCCACTTATCCTTGTCGGCACAGCCCTCGCTTCATGTAGGTCTGCGTTCGATCCCCGATGGTCCAAAAGGCTGGACATCGTCCCTTCACTCCATCCCCCTATTCTGTCCTCGCATCCCTTACATGTGCTATATAGTCATCTTGGCTTAGCACTTTCTCGTCATTTCTTTTCCTCTCTTGTTTCATTGATGGTTCAGGGTTCGGGCTTAACTCTCAACACCTGAATATAATCAACATTGACTTTTGGACTTTCGCTCGTCCGCAAAGAGCTTGAGTTGCACCCAGTATGCCCAAAATGGTGTGTTGCACCCAGTGCCCAAAATGGTGTGTTGCACCCAGTGCCCAAAATGCTATGTTGCACCCAGTATGCCCAAAATGGTGTGTTGCACCCAGTGCCCAAAACGGTGTGTTGCACCCAGTGCCCAAAATGCTGTGTTGTTGCACCCAGTATGCCCAAAATGCTGTGTTGCACCCAGTGCCCAAAATGCTGTGTTGCACCCAGTATGCCCAAAACAGTTCACCAACTCCCAGATAACTATTTTCTGCCAGGTGAACAGAGGCATCGGTGTAATGAAACGTGCTCAAATGTCTCTCCCTGTTGGAGAATCGAACCCGGGATCAATCATTCGTGAGTCGACGCCCTAAACACCAGCCACATTTAAATATAATATTTTTATTCTAAAAAAAAAAAAAATTTTGAAGCATTGAGATAGTTAAAAAATGAAGATAAAATCGCACAACCCTCTCCACAACAGCCCAGTGGAACGGGTTCCCGAAAATAATAAAGCCCGTTAAAATACCCTTTCCATATTTTTTTTTTATAAAAGGTATGTATAAAAATATATTTTTTAGATACACAACAAATTCATTAACTTTGATAAATTCTCGAGGGAAAGGGGCCGGCCCGGCTAATTGATCCCCCCCCCCCAATACCTCGCCCACGAGGCCAGGATAATATTTGAATTTTTTTATCAATTTTTTTTGTGTGGTCCTGGATTATGCATATGAGTAATGTGTATATATTTGTAATGTATATATATGTAATGTATATATATGCATTACTATATAGTAATGTATATATATTAATGTATATATGCTCATATATACATATGAACATATGTATATATATTTCACCTGTTCAGCTGACTATCTTCGCCCGTACATTTCCCGGTTAGGAGAGAAACGGCTGGGCATTGTTATTCATAGTCCTGAGGTTCCGGGTTCGATCCCCGGTGGAGGCGGAGACAAATGGGCAAAAAGGTTTTTTTAACTACGGGCTCACCATAGCCCGTGCTACTTGGAACTTTTTGTTCCAAGTAAGGAAGCTTAAACAACAACAAGAAGGCTGGGCATGTTTTCTTTGACCTGATGCCACTGTACACACCGTCACAGTGACAGTGTTGGGCTGAGTCACTCATCCTGTGAGTGAACACACCGACACAGTGACAGTGATGGGCTCCGTCACTCATCCTGTGAGTGAATACACCGTCACATTGACAGTGTTGGGCTCCGTCACTCATCCTGTGAGTGAATACACCGTCACATTGACAGTGTTGGGCTCCGTCACTCATCCTGTGAGTGAATACACCGTCACAGTGACAGTGTTGGGCTGAGTCACTCATCCTGTGAGTGAATACACCGTCACAGTGACAGTGTTGGGCTCCGTCACTCATCCTGTGAGTGAACACACCGACACAGTGACAGTGTTGGGCTCCGTCACTCATCCTGTGAGTGAACACACCGACACAGTGACAGTGTTGGGCTCCGTCACTCATCCTGTGAGTGAACATACCGTCACAGTGACAGTGTTGGACTCCGTCACTCATCCTGTGAGTGAACACACCGTCACAGTGACAGTGTTGGACTCCGTCACTCATCCTGTGAGTGAACACACCGTCACAGTGACAGTGTTGGACTCCGTCACTCATCCTGTGAGTGAACACACCGTCACAGTGACAGTGTTGGACTCCGTCACTCATCCTGAGTGAACACACCGACATAGTGACAGTGTGCACAATGCCCTGAGGGGTGGGGGCTGAGGGAGGGGAGAGAGAGACTCGGCATTAAGAAGAAAACATCACTGGGTTGTCCATCGTGTCAACTGTACCACGACGCAGCTGGGACTCGCCAAACAAGGAGCTGCTTCACATCTATCAACCATCAAACATGCAATCAATCACCTCTCACGCAAAAGAAGCCGAACACTGCCACTGACAGACTACTCAGTCACAGGAAGGTGCAATATTAGAATGTATAGAGTGTAGCCTACGACACACACGCGCACCAGGCCAACGTGATCGGTGTATGGACAGGACCAGTTGGGTGTTCGGTATTCCCCAATGCGTCTCCGGTGGACAGGCTGCCACTAAGGAAGTGTAAGTTCATATCGTTATGCTCAATCAAACCAGCCACTTCTCCTGATTTGCCACTCCGGTCAAAATCCGACCTCCTATCTTGAGGTTATCTTGAGATGATTTCGGGGCTTTTTAGTGTCCCCGCGGCCCGGTCCTCGACCAGGCCTCCACCCCCAGGAAGCAGCCCGTGACAGCTGACTAACACCCAGGTACCTATTTTACTGCTAGGTAACAGGGGGCATAGGGTGAAAGAAACTCTGCCCATTGTTTCTCGCCGGCGCCTGGGATCGAACCCAGGACCACAGGATCACAAGTCCAGCGTGCTGTCCGCTCGGCCGACCAGCTCCTAACCGAACCGGAAGCGTAAATACCCAAGTAATCCACCTAACTTGTCGAGTCTCATGCACAAAAAACGGAGATATTTGTAAAGCGTTACTTTTTATAGTAGGTTGCATTTGTAACGTTGGTGACGATGCCATAACATCGCGACCTATTACTTGAGAGGACGGGATGCACGGTGACAAGGCATGACACAAACCTGTGAGCCGGTACTGGAGACAAGGGCCAGGATTACTCATTTACTCAACCACTCACGAAAGCAGTACATCTTTCCTCTATCATGGTGACCTTCTTTACATTAATTAAACCGTTAATAAACTCAAAAACACGAGATTGTTTATAAGAATAACTTTGGGTTGTGATGTTTCCAAGCTCGTAACTTATTTAAATAAGCAAAACTGACATGATTAAAGATGTACAGGTTTCGTCAGTAGTATCCTTCAACGCCACTTCTTTTTTATCAAACATTGGGAAGAGTGACGCTTGTGAGCACGTCCCCTTACCTCACAATGTCTGTCTACGCAGCAGATAACAGGTATGTGGGAGCGAGCCAACTGTTGTGGGTTACGTCTTGGTGATGGTCAGTTGTCAGTGAGGGGGGGGGGACTCTTATGACGCAAACAAGAGTTGTCCCCAACAGAGGGCAAAAAAAACACCCCTTACTCATCTCTCTCTCTTTAAGGCTCACTGTAGAATTAGCCTCTAGTCAATAAATAAAGAGCAGCAGCTCTAACTCTGTCTATATGGGACAGAGTCAGAGTCTAACTCTATATAGGTCAGAGTCAGTCTAACTCTATATAGGTCAGTGAGAATCTAACTCTATATGGGACAGAGTCAGAGTTCAACTCTCCCTATAAAGGACAGACGAAAATGTAGCTACGCTAGTTAGCATTGTGTACATGTATGTTCATATCTGTGGTATAATGAACGAAAATAAATAATAATTAAACCTCTATTGACTCTTTAATCCAGATCCCAAACATACCTTCATAGTAACTGTGCATTGTAAATTTATAGTAAACTCATTTTTTTCAGCAAGGTCTTGAGTACTGGGAATATTACACATTGCACCCAATCCGCTCCCCTTAGCCGTCCCTACCGGAATACTCGTCCCCTGTACGGGAGGTCAACCAGTGGAATGTACTGAAAGAAGTTGTGGAAGCCACCTCCATCCACAACTTTAAGGACAGATTCTACCCTTAGAGAATATTAAAAAAGAGTTAAACTACTCTTAAGTAAGAATAGTTAAACTATAACGCAACAGGAGTGACGAGTGTAACACGGTGTAGTAGGCGGGGCACAAGGGCATATGCCTCACTTTCCCACTGTTACTGACAGGTAAGGACTCTCCACATGGTTCTAGATCGCGTGGCCAGAAAGGTTCCCAAAAAGGGCCTGAGAGCGGAACACTGAGTTACCCTCACGACGAGTTAGCAGTGTTATCCTCGACCATGCAAACGCAAACTCGACACCCCCACCCCCTCCCCTACGTCCCTCAATTCTTTCCCCTCAGAAGGGGATGACTTCCACCGCCGTCCCTCACCCACAAAAGAGGACAAAGTCCATCAGTGTGACTTGGCTTAACGCCGCTGCTGTTCAACTGGTGCACTTTATGTTAGCCTTGAATATAGTGAGAAAGGGAAGGGTTCATATGCCCTCAGGGGTCTGGTATGCCTTCAGGAACTACCAGGCCCTCAGGAACAAATCCACAAGGGCCGTGACGAGGATTCGAACCTGCGTCCGGGAGCATCCCAGACACTGCCTTAATCAGGTTCTGGCCGTCAGGTTCAGCTATACCTTCAGGGACTACCTTCAGGGACTACCTTCAGGGACTACCTTCAGGGACTACCATGCCCTCACGTTCTGCTATGCCTTCAGGGACTACCTTCAGGGACCTTCAGGGACTACCATGCCCTCAGTCTGGTAAACCCCCGCAATGTTGACGGTTCGGTTGGTGGTGTTAATAATGCGGTATAATAGGTGATCAGAGTAAAATATAGAGGGTTAGGCAGGGTGATGACCCAGACATCAGAATTTGCTGGGATAAAAAGATGGATGGATGGTTGTGGTGTGGAAAGGGGGGGGGGGGATGATCAGACCGTGGGTGTGGGAGGGGTTGAGAGGGGAAATGAGTGACACAAGTGTGGGAGTGTGGTAGAGCTGGGAGAGGGATGACACAGGCGTGGGAGAGTGTGGTAGAGCTGGGAGAGGGATAACACAGGCGTGGGAGAGTGTGGTAGAGCTGGGAGAGGGATAACACAGGCGTGGGAGTGTGTGGCAGCAGGGGTTAGCATGGGGTGAGGGAGGGAGGGAGGGTGCAGGTGTGCAGTAATCCTGGTTGGCACAGGTCCAGGAGAGTGTGGCACCAGAGGCCGTGTGGAGCCAGGCTGGCCTCTCCTCACACCGGCGCCTCAACACTCACTGACCAGCGGCTCCACTTCCCCAACACCACCTCCCACCGAACACAACATAACCACAAAGGATACTGTTCAACCAGGCTGTGATTCATACATCAGGCTGTGAGTAGCCGCGTCCAACGATCTGGTTGGCCAAACCCCCCCTAACCAGGAGCCCAGGTCAGAGACCGGGCCGCGGGGACGTTGATCCCCGGAACCAACAAGAGGTAGGTAGTACCAATCCGTGTCTACGAGGAAGTGTGGTCTTCTCTACTAGCCTTCTTGAACCTGTTGCTTCATAATTATCCTAAAAGTAGAAATTCCCTGTTGAATCTATCTTGAAAGCTGGGAGTGGAGGAAGCTTTCACAACTTCTTTCACTATACTCCACTAGACAGGTCGTACATTTTCAGGCTAATGTGCAAAGATGAACGATGCCTTGAGTTCATACTAACGGATAAAATAGTTATTATTCACTCGACAATTCCCAACAAATACACAAATGTAATCATAGCGTTATTTGTTGCATCATTTTGACGTTGATACGACGGGGTAGTAACGTTGTTACGACGTCGGGGTTAACGTCATGGTTAAGCTCCAGGGAATTCTAACAGAACACGTTGGCATTACTTAACAGTCTCGGGCAAGTTGGCAGCCCTCCAGAGACTTAAGTTATCTCGTGGCGAAAAAATTAAGACACTTGATGCTGCTAATATCAAATATAGTTTACCAGTCTATGGAGTAAACCCCATAACAACTCCATATATAAATATAATCCAGTGAAGAAGTGATCAAATATTTTGTTTGTTTAAAGTACAGTATGACATAAAATCTTGATCTATCAACATCAGGGACAAATACAACTATTATTATTTTCTCAGAGAGTTTAAGTGAATGTCAAAATTTAATTGCGTATTGTACCAACACATGCAGACGGTCGTTTTAGAAGTGTATTGTCACCTTACATAGTTTGGTTCATTCCTATGAAAACTACTATTAGAAATCATGTATGAGATAAAAGATGGGTTGAGACGGCGGGGCAGGGTAGGTAGAGACGGCGGGGCAGGGTAGGTAGAGACGGCGGGGCAGGGTAGAAACAGTGGGGGCTGCGTGAAGACGGTGGTCCTGTGTTTAGACAGAGGTCTTACGCAGTACTGTTTGGCAACTGTTTATCACAAGTGACAAACAAAGCGAAGAGTTCACTCTGAGTTGGCTGAGGGAGGCACGAAGCTTCGCCAACACTCCAACCAATTCATAGCTGCTAATTACCCCCGCACATTTACACAGCCAATCCGTTTATGTCGACACACGACCTTTGAACAAGCAGTACAAAGTAGTTCACCTCTCATAGTTATAAACTTTAAATCCAGTTCTCTAAGCCGAATGTAATCCATCCTCCAAAAATGGTAATACCTACATTAACTATTGGTCTATAAGCACAAAAATTAACTGTTGTACCCAAACACTTTTTGTATTATTGTAATACCATTAAGGCCATGACAAAAATATTGGAATAGTAACTATGCAACCTAATGCATAGATAAACATTCCTAGGCCTAATTATACACAATTTTAAGCTTATTTATATATCCTTAAGTGTGTATATCACGAAAATAAACACGTGATTAAAAATGTGACAATGTCAGACCACGGAGGAAAAATGAAACAGGAATTTCCTTAAGTACTTTCGTATATTAATACATCTTCAGAAGGAGTGAATCCTTCTGAAGGATTCTGAATTCTGAATTACTGTATATATCCTTAAGAAACTTTAGGCTTGGTCGTTGCCTTCGTTATCAGCACAATACAAAACTAATTATACAAAACGCGTTTTTGAGGGCGGGCGCAACGGTTCAACTTTGTATGTTCAACCCATAGTTGCCATAAAGATTATTAGCTGTGTATAACAGTTTGGTTGAATGCTAAGGCGCCTCTCAGTATGCTCTTTCAGGGTTCCACTTATTTCCTTGTCGTTCTCTGTGGGAAGTTTTGATTTGAACATTTGAACAGGTACAATTATGGCGGTGATTTTGATTTTGCGTATGTGAAAAATTATTTTGAATTTTATAAAAAAAAATCTGGTGTGGCTTTAGCTTATATGATGTTTATTATCTTCGGTTATATTTATTCATTCTTTCTGTTGAAATTATTTTATGTTCGTTAAAATATTTGCGTATCCTTGAACACTTCCATTAATATTTTCCTTATTTTATATTTTTCCATTATTTTAATTTTGTCATTGATTTATCACATTAGTGTCATTTCTTTGTGTATAATACCTCTTTCTGATCTTCCGTAAAGAAATATGGTTTAAGTAGACTTTCTACGGTCAGAAGTCATTTGTTCGATTTGCGTGTGTAAGTCCAGTAGTTGTATTTACAGCCCGTCCTCATAAACAAAGGCCAAACTTCATTCCATACACCCGCCAAACCCCAGCTGTTTATGAATGAAAATCGGTTTACACACAACCCGTCCTCGACTCAAGTCCATTACATTCAGCGGTCGACCCCACAGACGCATTCATAAATTTTAACATGCTGTTCATTCAAAACGGGAATTTTCTCAAGTATAAATTAATATTATAATATATTAGCGTATTGTGTAAATATAGGCATAGGATAGGTTAGGTTAGGTGTTTAAGTTCTGTTGGCGATTATTTGTATTTGTAGTACGTGGGTGAAGCATTACAGCGTTGTGGTTCGAACAAAATTCGTCAGTGAAGCACTTGTTCCGGAAATGTTCCAACGTCAACAGTTGTGAGTCGTGTGTAAACCGCTTTTCATTCATAAACAGGGGGTTTGGCGGGTGCATGGAATCACTTTTGGATCTTTGTTTGGAGGACGGGCTGGTATTTGTAGTACGTGGGTGAAGCATTTACAGAATTATGGTTCGAACAAAATTCGTAAGCAAAGTACTGGTTCCGAAAGTGTTCGGAAGTCATCAGTTGTGAGTCGTGTGTAACAGCCCGTCCTCTAAACTAAGACCCAAATGTGATTCCATATACCCGCCAAACCCCAGCTGTTTATGAATGAAAATCGGTTTACACACGACTCACAACTGATGACGTTCGAACACTTCCGGAACAAGTGCTTCACTGACGAATTTTGTTCGAACCACAGCGCTGTAAATGCTTCACCCACGTACTACAAATATATATGCACAATATGGGGGCCTATATATGCACAATATGCTAATATATTATAATATTAATTTATATTTGAGAAAATTTCCGTTTCGAATGAACAGGATGTTAAAATTTATGAATGCGTCTGTGGGGTCGACCGCTGAATGTAATGGACTTGAGTCAAGGACGCAACCCGTCCTCGACTCAAGTCCATTACATTCAGCGGTCAACCCCACAGACGCATTCATAAATTTTAACATGCTGTTCATTCAAAACGGGAATTTTCTCAAGTATAAATTAATATTATAAAATATTAGCATATTGTGTATAAATAGGCATAGGTTAGGTTAGGTCAGGTGTTTAGGTTCTGCTGGCGATTATTTGTATTTGTAGTACGTGGGTGAAGCATTTACAGCGTTGTGGTTCGAACAAAATTCGTCAGTGAAGCACTTGTTCCGGATATGTTCGAACGTCAGCAGTTGTGAGTCGTGTGTAAACCGCTTTTCATTCATAAACAGGGGGTTTGGCGGGTGCATGGAATCACTTTTGGATCTTTGTTTGGAGGACGGGCTGTTACACACGACTCACAACTGATGATGTCCGAACACTTCCGGAACAAGCACTTCGCTGTCAACCCGTCCTTCAGCCCGTCTTCCAAACAAAGATCCAAAAGTGATTCCATGCACCCGCCAAACCCCCTGTTTATGAATGAAAAGCGGTTTACACACGACTCACAACTGCTGACGTTCGAACATATCCGGAACAAGTGCTTCACTGACGAATTTTGTTCGAACCACAACGCTGTAAATGCTTCACCCACGTACTACAAATACAAATAATCGCCAGCAGAACCTAAACACCTGACCTAACCTAACCTATGCCTATTTATACACAATATGCTAATATTTTATAATATTAATTTATACTTGAGAAAATTCCCGTTTTGAATGAACAGCATGTTAAAATTTATGAATGCGTCTGTGGGGTTGACCGCTGAATGTAATGGACTTGAGTCGAGGACGGGTTGCGTCCTTGACTCAAGTCCATTACATTCAGCGGTCGACCCCACAGACGCATTCATAAATTTTAACATCCTGTTCATTCGAAACGGAAATTTTCTCAAATATAAATTAATATTATAATATATTAGCATATTGTGCATATATAGGCCCCCATATTGTGCATATATATTTGTAGTACGTGGGTGAAGCATTTACAGCGCTGTGGTTCGAACAAAATTCGTCAGTGAAGCACTTGTTCCGGAAGTGTTCGAACGTCATCAGTTGTGAGTCGTGTGTAAACCGATTTTCATTCATAAACAGCTGGGGTTTGGCGGGTATATGGAATCACATTTGGGTCTTAGTTTAGAGGACGGGCTGTTACACACGACTCACAACTGATGACTTCCGAACACTTTCGGAACCAGTACTTTGCTTACGAATTTTGTTCGAACCATAATTCTGTAAATGCTTCACCCACGTACTACAAATACCAGCCCGTCCTCCAAACAAAGATCCAAAAGTGATTCCATGCACCCGCCAAACCCCCTGTTTATGAATGAAAAGCGGTTTACACACGACTCACAACTGTTGACGTTGGAACATTTCCGGAACAAGTGCTTCACTGACGAATTTTGTTCGAACCACAACGCTGTAAATGCTTCACCCACGTACTACAAATACAAATAATCGCCATCAGAACCTAAACACCTAACCTAACCTAACCTATGTCTATTTATACACAATATGCTAATATATTATAATATTAATTTATACTTGAGAAAATTCCCGTTTTGAATGAACAGCATGTTAAAATTTATGAATGCGTCTGTGGGGTTGACCGCTGAATGTAATGGACTTGAGTCGAGGACGGGTTGACAAATACAAATAATCGCCAACAGAACCTAATTTAACACCTAACCGAACCTAACCAATGCCCAAATATGCACAATATGCTATTAAGTACCAATATTAATTTATATTTGAGAAAATTCCTGTTTTGAATGAACAGCATGTTTAAATTGTTGAATGTGTTTTTGGTGTCGATCGCTGGATGGGTTGGAGTTGGTGTGAGGCAACCCATCCTCGCAAATTCGTATAGTCAATATTGACTTATTAGTTACCTGCATAGGTGACATACTAAACATAATAGTTTCCCTTGAAAATCTTCATAGAAAACACCGACCTTACCTAACCTACTTAGTATGTTAAAATAAGCATCTTATAGCTTCGAAATTACAATTGTTACTTAACCTATTATAGGTATAGGTTAGGTAATAATTGTAATTACGAAGCAATAAGATGCTTATCTTAACATACTAAGTAGGTTAGGTAAGGTCGGTGTTTTCTATGAAGATTTTCAAGGGAAATATTATGTTAAGTATATCACCTATGCACTTATTTAATAAGTCAATATTGACTATACGAATTTGCGAGGACGGGATGTATATTTAGGACGGGTTCCTGTTGATGGTTGTTATAGTTCTCTTGATTATTTTTGCCCTATCATTTCCTTCAGTGTTGAAATGTGTTTTACTGAACAAACCTTTCCCTCAGCCTGTACAGTATTAGCATCTTTATTGACAAAATATATAATTTTGCCTAATCGGATTAATTCAATTAGGTCTTATTGAGTGTGAATGATGTAAATTATATGTGTAAAAATTATAGATTTGAACACATATTTCATGAGATTACAATCTATTACACCAGATATTATACATGTTTTAATTCACGAAATTGTAACCTATTGACTTTCTTCTGTCTCATATGAAAACATCAAACTCTGGTGTCAATATTTAATTGCTATGATTGTCTTTAGTATGCATTCCAACCACAGCATTTGCTTTGGTGTGACGGTTACCTTCTTGAGGTTATCTTGAGATGATTTCGGGGCTTTAGTGTCCCGCGGCCCGGTCCTCGACCAGGCCTCCACCCCCAGGAAGCAGACCGTGACAGCTCACTAACACCCAGGTACCTATTTACTGCTAGGTAACAGGAGCATAGGGTGAAAGAAACTCTGCCCATTGTTTCTCGCCGGCGCCTGGGATCGAACCCAGGACCACAGGATCACAAGTCCAGCGTGCTGTCCGCTCGGCCGACCGGCTCCCCCTACGGTGTGCTACTCCGTAAAATATCCAAGCTGCGAGCCTAACGAGAAACAAAAGAACTCAAACAACCCACCTAACCTATCACTCAGATGCATAGAAAATGTAAATGTTCATGAGCCATTACTTTTAATTATAGGTTGTATTTGTAACGTGGTAACCCTATCTTACAAAACTCAACCTATTAGTTGAGATTTTTGTTACTGCACGGGTTGTCTGGAGTACTTGCATGTTGGCAAATACGACTGAACTTAAGGAATTTACATTTATAAACCATTATTAACTCAAACATAAAGTAGAAAATTGCTAAAATTATGTCTTACTAAATTATGGCAACAAAAATCCTCCCCACAAAACATCCAGCCATAAAGACACGAGGGAACAAAAAAGACGTGTTTCTTGCCAAAAAGAGGAGGAAGAGGAGAAGGTTTTCCTCCACCAAAAAGGTGGAGGAAACCACCGAGTTGTGACAGACTTTGTCACTAGTGCCGCTCACGACGACACAAGCCGTGCTGGCTTCTTGTCTGGGTGCCACGCCACAGTGCCGTAAACGACACTCGCCTCCTTGAAGACGCTCTCTCATAATCCAGCCAAGTCTTGCCAGTGTTGGCTGATTACTTGTTCTTGTTTGACGATCCCTTCCTCGATATGGTTTGTAATCCTTCATGTAATTTAGGAAATCCTTATAAATTATTAAATGCAGATGTACCCAACTATCTTAGAAGTAAAGTTTCGTTAATTTATTATGCACTCCATAACCGTCTTGTGAGCGGTAGTTGATCATATACCTATCTTGTGGCCGGTAGTTGATCATATACCTATATTGTGGGCGGTAGTTGATCATATACCTATCTTGTGGGCGGTAGTTGATGATATACCTATCTTGTGGGCGGTAGTTGATCATATACCTATCTTGTGGGCGGTAGTTGATCATATACCTATCTTGTGGGCGACAGTTGACCCCATACCCATCTTGTTGGCATCTGTGGACCATTACCCAACCTGTGGGCAGCAGTGGACACATACCCATCCCGTGGGTGGAAGTGGAAAAAGGTTACAGACACAATGGGCTCAGGAACAGAACCTCAAAATTAATTTAGTTGAGCAAGTTACAGTGTTAGTAAGCTAATTACAGTTTTGTATGCATCAACAATGGGGCCACAAGTACCGTCTCTACACTAAGGAACTTACACTCGCGGTGGGCAAGCTTCATAATTCGATTACCTGTTGTCTTGATGCCACGCCAGAGAACCTAAGCCATTTACAGTTGTCACTATCGCTGGAGCCGGCTCCACTGGTTACATTAACAATTCAGCAACTTACCTCTTCATGTTCAAACCAAACTTTGCTCACTAGTGTTAGGTTTACTATCTTTATATTTGTAATATAAATTGTTTATACAACTTGTACAGCTACTGTTAGATGATTCGATCAAGCTCACCCTTTGTCTGATAATGAGCGAGCAAAAATCCATACAAGCTACTCAGACTGAACATAGGCCATAACACAGTGAACCAGTAATTAGACATTCCATGTTATCTGCACTCCATCATACAAGTATCATACAAACCAAAAAGAGTAATGAGAATATTGCTCTTCTTAAAAGCCGATACACTTATATTCTTCCTCTATAATGAACTTAAGATCTTACGAGTAAATGTTAACATGGATGGCCCGGTCCAACCATCACCAGGACGCACTGCAGCAGCTTGTAGTGTTTTATATTGTTTAATAATACTGGCATATGTATCACCTCTGGTGCAAGTGTAGGGACCCATAGCCTCGGAGAAGAAAATAAAGAGTACTCAGAGAAGACCTTGCGGATCCTCACTGAACACTTTGATATTTTCTTCTCCTACCACACCCTATTCTTTTGGTATGTGTGTATATTTATCTAACTTTATTTGAAAATGTCACTACACAAAAAAAATTATAGAATAATTCATATATAGATTAGTGTATTTCTATAGATATATATAAAGACTAGTCCCATAGGCACAATATAAAAGGAAATCACTAGGATTATTTAACTATAATTATATGAATTGTTAGTTTAACAGTTATTAATAACTGTCCCTGGAACCATAACATGCTCTAAAGGATAACTTAAGAGAATGTGAAGCATAAAACCAAATACTCAATGCTTAGAAATGTTGAACCTTCTTGCGTTGAACACGCTTCGGAAATGTATTGAAGTAAATGGATGTTGTTTTGAACATGTATTGCATCTGATAACAAACTGGTAATTCATAAATAATACAAAAAAAAACTCCTAGTTGTTTATTTTAATACTTTGCTCATGGGGCCAGACATCTGGGACATCTGGGCTGATCCAGGAATGCAGAATAACCACAGTGAACAAATGAAAGGTTAACAGCTGAACGCTGACGACTATGTCTTATTCGGAGCTGAACTGAAGTTCAGAATTCAGCTCTAAAGAACACGTGTATGTGTCGTGTGTGGTGTGTGGGTGTGTGTGTGGTGTGTGTGTGTGTGTGTGTGTGTGTGTGTGTGTGTGTGTTGTGTGTGTGTGTGTGTTTATTCACCTAGTTGTGCTTGCGGAGGTTGAGCTCTGCTCTTTCGCTTTCGGCCCGCCTCTCAACTGTCAATCACTCAACTGTTACTAACTACTAACTAATTTTTTCACGCACACCACCCAGGAAGCAGCCCGTAACTTCCTGTCTAACTCACCAGGTACCTGCTTACTGCTAGGCAACAGGAGCATCAGGGTGAAGAAACTCTGCCAGTTTTGTTTCTCGCCGGCGCTAGGAATCGAACCGGGCCACGGGATTACGTGTTCAGCGTGCTGTCCACACAGCCACCGGCGCCCATGTGTGTGTTGTGGGGGGGGAAGGGGGAGGGTTGCCCCCTCTCGTAACCTCACAGAAGGCGAGGTGTAGCAGGTACGGGGAAATGTCATTAAGGAAATTATCTCTCATAACAGCAATGGCCGCCAACATCAAAGGTGCAGGTTTACCACAATGTTCCTCCAGTACGCCCTCCGTTGATCTAAGTTATTGCATCTGTATTTAATTAAATAGTTCAAGACGTAAGAGATACGGCAGGTGGCAGATCCCTACACATTATACTGGCTGCCATAACCACCAGGTGTTATGCCATCCCCAGCCAGAGTGATTGGCTCCATAACAAGAACTGGCTCCACCACCCAGCCAATTATACGTGCCATACACCCAGCCAGAGGTGTATACTGGCTGCCATACACCCAGCCAGAGGTGTATACTGGCTCCCCCACCAGGGTAACGCGCCTACACCCAGCCAGAGGTGTATACCTGCACACAGCCAGTATATGCGCCATACACCCAGCCAGAGGTGTATACTGGCTGCCATACACGCCAGGTATGCAATCGCAGAGGTGTATACTGCGCCTCCCGCCAGGGTGTATGGCTGAACACCCAGCCAGAGGTGTATACTGGCTGCCACACACCCAGCCAGAGGTGTATACTGGCCTCCGCCTATGTAACACCCAGCCAGAGGTGTATACTGGCTACGCCAGTGTATATGCTCCCACACCCAGCCAGAGGTGCTCCTTGTCTCCACCTCCCTACCTTAATGCCATGCAACTTTTCTCTCGCTTTTCTATCATATTTACATATTAAACTCTTACTGTGTGTGTGTACTCACCTAGTTGTGCTTGCGGGAGGTTGATCTTTGGGGTCTTTGGTCCCGGCCTCTCAACTGTCAAGCAACTGGTGTACAGGTTCTTCTGATCTATTGGCTCTATCATATCTCCATTTGAAAAGTGTGTATGGGCGTCTGCCTCCACCACATGGGGGCGGGGAGATGAGTCCTAAGAAAGGGGGGGGGGGGCGAAGGGAACTATCAGGGGAAAGCGCCAAGCCAATACGACTATATAGCACTGGAAGGGGATCAGGATAAGGGTTTGGGGGATGGGACAGGGGAGGAGGAATAGGTACCCACCACTTGACGGTCGGGATTGAACACCGACTGCATGAAGCGAGACCGCGTCGCTCTAACCGTCCAGACCCAAGTGTTGGACAGGGGGGGGGCGCCGGGACTGTGGGAACGAAATTGGTTTGAACGAAGGAAGAACCAGGTCAAGCAGGTAATGCCAAATAAAGCATCCTCCTTTACTGACGGCAAAACCTCTCAGTGATGTAAGTAAAACAAACAGATCCCAGCATGGTACCCGTCACCTGTATTATGACGTCATAGTGACGTCACTGACACACCTCGTCCACACCATAAAATGTTAGCTTGGGTCGGGGCTGAGGTTAGGTAGCTTAGTGTATGTCAGGTGTGGCTGAAGAGAACCCACGACGACGTAGTTTTAGTTTTAGTATTCATAGTTTTAGTATTCATAGTTTTAGTATCCATAGTTTTAGTATCCATAGTTTTAGTATCCATAGTTTTAGTATCCATAGTTTTCTCAGATGTTAAAGGCTCTACTCACCAGACCAGCTCGTCAACGCCTGGCAGCAGCTGGAGGCCGCGCCAGATCCTCACCTGTGGGAGAAATAATATGTAGAGCAACAACCTATACAAATTGAGATCTTTTAACAAGATCTCGAACAATAAATGAACTCAAATGATTACAGAATTGTTTGAGTGTAAATTGCTACAATAGTGGTGGTGTCTATTCCTTCAAGTACTATTGGCAAGAGTGGACTGGACGTGGTAGCTAGAGTGCCAACTCTTACAACGGAAGGTTCGTGTGTCCTAATTAAGAAAGGACAAATAAAAGAAGAAAAAAACGAGAAAATATGCCATGTATGAGGTTATCTTTGAGATGATTTCGGGGCTTTAGTGTCCCGCGGCCCGGTCCTCGGCCAGGCCTCCACCCCAAGAAGCAGCCGTGACAGCTGACTAACTCCCAGGCACGTATTTACTGCTAGGTAACAGAGGCATCAGTTGAAAGAAACTCTGCCCATTGTTTCTCTCCGGCGCCGGGATCGAACCCGGACCACAGGATCACGCGTCCAGGTGTCTGTCCGCTCAGCCCCCGGCTCCCTGTGGGAGGGAGGGACATAACGTATGAAGAGGAAGATATGATGGAGGAGATGAAGGGCAGTCAAAGAGAGAGAGAGAGAGAGAGAAGAGAGAGAGAAAAAGAGAAGGAACAAAAAGAATAAAAACAAGAGAGAGAGATAGAGAGAGAGAGAGAGAGAGAGAGAGAGAGAGAGAGAGAGAGAGCGCACAAATACCACA
>WNGS01158745.1:8013968-8030408 GCA_020271785.1 Procambarus virginalis | reverse complement strand
GACTCGCTTACAACAAAATTACGAATTCCTGAAAGCGCCAACGAATATACAGAGCGCTTACACGAACGAGACTTCAAACAGCTCGATTGTGCACTAAATATCTAAGATATCCCAGGATTAGTGTCAAACATTATCAGTGCCGGACATCGCTGTTATCAGCGATAACACACCCGTTATCTCACTCATCACTGTTATCAACGATAACACTCCCCTTATCTCATTCATGAGCCAAAAAGCAGGCACCTCCCCCCCCCCCCCTTCACTGACGCAATCATAATGATGTTATGGAGGGGGCCTTCCCCCCCCCCCCCCCCCCGACGCTGCTAACGACCGTCAGCCTGACTAACGAGCCCCCAGCCGCCGAGGGGAAACACAACCTGCCGCTCCGAGGGGAAGGGGAAGGGGAAGGGGGGGGGGGAAGAGAAGAGGTTTTAACTAGATGGGAGGAATGCAAAGGGGTAAAGGGTCTCGTGGCAGCCCAGGACGACAGAGCAGACCATGACGCCAGCAGTGACGGACGGCATTAATAGTATATAAAGGGCGATAAGGAGATATGACAATAGGGAAGGAAATGGTAGGAGTAGGGAGATGGAGAGGAAAGAAGTAGACAGGGGAAGGAAGTAGATAGGGGGAAGTAGATAGGGGGAAGGAAGTAGACAGGGGGAAGGAAGTAGATAGGCGGTAGGGGTAGGGGGGCGAAGGAAATGTAAGGGTAAAAGCATAGCTATCTGGTAAGTAGGAAGATGTACCATAATTAGGCTACCTGAGGGAGAAGGAAGAATGCGAGGGTCTTATTTACCCGAGGGAGAGAGAGAGAGAGAGGGGAAGCCCAGCCTGGTGGCGAGGGCAGTCTGTCTGGCGAGAGAGGTGACTCTAACTTGTAACTGAGGAGGGGAGTCTAGTGAGATAAAGAGGATGGATTAACTAGATGGTGAGGGAAGAGAGCCGAGCCATCTAGGAGAGGGGTAGCAGGAGAGACAACTTAGGAAAGGGGAAGAATTTTCATAGCTTGTGAAGAGGCAGAGAAGCGAGGCCAAGCAAGAAAGGTGTGGACGGGGGAAGGAGGAGGGTGGTGGGGGGGAGGGAGGAGGCTTATTGAGGTTATCTTGAGATGATTTCGGGGCTTTAGTGTCCCCGCGGCCCGGTCCTCGACCTGGCCTCCCCCCCAGGAAGCAGCCCGTGACAGCTGACTAACACCCAGGTACCTATTTACTGCTAGGTAACAGGGGCATAGGGTGAAAGAAACTCTGCCCATTGTTTCTCGCTGGTGCCCGGGATCGACACGGGACCACAGGATCACAAGTCCAGTGTGCTGTCCGCTCGGCCGACCGGCTCCCAAAGTGGTGAGGGAAGGTGGAGAGAATGAAGGGGGAGGGAGGGAGTGAGTGGAGGGGGAGGGGAAAGTAGCAGGTGCTGAATAGAGGGGATAAAAGCTGGTGTTGAGGGTGGGAGATGGCGAGTTAGAGGAATGATTAACGCAGAATATTAGTACAAGGACTGCACTTGATACTCTGCATTTATACGAAGGTATCTATAGAGTGAGCAAGTCCCCCCGTCCCTCCCCCCCCCCCCACAAGTGCCTGTAAGACAAACCAGTCCACCTCTTCCCCAGATTAAATTTACGAGAAGGGTTAAACACGGGAGACAGCAAGAGACCACAAGATGACCTGGACAAACTGAAGGAATGGTCCAAGAAATGGCTATTGGAATTAAACTCCAGTAAGTAAGTATAAAGTAATGCAAATAGCTGCAAGGAGAAGGAGTCCGGACACAATGTACCAACTGGAGATGAACTCCTTCAAGACTCAGGTAGAGTAAAAGACCTGAGTGTTGACATCACAAGGGTATCATCAGCCAGGCCGTCCTCTCAAGTTCACATAACGAACACAAAATAGTGAACTAAGATGATTAAACCCAACCTGCAGACCCAGCATAGAAAACGTGAATGTTTGTGAGCCTTTTTACTTTATTATACCCGTTAATTTGTCCTTTCAAGATTGTGGTATCAACGTGCGATGAAGAGATGGAATGCACGAGTGGCAAATTCGAGGCTGGTCAACATAAGAATTGCCTTTGAAACTTGTGTTAGGAATCATTCAGAATCTTAAATATCACCTATGTCAGACCTAGTCAATTAAGTCAAGCCATTAAAGTCAACTAATTAAGTCAAACAAATTAAGTCAAACACATAACTAGTCAAACACAAGACGAAGTTAGGGAAGGTTCAGAGGTATGGCACCAGATTAGTCCTCGTGCTGGGAGGTGTGAGCTAAAAGGAAGACTTCTGGAACTAAACCTAACGTCACTGCAAGACTGAAGAGTTATGGAGACATGATTACAACTTACAAAATTCTCAGAAAAATTGACCTGATAGATAAAGTCAGACCACTTAGCGGTGATCGAACAAGGGAACTATCCAAGGAGCCACATGAGCTACTGAGACATCAGAAAATATATATTTTTTTTCAATGTCAGAAAATTTAACAAATGGAATGCACTCTAGGAAGTGATGTGGTGAAGGCAGACTCCATATACAGTTTTAAATGTAGCTATTATAGAGCCCGAAAGGCTCTGGTACCTGTAAATAAGTTGATTGACAGTTGAGAGGCGGAAGCAAAGAGATGAGGCTCAACATCACCCCCTCACCCTTTCCTACCCCGCAAGCACAGCTAGATGAGTATAACTAGGTGAGTACTGTCTGTAAAGAGGCCAATTATGAACTTTGTTTTTCATCTATTTTTTAGGAGTTTTAGAAGTAGGACAGATAAAGGAAGCTTCTCTGGATGGACTGTGTTAAGCTTGTAAATGTCCCAGCTTGTGCTGAGGTGCGTGTTGGTTCTGCTGCTGCACTCAGTGTTGTAGCTGACCTGTGTTGGGGTTGTAGCAGGTGTGATAAAAGGCTGGATTTTGTGGGGCTTGACTAGTTCATTAGTGGCTCGTAGACCCTGCACGAGGTCGCTGTTGGATTGGACCCCATGATAACGTTCACCTTGTGTATAATGAAATGACACAAACTGGATACCTGGAGAGAATTTCAGGAATCCTTCTACTCTCCGATACCGGCCAGGGGCAGGCTCTACTTGTGATAACTTGTACAACAGGCTGTTGCTTGGAGCAGCCCGCAGGCCCACATATTCACTATAACTCTGTTGGTCCGGCACTTCTTGCAGGAACGTATCTAATTGCTTTTTAAAGATCATTACCTTTGTTTCGGAAATATTTCTAATGCTTGCTGGGAGGATATTGACCAGCCGTGGACCCCTGATGTTCAAACAGCGCTCTCTGATTGAGCCTTCTGCATTTCCTTCCGTATCTTTTTTCACCAGTAAGTTGTTATTCTACTAAGCAAATTTAGGACCTGGCCTTCCAGTATCTTCCACGTATATATTATTTGAAACCTTTCTCATCTTCCTTCCAGAGTACATTCTGAGAGCTTTGAGACGGACGCAATAATTTAAGTGCTTTATCATGTCTATGCGTGCCGTTCATTTTCTCTGAATTCCCTCTATTTCTGCAACCTCTCCTGCACTAAAAGGGGAAGGCGTGATTATTTTTTTTTGGGGGGGGAGGGGACTGCTTATCTCTTGTACATAACTTGTGGAAAAGATCCTCCTTAATAGCACTCTTTATATTAAATTAGAAAGGGGTACGCGGCAGTGCCCGGGTCGTTGTCTGTCCCTCCATCCCTCCCCCTCTCTCTCTGTATGGCCCGTTGGTGTCCCTGGAAGGGGTCGGGAGGGACACTGCCTCCCACCCTCACCTACACTCCACTATTGCAGCTAATTACAGGCAAAGTATGATAAAACTAAATTCCTTACATTTTGCAGACATAAGTGCATTATTTTAGAATATAGAAAGAAAAATATCAAAAACTAAAAATAAAATAATTCACAGTTTAATTATATTTCAAATCTATAGGGGGGAGGGGAGGGGTAGCCTTGGCATTGTTTCAAGAACTCATTTATGCCAACACCGACCTGATCATGTTAGGCACGTACCTAACATCAATAAATGGTAAAACCTAGGTGAGGTTAGCCGCAAGGGGTCTTATAATCCACCCAGATATTTCTTGGGTGGAAGCAACTTGAAGATTTGGCGTTCATATAGTCTTCTCTAGATGTGGCCATGGCCACTCTACTCTTCACTGGGTCGTGGACCTCTGATGGCTTACAGTGTTATATAATCGTTGCTTTGGTACCTCTACTCTTCACTAGGTTTGTTCTGCATTTCCTGTCGTATTTTTCCCTCTTGATATTCGGTATTTTACTATACATATTTGGGACATGACCTTCGAGTATCTTCACTGTTAATATTATGTGATACATTTCTCATCTCCTTTCCAGATAGTACACTCCAAGTGCTTTCAGACGATTCCACTAATTTAGATGTTTTACTGTGTCTATACGTGCAGTACATATTCTCTGTAACCCTTCTACTTCTTAGCGAAAGAGCGCAAGTGATTTGAAAGATATGAGCATTGTGGTGAAATCCTTAGCATTAAAGGCTCTCATAATCAACCAACTGTATCACCTTGCTCTCTGATGTTAAGCTTGCTGTGTTATTCTAACATTAGATAACCTCAAGATAACCTTAAGATAACCTCAAGATAGGTACGTCCACTCTCATTACTCATGGCTCATTTGCATATCGTTTCTGTTGTATGAGCAGATTTGTTTCCATATTCAGTATATAGCTTAAATTCTTATTTTGCTTCCATATTGACGCAGTGACAACGACAATGGTGACGCAGACTGACGACACCGGCAAAGTTGATGCCAAAACAACGGTAAAGGACACACAACAACGATGGCAAAGATGACTCAGTAACGACGGTAATGACAACGCAATAACGATTGCAACGATATTGCAGCAGCGTCGACAAATGTGACGCAATAACGACATAGTTGACGCAATAGCGGTGGCAAAGATGATGCAATAACGATATCAAAGATGACGCATGACTAACGATAGCCGACATTTAAGACGATGCAATAACCCCAAAGATTGGGCAATAACGATATCAAAGATGACGCAATAAGGATGACAAACACGCCCCAATAATGATGGCGAAGGTAAGGCAATAATGACGGCAACGATGACGCAATAATGACGGCAACGATGACGCAATGATGACATCACTGAAGCAATATCTAAATCAATGTGGCAGGATTGGCGACAACAAGGGCACGACAACCATGACGTCAGAAATGGAAAATCAACACAAGAACGACACGGGGAGTTAATTAGGCAAATAGACCAAAAGACTGAAATGCAAAACGTCCATTACTGAAAGCTGGCGTCTAAGACGAGTCCATTCTAAATGCTATTTTGTCCCAATTACACGCTGGACACGGTATCTAATTGGCCTCACTCGACCAGGCCTCCATGACCCCTATTACCAAGCAGGAAATTAGTCTTCATTGGCCTGATTGTGCAGGCAGAACCTAGTAATGTTGCCGACTCAAGAGAGAAAATTTCTCAGTCGCTTGTGGTGAGAATGTTGATATTTCTACCATACGCAGACCTCAACTTTAAAGCATGTGTTGTTGTTACGATAATTACCTGTAGTTTACCTGTGGACTGTTACGAGAGTTCAACTCCACAACCCCGGCATTGAGGCTTATCTGATGATACCTTGATCGGTTAGACTGTTGCTTGCAGCGGTTCCGCAGACGGCAAGCAACTGACTGGACTGACCAGTCAGTCCCAGTCAGTTTAAGACTGACCGGAACCCATCTTTGCTAACTTGTAGTGATCTTTTCGAAAGTAAATAACAAAATATCTCGTCCATGTTCATCTGTATCCTGGAATTATCGTGAGGCTCCACTGTAACGTTTTTAGTCCTGCCTTCAGCCATAGTCAGTACCTGGGGTTGTACTGGGAGGCTCAAGACACACCCAGTACCTGGGGTTGTACTGGGAGGCTCAAGACACACCCAGTACCTGGGGTTGTACTGGGAGGCTCAAGACACACCCAGTACCTGGGGTTGTACTGGGAGACTCAAGACACACCCAGTACCTGGGGTTGTACTGGGAGGCTCAGAACACACCCAGTACCTGGGGTTGTACTGGGAGGCTCAGGACACACCCAGTACCTGGGGTTGTACTGGGAGGCTCAAGACACACCCAGTACCTGGGGTTGTACTGGGAGGCTCAGGACACACCCAGTACCTGGGGTTGTACTGGGAGGCTCAGGACACACCCAGTACCTGGGGTTGTACTGGGAGGCTCAGGACACACCCAGTACCTGGGGTTGTACTGGGAGACTCAAGACACACCCAGTACCTGGGGTTGTACTGGGAGGCTCAGAACACACCCAGTACCTGGGGTTGTACTGGGAGGCTCAGGACACACCCAGTACCTGGGGTTGTACTGGGAGACTCAAGACACACCCAGTACCTGGGGTTGTACTGGGAGGCTCAGAACACACCCAGTACCTGGGGTTGTACTGGGAGGCTCAGGACACACCCAGTACCTGGGGTTGTACTGGGAGGCTCAGGACACACCCAGTACCTGGGTTGTACTGGGAGGCTCAGGACACAGCCAGTACCTGGGGTTGTACTGGGAGGCTCAGGACACACCCAGTACAGCAACTGCCACACACCCAGTACAGCAACTGCCACACACCCAGTACAGCAACTGCCACACAGCCACCATTAACATGAACAACAATAACGAAGCACTCACAGAGATTAAAAGAATAGTTGAGGCAATAATATGTGTACCGAATTTCCTAAGTAATAATCAAGCAATACTTGGAAAAGTAATACGAAAAGTAATAATTAAATACACCACTTATCCGCAGAGAAGTTATTTTATAACGAAAAGTAATAATTAAATACACCACTTATCCGCAGAGAAGTTATTTTATAACGAAAAGTAATAATTAAATACACCACTTATCCACAGAGAAGTTATTCTATAAGTAATCATTTCGTCAAATGTACCAACGGACTATTATAGTGGCAAGCAGGAAACAATGGCTTGGCAAAAGCGATATTAAAAACAATCAAATCAAAACGTTTAGGTTGTGAGGAAAAGTATTAAGTTGGTTGGACTTTATAACATTTGGAAGGGATAGGAGATAGACTAAGAGCTGCAATATGATGATAAAAGGCTAAGCCCCCCCTGCGAACACAAGAGCCTGGGTATACAGTGTACACTGCTACACCCTGGCCACAGGTGTGTGTGTGTGAGCGGTACCTAGACACCACACAATTACCAGCGGCAGGTAATTACGTAGTCATCATGTCTGCCCTCGCCAGACTATACCTCTTGAGTGTACCTCACGTGCGTGCACGCTCACCAGCTCTGTGTGTGTGTGTGTGTGTGTGTGTGTGTGTGTGTGTGTGTGTGTGTGTGTGTGTGTGTGTGTGTGTGTGTGTGTGTGTGTGGTGTGTGTGTGTGTGTGGGAGAGAGCTTGCCAAAGGTACAACAAAGAAGGCAACAATGTTCCTCGTCGTCAACGGTTGTTTCACCCACGAGAGGAAAATCGTGTTGAAACGAACTGTAAATAAAAAACAAACTGGTTCCATATGTTCTTGTTACAGACGCTGAGGACTGGAACACCTCAACTAGTTACAGTCTACATACTGGAATACCTCAACCAGTTACAGTCTACATACTGGAATACCTCAAGCAGTTACAGTCTACATACTGGAATACCGCAAGCAGTTACAGTCTACATACTGGAATACATCAACCAGTTACAGTCTACATACTGGAATACCTCAACCAGTTACAGTCTACATACTGGAATACCTCAACCAGTTACAGTCTACATACTGGAATACCTCAAGCAGTTACAGTCTACATACTGGAATACCTCAAGCAGTTACAGTCTACATACTGGAATACCTCAAGCAGTTACAGTCTACATACTGGAATACCTCAAGCAGTTACAAATGTAAATGTTTGCAGGTTTCTCCCAAGGCAGCAATGTTATGGTCTTGACGACTTGTAGCTGTTAGCGTTGGGAGGATTGCACAACTTCATACCTATGTCAAGTATACTTCTCGTTTCAAAGTTTTTAGTGGTGCTTTCCTGCTCTAGTGAGAAGCCGATACTGCCCCAGGCGCCCGCTCCTTCCTCACAGCTGTCGACGCTGCCTGGGGGAAGCCCAAACAGTCCTCTAGATCAAGTTATCAAAACACAAGCCTGGCCCCAGGCCGGGGTTGGGAAGTAAAGGAACTCTCAGAATTTATTCCAGGAATAGATTCTGGCCACACTCTATATAAGGCAATACACTACACTTTCTGGTCGGGAAATACACCTGCATTTTTTACGTCAACTGCTGAGGCTGGGCTGCTCAAATACCACCTTAGTTCCTGCCTTAATAATTTACCCTTAATTCGTTATCACATGGCCTCCGTTAACAACTCCCCTACAATCACATATTACTAATATAATCAACAACTTTATCATTTATTAATTATGCGTTAGCTTCACGGGGACCTCGTTCACTGCTGCTTCCTTCCTCTTGGACCTCAGAATATATATTTAACATCCTTGCTAGAAATACCTTTAATTCTCCTTGATACCTGATCAACCAGGTTGTGATTCATACGTGAGGCTGCGAGCAGCTGCGTCGATGGTACGTAAGTACTTATTAAACATGAACATCCTAGAGACACGAGTCAGCTTTAACAATAGTGAATGTTTCCTGAAGGGGTGCTGATGGTCGGCCTGTTCAAGCGGGTTGTAAGCGAGAGATGAATGTGTGAAGGTTCAAATGAGCAGTGTATGAATACGCGGAGGCTGATGATCCTTCTAATTCTGTCTGTTAACGACTGTATCTGGAGGTAATGATGCGAGAACTAACAGAGGGGGGGAACTGCACGGGTGATAAATGTGTTTATATTAAAATGTATTTCCGCTTTATTTATAAATACATTTTTCGCTTCTTTTTTTATAACTGCATTTGCAATTTTAGTAATGTATCCGCAGACGCATTAAATGGGTGGACTGACACTTATTTTTTAGCTGGCTTACACTTAAAACTTTTATGATGACTGCTTGACTCAGCAGAGAAGCTCTGCTTAATTAAGTGCAGCTCATTCTTTAGAAGCAACTTCCACCACACAGCGTTACCACAAGACGTTTACACAGTAACAACGTTAATAACGAAGCTACAATGTTGTGTGTTTGCTGGGTTCTAATCGCTTGAGGAGAACACCGGAATATATTTCACTGGTCAATGCCCTGGTCAGAGACACCATTGAGGGTATTAAGAGTAACGTAGCGCACACAGTAAAGGAACACCCACTCACCCTCCCTTCTCCAAGGACTCCCTCACATGTTTTAGTGGCGATCCTGTCACCTTGGCTGAAAAAAAGTATACGAGCACGCATGTATCTGCGCGCGCGCACACATACATGATTGAGAGGCAGGACCAAAGATCTGCAGCTCAACCCCCGCAAGCACAACTAGGTGAGTACACACACACACACACACACACACACACACACACACACACACACACACCACAACACACACACCACACACACACACACACACACACACACACACACATATCCTCATGCACATCGCATCCCTGGAAAACAGAAGAGTAAGGGGAGACATGATTACCGCCTACAAAATTCTCAAGGGTGGACAAAGGTGGAACAAAGACAAACAAAGAAGTTGGAAACAAATCAGAGGTATGCCACTAGGCATACCTCTGAATGAACAAAGCCCAGAACTAAGAGGCATGAGTTACGAGGAAAAGCTGTATGAAATGCACCTCACGTCGCTGGTGGAAGACAGAAGAGCTCGGGAAGACATGATCACTACCCACAAAACTTTCAGAGGAATTGACAGGGTAGATAAAGATAAAATGTTTAACAAGGGGTTCGTAAAACGCGAACAAGGGGACACAGGTGGAGACTTGAGCACCCAAATGAGCCACAGGGATGTTAGAAAGAATTTTTTCAGTGTCAGAGTAGTTAACAGATGGAATGCATTAGGAAGTAATGTGGTGGAGGCTGACTCCATACACAGTTTCAAGTGTAGATATGATAGAGCCCAATAGGCTCAGGAACCTGTACACCTGTTGATTGACGGTTGAGAGGCGGGACCAAAGAACCAGAGCTCAACCCCAGCAAGCACAAGTAAGTGAGTACAACTAGGTGAGCACACAGTGACAAAGATGGATGAGGTGGGTGTTCTTGCAGGAGAGGAAGGCCAGACGAAGGTGGCTGTCAGCCACACGCGACCCCGTTCTCTCACCTAACACTTGCATTTTTTTACGGAGTGGCAAATCAGGAGAGAGAGGGGCTGGTGAGATGGTGGTGGACTCTCTCGATATCTAGGCTTATATCGTCTAACATTACCAAACAAATACTAAACATATGTTCACGTTTTTAAAATAAATTATGTAAATTGGTTATCTACGTTTAAGTCAGGGCTCTAAACCTAATAGTCTGAAATGCTCTAGTAATGGTAAATTACATCATATCAGCAGGTGTCATAGATGACTTTGAAAGTGAAACGGACCAATCACCGTGGGCTGAGTTGAGCACGTAATGGGGCCCTGCCAGGAACCTTAATGGTGGTCTCGACCAGATTTAATGCTTATTCTAGCCGGAACAGGTGGCAACATTGGTGGCTCAGACACGAGGAAATCACAATAGCAATTCATGAGCAAATTTTTGGAGCACGACGTTGCGGATCGAACCAGCGTCCTGGGTCATCCCAGACGCGCGGACTCCATCCTGCGTAGTTTTTACGAATATCGTGATGTATGGGTTAAGACGTGCGTGTTGTTGTTGATTTAGGGGCGACGACGACCACGGGATCGTCGTCGCCCCGGCGTACCTGGTGAGGGATAATCGCGAAGCCCGGAAAGGTGAAACGCCAAGCCAAATCGCGAAACAAGTGGCGCCAATCACTGGAAATTAATATGCCATGCGGCAAAGAAACGCAGACAAGCAGATGATCGGGGAGCCCCAGGAGTCCCTCAGGGTGACAAGCACCGGCCCCGCCCCACGCAGAGAACACCGGGTAGCAAAACCAAATCTCGGCCCCCAACTAAAACGCAAAAGTCATCCAGTGTCATCCGGCAGAGCAGAAGCCGGCCGCCCACCAAGACTGAGGGCACACCAGGAGCCCACCAAGACCAACCAACCCACCAACCTCCCGGCACCTCTCGGCCAAGCCGGCCCCGAACACCGTCACACCGCCGGGAGAACCAGTCAAGACACGTAAAAAAAATCTATCAACAATCCTGTGACCCAAGGCGATATGTGCGCCAGGCGTCGAACAACCGGACCGTTGAAGAGGGATGCCAAACGGCAGTAACAAAGCCAAAACGCGAAAACAGAACGTGACCCGGCGGCTTCCAGGCGGAGGAGGCGTCCAGATGTCCGCTCGTCGTCAAGGTTGAACTAGGAGTCCTAAGGCGTGCGTGTGGGGTGACCGCTGGACGCTGGTTCGATTTCCATACTGCTCTAAGAATTTCCTAATTTGCGGCTTGCTACGTCACGTGTAAACTGAAGACGGAGCGAGATGCTGTAGGGAGCCGGTCGGTCGAGCGGACAACACGCTGGACTTGTGATCCTGTGGTCCTGGGTTCGATCCCAGGCGCCGGCGAGAAACAATGGGCAGAGTTTCTTTCACCCTATGCCCCTGTTACCTAGCAGTAAAATAGGTACCTGGGTGTTAGTCAGCTGTCACGAGCTGCTTCCTGGGGGTGGAGGCCTGGTCGAGGACCGGGCCGCGGGGACACTAAAAGCCCCGAAATCAACTCAAGATAACCTCAAGATGTCTACCATCTACCCTGTTTCCAAACCAGTATTTACTCAAGTATCATCCAGATTTACAGAACATGCATTTTCTCCATATTAAGAATCAATTATATCGACAATTTAAAAGCTTTTGAAACCAGAGCGACAGAGAACACCCCAAGACTGAACCAGACGCTCTAAAACCCGTTTAGAAGCCTGAAAATTCTCATGTTTAAGCCAGGAATCCTCCAGCATTTACGAAACCTGTATATTTTTCCTTAATCATGGCGGCTTTATTTAATTTATTAAACAGTTTACGAGCTTGGAAATTTCTCATCCCAAGGTTATTGTTGTTATAAACAACCTCGTAGTTGTATATGTAAACAAAGCCGCCATGATTGAGCAAAGATGTACAGGTTTCGTAAGTGGTCGAGTAAATGCTTGATGAATCCTAGCCGTATACTCTAATATGAAAACTTGATCTTAAACAACCATTTGAGGTTATCAAGGGCATGAAAATTTTAATTGGGAAATGTAGAAATATTTGGCAAGCAGGACAACGTCCAAGTACTTCTGAGGCCCGAGTCAGAATCTCCGATGATCCAAGTGAACGAAACAAGTAAATATTGTTAATCACACAAAAGGACTACAATCAGCACAACAATCATTTAAAAATAAAATGAATTTACACCAAGGTAAAATACATGGCACATATATCGAAGGGAAGAGGAAGGAATAGTGTGCGAGGTGCATGAACAGAGTAATGCCATTAAGACGTTTTAAAACATTTGAGTCAATACCCTTCTTCATAGTCGCGCCGACTTAGTAAGACTGTTCGCCCCTGACTATCAGTCACCCACTCCACCAAGCAACCTTCAACGGTCCCAGTTTGCTGCTCCTGTTTGAGAACCTCAGATTGGTATTTCTTTTGACTGTTTTAATTCTTTATTTTCTAGTTTCATCTGAAATTAACCAACATTGTGCATTAATGTCTCAGTTGTACAACTTAGATACAATATGCAATAGATGGATCTATCATGTTGTTGGTGGATCCCAACTGAAGGGGATTGTTTAACATAACCATCTGCACTACAACTCTCCTAGGCAGTTATTATTATTATTAACATCTATATTGACAAAATTAATTACAATTTTGCCTAATCTGAGGATTTTGATAGTCTTATTAAAGTGAGGATAATGCTAGTATTCACTGTCACGCAGGACAGAGGGTCATACATAAGACAATAGGTCTAAACTGTAGGCTAAAGCACATATATATCATGGTTACAATCCCAGGCAGTACTATCCCTCCTTGCTGTACCATTCCTCGCTACACCACTCCTACATGGTGTACCTACATGGTGTACCATTGATATACCACTCCTACATGGTGTACCTACATGGTGTACCATTGATATACCACTCCTACATGGTGTACCTACATGGTGTACCATTGCTACTTGCTGTACTCTATCTCACTCATACCACACCCACACTTCCTTGTATAACTTTCCCTTCCTTTCCTCTTTCCTTTCGTCTTATTCCTTTCTCACTCCGTCCATTATAACTTAATTTCTCATTTTACTCTTTGATTCCTTTGCTTCTTCTCCCTTTATCTCATCTTCCCCTTTTATCACCCCTTTTCCAAGTATTTTTCTCTCCTTTCCCCCTTCTAATTCCCGTTAAAATCATTATTTTTCTTTCTGCTGTTATCCTAATTTATCCCCACGCTTTTCCTGCCTTTATAAGTTCCCTGTGATCGTTTCTTGTTACTGTATTTCTTCTCCTTTTCTACGTCGCTTCAATCCTTCTTCTTTCATCCTATCTGCATTTCCTTTCGTCCTTCTCTTTCTAATGTTCATACAGCTCATCTTTTCCACCAGTAAAATCACACACACGCACACACACATATACACATACACATACACACACACATACACGCACGCAAACTTGAAAAGCAAACTTAACACTACACTCCAACATAGGTGAAGAGCGTCAATATGTACGTTCAGAGAACACCGCATGAACACTAGAGGTCCAGGATACTTGCTTGATCTGCTTGATGGAGTTCTGGGAGTTCTAATCCCCAAGCCCGGCCCGAGGCCAGGCTTGACTTGTGAGAGTTTGGTCTACTAGGCTGTTGCTTGGAGCGGCCCGCAGGCCCACCACAGTCCGGTTGGTCCGGCACTCCTTGGAGGAAATAATCTAGTTTTCTCTTGAAGATGTCCACGGTTGTTCCGGCAATATTGCTTATACTCGCTGGGGGGATGTTGAACAACAGTGGACCTCCGATGTTTATACTGTTCTCTGATTGGTGCCATAAGCATGGGGTGCCATGCTTATGGCACCCCCCTGTTCTTCACTGGTTCTTCACTTCACATCCAACACAGGATGTGCGCTCAATAACCTCCTAACACAAGAAAATACTGCCAGAACAAAGGTAGGTGCTCAAGAAACTGACAAGTTCCTGCAGGAAATGTTGGACCAACTGAGATCTGGTGGATGTGTGGCCCTGCGAGCGACCCCAAGCAACAGCCTACTGAACTAAGTTATCACAAGACAAACCAGGCCCCAGGTCGGGCTGGGGGGGGGGGTAGAAGTTCTCCCAGAACTCATTCCAAGTATACTCCAAGTATACATACAATAAGGTGTTTATGAGTATTATTCTTGTTTTTCTGGGAAATGCAATTGCTTATAAACAAAACATGGTGGAAGAGGGACGAAGAGAGAGAGTAAGAGGAGGGGCTGCCGGCGCAGGTATAAACATTGACCTATACACCCGTGTTGATACTCACACCGAGCGACATCAAACACACACACACACACACACACACACACACACACACACAACACACCACACACACACACACACACACACACACACACACACACACACACACTCTTTGTTATACAAGCCGGGCTGCACCCTCTACCTCCCCACTCTCTACCCTGCCTCTTCAAGCCGCTCTATATCTCCACCCTACTCTGCCCCTCCACTCCAACTCACGGACGGTCTGCCTCTCAACTCTTCGCACCTTTATGCTTCAAAACCTGTCACTACCCTGCATCATCTAGGGTCCCGGTACAATAATCGGCTTCGTTCTCGACGCACAATGAATGAATACAATCTGGCTTCTTGTCCCCCGACACAGTGAATTATTATTATTATCTGATTATCATAATTCATGCAACCTCTCAATTCTTTATTTCCTCTACCTCACAAAATACCTACATTACGGGTTTTCTCCCTTCCTGTCAACCTTTCACACCTCACAACCTCAATATAGCTCACATTTTACTCAGAACTGCATGCACCTCCCACCCGCTGCCACCCAGTTAAGAACACAAAGGCAAAAGTGCGCAGAGGATTTAGGGAACAAAAGTATCCAAGAGGCGCCTAGCGATCTGGTACACTATCTAATCTATCTAGCGATCTAATGTGCCTGGAGTCACAAAGTAGATAAGGTAATTATCAAGGGAAAGCGCCAATCCATTACGACTATATAGCACCTGGAAGGGGTCAGGATAATGACTGGGGATGGGACGGGGAAAAGGAATGATGCCCAACTACTTGGACAGTAAGGGATTGAACGCCGAGCTGCATGAAACGAAGACCGTCGCTCTACCGTCCAAGCCAAGTGGTTGGGACAAAGTAGATGAGAGAAAAAATGAATAACTGTAAAGAACTTGAGGTGATAGCAGTAATGGAAACAAAACTCTTTGTTTGGATGGAATTTGAATATACTGCTAATGGATACATGGACTACATCTCTGGGACTCTTAGCGGTAGATAGAAAGATTAAAATGTTTGTGGTAATATACAATACGCCAACAAACAAAATAAGACAAGACAAAATAATAAATTATAGGGACTACAGACACTACCTACTATATACTACGGGCTCACCATAGCCCGTGCTACTTATAATTTTGTTCCAGGTAGCTAATCTTTAACAACAACACTACCTACTGTTGGTTCCATAGATCAACGTCCCCGCGGCCCAGTCTCGGACACCCACAGGATAACATCACAAACATGCACAAAACTAGAGAAGATTACAAGACCCTTCAGGAATCTCAACAGGGAAAGAATTTACAAGAATCTACACCACCTATGTAAGACCAGTCTCAGATAATGCAGCCCCTTGTCGTTGAGGCCAACGACGAGAAGCACACACGGAACCTTAAGAAGATAAAGAGGTTTGCAGCGAAGCTCAACAAAGACATGCGGGGGATGGGGTTCACAACCCTCAAATGGAGCAAATATCCTTTACTTCAACTTCCTCAAGCTCTCAAACCGACACACCTCTTATGAAAACCTCATCTTTTTTTTGTGCAGGCTTTCAAAGAACAGTTTTACATTATGAAAATTTCGTTTTTTACGCTCTGGTATTCCCAAAATATTTTATTTTTCTCGCTCTCTCGTCTCCTCTCTCACTCTCTCTCTCCTCTCTCTCTTCTCTCTCTCTCGTCTCTCTCGTCTGCTCTCTCTCTCCTCTCTCACCGCTTATCAAGTCTTCAATCCCCCCTCTCTCGTCTCCTCTCTCCCCCCCTCGTCCACCGAGGACCCCAAATTTCCACGCAACCCCAAATACCACCACATAGGGCGCCCCTTATCACTATGTTGTGGGCACACTGGCACAGATCGTAGCTGGCATGAACACAGCCTATGGGTAAGCACGTGAATGATCGTCGGCTACTTTAAACCGTTCTCTGTC
>WNGS01158745.1:7933153-7947101 GCA_020271785.1 Procambarus virginalis | reverse complement strand
CAGCCTCGCTGATCATGTCGTCACCAACAAGCCTGACTCCCGGCCGGGCTCGGGAGAGAACACAAAAGAGTAAACACGTCAGAAACTGGGCATTAACACAGTCCAAAAAAGTGACAGTCACAAATACAAAAGCAAAAAAGATGGACTGGAGAGCAAAAGCTCTACAAATAAGAGGCACAAAGCTCCTCATCAACGCGGCCCTTCAGCCTCCTACGTTACATTTTTTACGGACTCGACCAATCCGTTAAAAATGAGGCGTATTATTAAAAATTCAAGCATCGCAAAATCAACGTTTTTTTCTATTTAACGGCTCGATACCTTCAGTGGATTGTCTTGTGTCGTATGTTTCTTGTCAGCCCAAACAGTTGCAATTTTTTTTGGTAGATCAATGCGTTAAAAATACGACGTATTAGCATAAAATAAAGCACTGTAATATTGACGTTTTCCGTGAGGAGCAAAAAAGCAGATCCTCAGCACATCGAGCCAGTTTATACAAACAGGAATTTAGGAAGCAAGTTCAAACTAGAGTCATAAAAGTGATGGGATATGATCACAACTTGCAAGATACCAAGGGGGTATCTTGGTGGACAAGGACGGCCTCCGTTAAGTGGGAGAAAAGCAGGACAAGAGGACACAGATGGAACTGGAAACACAATGAGTCGAATAAATTACTCGTACCGTGTACGGGAGGTACCTGCTTGATACCTGCTTGATGGGGTTCTGGGAGTTCTTCTACTCCCCAAGCCCGGCCTAAGGCCAAGCTTGACTTGTGGAGCTTGGTCCACCAGGCTGTTGCTTGGAGCGGTCCGCAGGCCCACATACCCACCACGCCCGGTGGTCCGGCACGTTTTTTTAGAAAACAGTCTAGTTTTCTCTTGAAGATGTTCACGGTTGTTCCGGCAATATTTCAGGTCAACAAGTGGAATGCCTGAAGGAAGAAGCTGTAGAAGCCACCTCCATCCACACTATTAAGGCCAGACCCGACAAAGAATTCGAGCGTCAGAATAGTTAAATTATAAACATGTACAACCAGGCTGGAAGGCGGGGCATAGAGCTAGAGCTCACCCCTTGTAAATACTGATAGGTAAGTATGGATAGGCAAGTCCCAGCCACAACAGGCTAATTGTTTGAGGAGATTCTGCTCACGGTATAACCGGCTCTTTATTTGGGAATTTCAGTTTGAAAGTTGAGCCAGAAGGTTGGCGGGAATATAGCGCAAGTGTTTATAACCGACAAACAACATCCGAAACGGAATTCCATTACGAACTTTGCCATAAAAAACACACCTAAGAATAAGTTCTGAAAACGGTGGAACTTTACGCTAGAGTATGCATGCGTGAGTGAGTGAGTGCGTGCGTGTGTGCGTGCGTGCCACTAAACAGTCTATTTTATCGTTCTATATTTTTTGGCACCCTTGTGTGTAAACTCACTGATTTGGTTTTAATTTTGTTGGGGTTGTTGGGTTGGTACAGGTGACTTGTATTAGCAGGCTGAGAGCTTCCCTTCCCGTAGCTCATGGTAACCTTACCCTACTAACTTCCCCAATGGAATATGATTCGCCAATCGGTTAACATCCAGGTACCGAATTACTGCTGGGTGAACAGGGGGACGAGCAGTTAAAGATTGGCAGCCAGTCAAGCCTTCCGGGCCAGGACTCGAACCCAGACCAAATCGTTCTCAAGGCGCTGGACGAGTTTATTATCACTACGCCACCAGGGACGTAATGTGGCTATGATTTTGTCGTAGTGATCAAGCAGATGCGAAAGACAAGAGCCTCGGGATTGATTCACGAAGCAGTTACGCAAGTACTTACGAACGTGTACATCTTGACGGCTTTGGTTACATTATAAACAGTTTACAAGCATGAAAACTTCCCAATCAACTGTTGTTATTGTTATAAACAGCCTCCTGGTGCTTAGGCGGTCATTAACTGTTTAATAATTGTTAAACAAAGCCGCCAAAAATTGAGAAAAGATGTACAGGTTCGTAAGTACTTGCGAAACTGCTTCATGAATCTGGCCCCTCCTCTCTAAAGCCGTGTTGAGCATAGTTGCATAGATATTTTCCCCTCAAGAATACTAGTAAACATGCATTAAACTCTAGCCGTATGCTGGTGCTAATAGTAAGTGTTCTTTGCCACTGCTCTACTATCTCCTTTGGTAAGTGCGGTCATGCCCTCAGTTTGTATATCTTCAGGAGGGCTTTATCTGTTGTCTTCCTGTTGCTGGTACCGGGATGAAGAGTCCCCGTGACCTATCTCTGACCAGGCCTTCTGCTTGGTCTGGTCAACCACGCCCTGAGACGCCCCTGCTAGCAGCCTGGCTTACGAATCACAACTTGGTTGATCAGGAATCCTTTGGAGCTATTTATAAAATTATTTTTTTTTTTGGAACACCGAGAGGTGAAGGAGGCCGGGCTATTATACCCTTATGTTTAGAGGCGGTGTCGTGAAGCGTTACCTTTATAAAATGCCGAGTTCCTATTCTAAATGGCATTTTACATTCTTTTAAACGTAGACTTCCAAAAGTCTGGCCCAGAAGCCAATATACGTAAAAGATTGAGAAGTATCCCCCCTCCTCCAAAAAAAAAAAAAAAGATTTGTTTGAGTTTTTCGCAGCAATTCTCAATATTTGTTATCTGTTCGATGAAATTTTCGGCTGTTACACTTGAAGGTTTATATACAAGTACAGTGACAGGGAATTCGCATTTCTGCTTTAATTCCTAATATCTGAGGCTTATCATTTGAAGATCATAACAATACTGGGCAGGTAATCTAAAATCCAACTCCATTATCTCTTGAATGGGTTTCTGTGAATAATCCAAACATTGTATCCAAACACTGTGTGTGTGTGTGGAAGCCATTTATGAAAGGCACTCATTTTGTTTTGTCTTTTCAGCTTTGTATGTTGCAAAGATTAAACGCGGATAGGACGTGTGCTTGGGAACACCAAGCGCGCGGGTTCGACTCCCCTCCTCTTGGCTCCTGGCTGATTTTCCTATTGATACATCACGTTATTGAGATTTCGTTGTGCATAAATGTTCATAGGCCTACGCTTAATTATTTCCCAATGTGACATTTTTGGGGGAGATCCGTTATTGTTTTGCCTGTTTCTAAAGTTTATGGTGATTATGGTTTGGTTATGCCCTGTACTGGTAGTTTGAGGGATGATTTAGGCTGTGGTAGCAAGATTACAGCGTACCAACTGCTCTTCTCACCACGTGCGTCGCATTTCTTACGGAATCGACCAATCCGTTAAAAATGCGGCATGATAGTAAAACTTAAAGCACCTTAATGCTGACTTTTCTAAGCACCGGCCTCGATAAAGGTTAGGTGGGTTGCTTGGGTCCGTACGTTTCTGGTTAGGCAAAACAGCTGCATTTTTTACGGAGTGGCTGGTCAGGAGAACGTGGTGGCATGCAAGACTTGTACGGCATGTTTTAATACCATATATTATTGTTTCTCCGAAGAAATGACATTTTTGACATAGATGTCACACAATTTTCACCCATCTTCTAAACTTTTGTGTAGTTTACGTGAATTTTTTTGCAGTTGAGATCATAGCATTTTCTTTCGTGTGGCGAGGTCTTGTACATTTCTGAATGAAAATTTATAACCTGAATTTGTTTAAAAGTGGAATTTTCCTTTCCTAAGCGAACTGTAGGAATTTCTTGTGATGCGGAAAGCCAAATTTTGCATCTTTTTCTATTCCCATCTTGTCTGTATCTGTCTGACATTATATGTTCTAATATTGTAGTAGGTGGTCCACCCGGGGGTGCCCGGGTCTATCTGGCCATCCCACTTCTATCTGTGGTGTGTGTGCGTTTCTCTGTATTCCTGCCAATCCTCTCTCTCTCTCTCTCACACACACACACACACACACACACACACACACACACACACACACACACACACACACACACACACACACACACACACACACACACACACACACACATATATATATATATATATATATATATATATATATATATATATAATTATATATATATATATATATAAAAATATGCCTTTCTGCCAGGCTTGGGTTTCCCTTGATAACTCCCTCTCTCCCTCCCTCTGCCTGTCATTGATTTTCCACCTCTCTCCATGTCTTCCTGTTTCTGCATCTCAACAATTAAAATACATTGCAGGTTTGATAGTGGAGGTTGGGGGTATTGCGTGAGTTTGCTGGTGCCACATGACACACTTCCGTTTGATGCCAATCCTGACCCGCCCATGCTGGGCACGTAACCAACAGCAATTACTGAGAAAAATTAAGTGAAAGTTTGGTCTTGTATAATCAAATTTTTAGAAATGCCTTCTAGTGCTTTAACTATCTGGTTTTTTAAGTTTCCGCTACTCTCGTCTTGCGCTTGTGCCTATTACTTGCCACTACAAGCAACAGTGTGTTGGATCAAGTGATCACAAGTCAGGCTTACAGACAGACAGACACCATATATGATTTGTTCACAGCTCTGCGTAAATGATTTGACAATTATTACAAAAAGTTAATTTATCCTGGACGGTCAATCTTTAACTGATCTACATTGTTGGTCCCTGGCTCACTCCCCTAGTTGTTGGTCCCTGGCCTCACTCCCCTAGTTGTTGGTCCCTGGCCTCACCCCCTTAGTTGTTGGTCTCTGGCCTCACTCCCCTAGTTGTTGGTCCTGGCCTCACTCCCCCTAGTTGTTGGTCCCTGGCCTCACTCCCCCTAGTTGTTGGTCCTGGCCTCACTCCCCCTAGTTGTTGGTCCCTGGCCTCACTCCCCTAGTTGTTGGTCCCTGGCCTCACCCCCTAGTTGTTGGTCCTGGCCTCACTCCCCTAGTTGTTGGTCCCTGGCCTCACTCCCCTAGTTGTTGGTCCCTGGCCTCACCCCCCTAGTTGTTGGTCCCTGGCCTCACTCCCCTAGTTGTTGGTCCTGGCCTCACTCCCCTAGTTGTTGGTCCCTGGCCTCACCCCCCCTAGTTGTTGGTCCCTGGCCTCACTCCCCCTAGTTGTTGGTCCCTGGCCTCACTCCCCCTAGTTGTTGGCCTGGCCTCACTCCCCTAGTTGTTGGTCCCTGGGCCTCACCCCCTAGTTGTTGGTCCCGGCCTCACTCCCCTAGTTGTTGGTCCCTGGCCTCACTCCCCCTAGTTGTTGGTCCTGGCCTCACTCCCCCTAGTTGTTGTCCCTGGCCTCACTCCCTAGTTGTTGGTCCCTGGCCTCACCCCCCTAGTGGTTGGTCCCTGGCCTCACTCCCCTAGTTGTTGGTCCCTGGCCTCATCCTGGATGTTGTTGGTCCCTGGCCTCACCCCCCCTAGTTGTTGTCCCTGGCCTCACTCCCCTAGTGTTGGTCCCTGGCCCTCACTCCCCTAGTTGTTGGTCTCTGCCTCACTCCCCTAGTTGTTGGTCCTGGCCTCACCCCCTAGTTGTTGGTCCTGGCCTCACTCCCCTAGTTGTGGTCCTGGCCTCACCCCCCCTAGTTGTTGGTCCTGGCCTCACCCCCCCTAGTTGTTTGTCCCTGGCCTCACCCCCCTAGTTGTTGGTCTGGCCTCACTCCCTAGTTGTTGGTCCTGGCCTCACTCCCCTAGTTGTTGGTCCCTGGCCTCACCCCCCCTAGTTGTTGGTCCTGGCCTCACCCCCCTAGTTGTTGGTCCTGGCCTCACCCCCCCTAGTTGTTGGTCCCTGGCCCTCACCCCCCTAGTTGTTGGTCCCTGGCCTCACCCCCCTAGTTGTTGGTCCTGGCCTCACTCCCCTAGTTGTTGGTCCCTGGCCTCACNGGGTTGTGTGTGTGTGGTGTGTGTGGTGTGTACTCACCTATTTGTACTCACCTATTTGTGCTTGCGGGGGTTGAGCTTTGGCTCTTTGGTCCCGCCTCTCACTGTCAATCAACCGGTGTACAGATTCCCGAGCCTACTGGGCTCTATCATATCTACCCTTGAAACTGTGTATGGAGTCAGCCTCCACCACATCACTGCCTAATGCATTCCATCCGTTAACTACTCTGACACTGAAAAAGTTCCTTCTAACGTCTCTGTGGCTCATGTGGGTACTCAGTTTCCACCTGTGTCCCCTGTTCGCGTCCCCCCAGTGTTGAATAGTTTGTCCTTGTCTACCCGGTCGATTCCTCTGAGGATTTTGTAGGTTGTGATCATATCTCCCCTTACTCTTCTGTCTTCCAGTGTCGTAAGGTGCATTTCCCGCAGCCTTTCCTCGTAACTCATGCCTCTTAGTTCTGGACTAGTCTAGTGGCATACCTTTGGACTTTTTCCAGCTTCGTCTTGTGCTTGACAAGGTACGGGCTCCATGCTGGGGCTGCATACTCCAGGATTGGTCTTACATATGTGGTGTACAAGATTCTGAATGATTCCTTACACAGGTTCCTGAACGCTGTTCTGATGTTAGCCAGCCTCGCATATGCCGCAGATGTTATCCTTTTTATGTGGGCTTCAGGAGACAGGTTTGGTGTGATATCAACTCCTAGATCTTTCTCTCTGTCCGTTTCATTAAGTACTTCATCTCCTATTCTGTATCCTGTGTCTGGCCTCCTGTTTCCACTGCCTAGTTTCATTACTTTGCATTTACTCGGGTTGAACTTCAACAGCCATTTGTTGGACCATTCACTCAGTCTGTCTAGGTCGTCTTGTAGCCTCCTACTATCGTCCTCAGTTTCAATCCTCCTCATAATTTTTGCATCATCGGCAAACATTGAGAGAAACGATTCTATACCCTCTGGGAGATCATTTACATATATCAGAAACAGTATAGGTCCAAGGACTGACCCCTGCGGGACTCCACTTGTAACGTCTCGCCAATCTGAGACCTCACCCCTCACACTGACTCTTTGTCTCCTGTTGCTTAGGTACTCCTGTATCCAACGGAGTACCTTCCCTTTCACTCCAGCCTGCATCTCGAGCTTTTTCACTAGCCTCTTGTGTGGCACTGTATCAAAGGCTTTCTGACAATCCAAAAATATGCAGTCTGCCCACCCTTCTCTTCTTGCCTTATTTTTGTTGCCTGGTCGTAGAATTCAAGTAACCCTGTGAGGCAGGACCTGCCATCCCTGAATCCATGTTGGTGCTGTGTTACAAAGTTCTTTCGCTCCAGGTGCTCCACTAGCTTTCTTCGCACAATCTTCTCCATCAGCTTGCATGGTATGCAGGTTAGGGACACTGGCCTGTAATTCAGTGCCTCCTGTCTATCCCCTTTCTTGTATATCGGGACTACATTAGCTGCTTTCCAAATTTCTGGCAGTTCCCCTGTTGCCAGAGATTTGTTATACACTATGGAGAGTGGTAGGCACAGTTCTTCTGCTCCTTCCTTAAGTATCCAAGGAGAGATTCCATCTGGGCCTATAGCCTTTGTCACATCCAACTCTAGTAAACACTTTCTTACTTCCCCGCTTGTAATCTCAAACTCTTCCAGTGGTTCCTGGCAAGCTATCCCCTCTCTTAACTCTGGGATTTCTCCTAGTTCTAGGGTGAAGACCTCTTGGAATTTCTTATTCAGTTCCTCACACACTTCCTTGTCGTTTGTAGTGAATCCTTCTGCCCCTATCCTTAATTTCATAACCTGTTCCTTTACTGTTGTTTTTCTCCTGATGTGGCTATGCAGCAATTTAGGCTGAGTCTTTGCCTTGCTTGCGATGTCGTTTTCGTATTGTCTTTCCGCCTCTCTTCTCATCCTGACATATTCATTCCTGGCATTCTGGTATCTTTCTCTGCTCTCCAGTGTCCTGTTATTCCTATAGTTTCTCCATGTCCTTTTACTTTGTTGCTTAGCTAGCCTACATCTCTGATTAAACCATGGGTTTCTCATCTTCATTTCACTGTTTTCCTGTGTGTGGTGTGTGTGTGTGTGTGTGCGCTCGCTACAGACTGCCGGCCGGGATGCTGGGGCCAGATTCACGAAGCAGTTACGCAAGTACTTGCGAACGTGTACATCTTTCCTCGATCTTTGAGGGCTTTGGTTACATTTATTAAACAGTTTACAAGCATGAAAACTTCCCAGTTAACTGTTGTTATTGTTATAAACAGCCTCCTGGTGTTTCGGAGCTCATTAACTGTTTAATAATTGTAAACAAAGCCGCCAAAGATTGAGAAAGATGTACAGGTTCGTAAGTGCTTGCGTAACTGCTTTGTGGATCTGGCCCCTGACCTCTACTGTCTTTAGTACGCCTTCTCTCTCTCTCTCATTAAGGTAAGGCAAATATCAGGAGCAATATAGTACTTGCAAGGAAAGTGAAGTCGGATAAGAGCTGGTATACCAGACTAGGCTTACAGATGGTATTTGAGACCAGGATAAGAGCTGGGACATGATGGAGGGACACAGGTGAGAGTAACATAAGGAACAGAATGGACAATCGAACATGGGAACTGGAAAGCGTAAAAAATACAGAACGGGGAAGAAGAGAGATGGGAAGGAAAGAAGGGTAGAAGAGGGGACGGGATAGAGAGGAGACAGGCTAGAGAAATGGGATATAGCGGAGACGGGATGGATAGGGGAAGGGATGGAGAGGAGGTGGGGAGGAGGGAAGGCGACGTGACTCCCCCAGCTGTGAAGGAACATAAGGTCCCACACATTACACACACAGTATCCAGCTAGTCTCTTCCCTCATTTACATAACAAAAGCGGAATGCTTTTTAGCCATTAATTTGAGCTTAATTATGTTCTTCACCTCACTTTCTACTATGCAAATATGCTAACATTTCCCACTCATTCAAAATTCAATTTTTTGTTTCGCAATATCAATTAAAAAAAGAAAGAAATATTAACATTAAGAGAATGTGCATTGTCAGGTTATTTGTTGTTACTGACTGGTGCTTGCTTCTCCAGCCCCTGTACCTCTCACTCCTCCAGTCATCAGGTGTTGAATGACATGACTGACGATCGTCTTGTGAATGTCTCCCACTGACTCCTAGCCCAACACTTGGGTTGGACGGTAGAGCGACGGTCTCGCTTCATGCAGGTATTATCCCATGCAGTTCAATCCCCGACCGTCCAAGTGGTCGAGCACCATTCCTCCCCCAACCATGTCCCATCCCAAATCCTTATCCTGATCCCTTCCAAGTGCTATATAGTCGTAATGGCTTGACGCTTGCACCTGATAATTCCCTCCCTGCCTCCCACTACCGCCCGTGTTGACAAGTTCCGTCTTTGTCAACGCTTCTCTAAGTCTGTTTATGCTATAATCACGGCCAGGATTCATCATGCATTTAAGAGTCCACTGACGAAACCTGTACATCTTTCCTCAATCATGGCGATTTAGTCTGTATTTATTGAACCGGTTACGAGCTTCGAAACATTGCAACCCAAGTTGCAACGGTTATTGTTGAGGTTATTGTTATAGACAATCTCGTAACCTTTAGATCATAAACGAGTTTAATAAATATAAACAAGCCGCCATGCTTCAGAAAAGATGTACAGGTTTCGTAAGTGGACACGTAAATGTTTGACAAATCCAGGCACAGGTCTCTTTTGGGATCCTTCCTCCTACAAAGAACGTCGGGTGTCGCACGTATGCGTTACATGAGGCCAAAAATTTTCATACTAGAAAATGGAAAGTGACGTACAGTCCCGTTTTTTGTTTTGGGTCCTCTGGTAGGTTAGTGGAGGACACTTTACATTGACTGTTTTTGTTGACGTTGGGAAATCTTAGGAGGACGGGTTGCTGCACCAAGTGGAAATATTGAGGCATACAGTGGGATCGAACCCGCGTCCCTGGACTCCCCAAGCGGGTTCGATCCCGGTAAACAGCCATAATATATTTTCATCGTCACATCAGGCTCTTGTGATACCAATGTTTATTGTTGCGGGTCCTTACCAAGGTTCTTAAAGTTAACCTCTTGACAGGAGTTTAAAGTGGTGGCTTTAGTGTGACGTCCAGCCCATAGGACCCGTTCTCTTCCAAATTTAGGACCAGCTGCTGCTCCTTCAGCTTGTGACAATCACCTGGTCTGATTATTCCTGAGCCCGTCCTTCTGTAATAGTTTACAGCATAGCTGGAGTCTGTTCAGGGATTTGTATACTCCCCGAGTCCGGCTTGGCTTGTAATAACTTGCTCCATCAGACTGTTGATTGGAGCGGCCCGCAGGCCCACATATCACAATAATCAGATTGAACCGACACTTCCTGTCTTCATTCGCTTTGCTAACTTTACCATGAACAATATGGATCTTAGGATAGGCCTTATCCTGTATATATTGTGAGTGAAATATGGCATCCCATTGTCGGAGAAAGGAAGCCTGTTAGGCTTATCGAGGTACCCCTAGGCCAAGTACTGACCATCCCTGAGGATGCAACCCACAACAGCTGCCTAAACCCCAGCTTTGGCCAAGACTAAGCTAGGTGAACGGAGACAACAGGAGTAAGAAACGTGTCCAAACGTCTGGTATCGAATCCACAATCTTTCACATTACGAAAGTTTTCGTCAAGAGAGAATCATAAATTTCGTTAAGGTTCTTATATTATTCTGGCGGTCAGGATTTTGGGGGAACACAATGAAGTTTTGAGTGTGGAAACATGTTAGTCCAGGTTAGGCAAGTTAGTCCTTTCAGTGAAAGCTGTCGTTTTCTTCTCCATACCTTGGAAACTTTTTCTACAAAGATGCTAAGTGTTATTGGTGTGCAGGTTGCTAGGATTGGTGTGCAGGTTGCTAGGATTGGTGTGCGGGTTGCTAGGATTGGTGTGCGGGTTGCTGGGATTGGTGTGCGGGTTGCTGGGATTGTCACTCAGTCAATCAGTCGCTCTCCCTCTCTCCTGAATGTATTTACTCTATATGAATACGTGTCCCCCCCCCCCGTTAACGGTCCAGACAACAGAAACAGCCTCTAGATAAGAACGAACAGAAGCGAGGTTACAAAACCTGTACCAATAAACACACTCCCAATATATGCACTCCCCCTCCCCCCCCCCCCCTCTCGTCTTCATATCCCTTCCAAACTTCCCTCTCCAAAACTTCAAGAACGGCACAAGTTGAAACAAATGCCTCAGACCTGCAATGCTATCTGCTTACACGCAAGAACGATGGGTCATAATCTGCTGCAATTCAGCAAGAACACGATCAGTTGCGTTGGGTTATGCGTGTCAGACATAAGTAACAAGGAGGGGGGGGGGGGTGGCGCCCCTTCCTAGAGAATTGCAAGTTGCATCCAGCTGAAGCCTGTGTTTATCTGCAGGTATATGTGCTGGGGAGCAGTGGGGGGGGGGGGGAATAGAACAATACACGCATGATAACACATGGCAACACAACAGGCAACACCATGATAACACACATGGCAACACAAGAGGCAGCACCACCACACACATGGCAACACAACAGGCAACACCACCACACACATGGCAACACATGAGGCAGCACCACCACACACATGGCAACACAACAGGCAACACCACCACACACATGGCAACACATGAGGCAGCACCACCACACACATGGCAACATAAAAGGCAGCACCACCACACACATGGCAACACAAGAGGCAGCACCACCACACACATGGCAACACAAGAGGCAGCACCACCACACACATGGCAACACAACAGGCAGCACCACCACACACATGGCAACACAAGAGGCAGCACCACCACACACATGGCAACACAACAGGCAGCACCACCACACACATGGCAACACAAGAGGCAGCACCACCACACACATGGCAACACAACAGGCAGCACCACCACACACATGGCAACACAACAGGCAGCACCACCACACACATGGCAACACAACAGGCAGCACCACCACACACATGGCAACAACACTACACGCGGCATCATGCACCAATTTATACAGCTATGTGAGGCGAGAATAATTAATACAAACGTCGTGAGGGTGTCAAAGGGCGTGGCTGCCTCCCTGGGGTGTCCCCCCTAGTCCCTGGCCCCCAGCAGCGTCTCCCACATGGCCCCCAGCAGCCACTCTCACCTGGCCCCCAGCAGCAGCGTCTCCCACCTGGCCCCCAGCAGCCACTCTCACCTGGCCCCCAGCAGCGTCTCCCACCTGGCCCCCAGCAGCCACTCTCACCTGGCCCCCAGCAGCCACTCCCACCTGGCCCCCAGCAGCAGCGTCTCCCACCTGGCCCCCAGCAGCAGCGTCTCCCACCTGGCCCCCAGCAGCCACTCCCACCAATAGGTTACAAATAAAGGTGTCAACGTCTTCTCATAAATACCAGATGTACCGGCACCAGTGATGGTGGTGGTGGTAGTGAGGTGGTTATGGTGGTGGTGATAGTGAGGTGGTTGTGATGGTGGTTATAATGAGGTGGGTGTGGTGACGGCACTCACCTAATTGTGCTTGCGGGGGGGGTTGAGCTCTGGCTCTTTGGTCCCGCCTCTCAACTGTCAATCAACAGGTGTACAGGTGCCTGAGCCTACTGGGCTCTATCATATCTACACTTGAAACTGTGTATGGAGTCAGCCTCCACCACATCACTGCCTAATGCATTACATTTCTCAACTACTCTGACACTAAAAAAGTTCTTTCTAATATCTCTGGTGAGCTGGTGGTTGAGGAAACACCAATTTGGTCATTAACAATATTATCACGAAACCCGTCACCTGTTTTAGGGGTGCTCTACCCTCAAGATAGGTCACATTGGGTCAAGGTACGACTGATTAATTACCTCAGTTTACCTATCTTGCGCTGTTAGCGCGTGAGGTAACGAGATCCACATTAGGTTCTATTTATAATGATACAACTCTTCCCAGATTCTATTGTCTATTAACTTTGAAATAACTTACCCAGTTTTGAGGGGGGTTCATGTAGACATGAACCTCCAAGCGGGATGGAGATGGATATAGAGATATAGATATACTGTGGTATTTTATTATGATATGGTATTATGGTATACGATATGGTATATGATACTCTTTCAGATTAATGTCTGTATACGCACAAGTCTAACAAGACCCCGCCGTCGGCCGTCAGGAGCCGCCGAACATATCAAAGGCCGTTGCAGAGAATAATAATCCGAAGCTTTAATGTTTTACTAATATCTCGCATTTCTAACCGATTGATCAATTTCGTAAAAAAGAGGACGGGTTGATCTCGCTTAATACGTCGTTTTATGGTTGGATTTACCGTATGTCCTCTCTCTCTCTCTACAGGTGGACCAATGTATATGACCACGAGATCACTGAATGCACAGGAACACTGCCGCCCTCTCCATACTGATGGTACTACATATCCTTCGCGGTTTGGTGCCTTCTATTGATAAATTACTTACTTACTCTCTCCATACTGGTACAGAACATGTAACATCAGCAGGGTTCGAGTCCTGGCCAGGGAGGATTGACTGGGCGCCAGTTCATAAGTGTTCGTCCCTGTTCATCCAGCAGTAATTGCGTTCCTGGTTGTTAACCGATTGGCGGGTAGTGTTCCATGGAAAGCTGGCGGGTAACCTGCTTGATACCTGCTTGATGGGGTTCTGGGAGTTTCTACTCCCCAAGCCCGGCCCGAGGCCAGGCTCGACTTGTGACCCGCGGTAAGGCTTACCATGAACAATGGGAAGGGAAGCTCTCAGCTTGCTAACAAGAGCCACACGTCGACTGGTCCTGTACCACTGCAGATAATACTGAACTTAGCAAACCATTTTGAATAATGAATATTATATATTAAAAAAATGGTGAATGTACACTACTACATCATTTCACTGGGAACGAAATTTGATATAGTTTAAAACATATCAACATGACAATGAAGCTATTGTATTTCATATCAGTAAAGACTGTTGAAAGCACTAAACAATTGAATACATCTGTTATTGAAAAATACACTTTGGTTTATATCGAAGATTTTAGTATAAAGTATAACAAAATAATGAAACGCCATTCTGCGTATATTTCTAAAGAGCAAAATGTTGCTAATTCGCAACGCCCCTCTACTGTGTGTAGGGGGGGGGGGGGGGAGGGAGGGGTGTGGGTGAGTTGATGGGGGGTGAGGAGGGTGCTCTGTGGGCTGCACCC